>JAVJIF010001318.1:0-462252 GCA_038442645.1 Agave tequilana | reverse complement strand
TGGCCCAAAGGCCATTTAGCCCTATATCTTATTGGATATTTTGATGAACAAACCATATTTAGTTATGTATTTAACAATTTTGTTTAAAAGTATTTCAGGTAAATAGGTTGATTGACGGCTCCGATATCAAGACTCACAAGTTTGGACGCCGCTTAAAGATGGGCATTCCCAAGCTAAGCACATTAGGAAGCTGAAAAACACATAGAGGGGGGGTGAATAGGTGTGATTGCTAATCTTAAAATTTTAACACTCTAAATGCGGAACCTAAAAACAAGTGAGGCTCAACTTAGCACAATCCAACAAGTGTAGCCGAATTCCCCTTGCGAGGCTCTGGACTAAACTCCTCTTGATTCCCCTTGATATGGGTTGAGGCGCTATGTGAAGCTCTTGTTGGATGAGTACGGGATTGGCACACACAAGTATGAAATGGATGATATGAAGAATGATGCGAACACAATGATATATGGCAAGAATTACAAGCAAGCAAATAGTATCACAAGAGATTCAAACAATATCACAAGTATGCAATAGAAAACAATAAGGAGCTATTGAAAAGTAAAGCAAGAATTAGACGCAAAGGCAATCGCAAACAAAGTGATTTGTTTCGAGGTTCGAGCCACCGCTCTATTCCCCGCCTTCACCTCCGTGAAGGGTTTCCACTATCCACCGAGGACGCCTTTACAATTTGGTCTACCGAAGACCGAGCACCGAGCTCCACCGAGTACAAAGGACCTCTACCGAAGAGGTTGCTCCACAAGGAAGGGATTACAAGAACAAAGTGATCACAACAAGATCACTACACTTTTTCTCAAACTCTTTTACAAACACTCTCACTTCTATTACAACTTCACTATAGAATGAGTATAGGATTTTTGGCTCTATGAAGTGTGGTGAGAAAAACTTCAGTTGTAGAGTGATATTAGTAATCAAACACAACCGAAAAACAAGCTCAAAAAGAATTGGAATGAAAGCTTTAAACTCTTTTCTTTTCTCTTTGAAAACAACACAAACTTGAGGATTTTTCTTGGTAATATGCAAGAGAGACTTCTCCTCTATTTATAGGGTTAGAAAATAGGTAAAAACAATTTCTTTACACCTAATTTGACCTGCAAAAGCTCCCCAACAACTCTCCAAAATCTGTTAAAGCAGAAAACAAAAACAGTTTTTCAGAATAGCCCAAAGAGGAAAGAGCCGTTGGATTGTTGCAGGCCTGGCGGTCGACCGGTCCGGTCGACCGCCAGCCCAGCTGCAAAGAGCCGTTGGCTCTCGGTCGACCGGTCCGGTCGACCGTCCCAAAAGAGGAAACACAGTTTCCTTCTTCCGGTCGACCGGTCCGGTCGACTCAGAAAACCAGAGAGCAGTGTGCTCTTGGTCGGTCGACCGGTGCGGTCGACCGATGGACGTGCACAGACGTGCACGTCCAGGCTTATGGTGCCGGTCGACCGGGCCGGTCGGCCGGTCAGCCTGAAATGGGAAAACTGCAGGATTTTGAACTTGGAAAAATTTGAAAAATTGTTTTAGGTTTAAACAAACTAGAGTAACATGTTAGTAGGAGTATGTATACATGATCTAGACAAGATATTTATTTTATAAAACTTAGGTTCATGTAAATCTCTACTAAGGCATGAAACCAAATTTTGAAAATGAAAACAAGACCAAATTTTATCAAAACCAAATTTTGTGTGTGTGTGTATCCTAGAGCCAAATAACCAAGACTCAAACTTTAACATTCTATTCTTACAAAGATTCTAAGGACTTCAAGATCTTCATAGGCTTCTTCATATGATCTTCAACACTTGTTCCTTGAGCCCAAATGGAGTTGACTTGAGTCCAAATCCTTGTATTTGTGAGAGAAGACTTCTAGAATGAATAGAAACCTGAACACACTTAAACAACAAATATTATTAGTACAAATAACTAATATGTTTTGTAATCATCAAAATACACTAATCATGGGTGATTGTAACCTTGGGCCAACAGAAGCTTCGGGATCAAGACATGAAGAAAAGACCAAGTCAAGATCAAGACAATGAAAAAGTCCAAGATTTGTAATTTTGCTTTTCTTTTAGAATCTTTGTCAAAACCTAGATGTTAGAAGTAGAATTATGGGATTGTCACTCACACACACACTTTAGTTTGATTCATGGCTTCAAAAACAATTTTGATTTCCACTTAGTTTTATAGGTAACATGTTTGGAAATTTGTTTTTAGAAACTTTAAGTTTTTGAAAAACCAACTTTTAGAAAAACAAGTTTTTATAAAGAGAAACTTTATCAAAATATTTTAACATGTTAGGGTAGTGACATATGGTCATACTCCTATTTTTACAATGTCCAAAACCCCAAACCACAAGACCAAAACCAAAAACCCTTGTTCTGGTTTTCTGCAGTTCTGATTTTTCAGAACTGACAGGAGCTGGTCGACCGTCCGGGTCGACCGACGTACACGCTGTGCATGTGTGTACGTCGGCCGACCGCTCGGGTCGACCGGGGCACTTACAATGCTCTGTGTTTGTTCGGGTCGACCGGGGCGGTCGACCGTTGTCCCCCAACGGTCAGAAATATGACCGTTGGCTGTCGACCGGCCCGGTCGACCGGAAGCTGTCAGAAATTCTGACAGACTCCAACAGCTCTATTTTCTGACAGATTTTGTTGGGATCTCACCCCAACGAATCTCTCCAGCCTTTTTACCCTGTTTCTCATCCCCTATATATAGGAGGTCATTTCAACTTGATGGGACAACAATTTTTACAAGATTTGACAAGAGATTTTCATAAGTTTTCAAGCCTTTCATTTGAGAAAAGATTTTCAAAGCCAAAATTTCCATACCCTTTTGAAGCCTTTACCTCTACTTCACTCTAGATATTAGCACTACACAATCCCAAAATTCTACATCTACATATTGGTTATAGGATTGTGCTAAGTGAGCGATTTTCGATCAAGTGTGATCATTTTCTTCTTGTGTGAAGTTGTAGAGGCATCGGCCTCAAGGCGAGCTAGTGTGCTCCGGGTGATGTTGCGGCATCACAAGAGATAGGACAAGTGTGTCCTTATATTGGCGATCCGGTGGGATCAACAATAGTGAAAATCCTTCAAGTGTGAAGGCGGGGACGTAGAGCGTGGCTCGAACCTCGGAAACATATACTTGTGTTTGCGTTTGCTTGAATTTTCTCTAAACTCAACTCCTTTATTTCTTGCACTACTTATTGTGTTTATTGCTAGTCTTTTAATTTGAGCAATTTGTTAGTAAAATTTTAATTCCACATTATTGCCACATTTCATATAGCCATCACCTATTCACCCCCCTCTAGGTGATTTCAATTGGTATCAGAGCCTAACCCTACAATTTGGTTTAACCACCTTAGGGAGATCCTTGTTATTTGGCTATATTAGTTGCATTTTTCATATATTGTGCTTTATATTATTCATCCATGGCATCACTTGACTTTTCTAGCATCAAGTCCCCACCAAAGTTTGATGGCTTGAACTTTCCCATATGGAAGTCAAGATGAACCTCTTCCTTAAGTCCCTAGGAGTTAGGGTTGTTAGGTCCATTACAAAAGAATTTATTGAACCCCTCACTGATGAGAGCTCATGGTCCGAGGACACCTCCAAGGATTATGAAGCTAATGCTAGAGCCCAATTTGCCTTGACCCAAGCCTTAAATGAGGATGACTTATCACGCATCATAAATTGTAAATCCGCATTTGAAGTTTGGAATATTTTAATTGTGACTCATGAAGGAACGTCACAAGTCAAAAGATCTAAGATTGACTTGTTGCGTTCTCAATATGAGAATTTCTATATGTTTGATAATGAGAGCATTGATGACATGCTCACGCGATTCACCAAGATTACTGATGCCTTATCTTCTCTAGGTGACGCAATCGATAATGACCAAAAGATTCGGAAGGTCATTCGGGCTCTTCCCAAATCTTGGGAAGTGAAGGCAACTACCCTCAAGGAGCTTAACGATCGGGAGGAGATGGACTTCTCCAACTTCATTGAAAATCTCAAAACACATGAGATGGAAATGAAGGTTAGAGAAGAGAGGGAGGCGCCCAAGAAGAAAGCGCTCGCCTTCAAAGCCACTCCAACCATTCTTGAAGAGGATGACTCATCGGAGGATTGCGATGAGGACTTCGCCATGCTCATCCGGAAGGTGGGCAAGATGTTTTACAAGAAAGGGAGGCAAAGCAACTTCCGAAGAGGGAGACTTCAAGGAAGGTATGAAAAGAAAAGAGAAGAACCCGGTCCTTGCTTTCATTTCAAGAAGATCGGACATCTTATCGCCGATTGCCCCGCACTTCAAGCAACCACCTCCAAGAATGCCCCAAAGAAGAAAAAGGCTATGGTAACAACATGGGATGACACGGAGTCGGAATCCGAGGAGGAAAACGATGCTGCACACATGTGCTTCATGGCACATGGGGAGGATGCATCAAAGGTAACAAACGAAAACTCAATAGATGATGATGAGCTAACTATGGATGAATTAGCCCAATTTTTTGAAGAACTTCAACATAGGTATGAGATTTCTCTATCTCATAATAAGAAATTAAAAAGGGAAAATAAGTCTTTAAAGATAAAATTAATATTATTGAAAAAGAGAAAAATGATTTATCTTGTGCTTTTAAGAAAATAAAAATTGATTTTGAAAATTATAAAATAGCTTGTAAAGGAAAAACTTCTATTCCCTCATGTAATAAAAATGATTCTGTGGAAATGCAAAAACGAGTTGATATTTTAGATTCAACTCTTAAAAAGTGTGCCTTTGATCTAAATAAATTTGCATCTAGATTTCCCAAGGGAGTAACCCAAGGGAAACACACTCACCATGCACATGCACGAAAACATGCACACTCACACAAGCATGCATTTATGTATGGTAGTGGTAGAATTTACATATGCACGCATTGTGGCCGCAAAGGCTATTTAGAAAATTTTGTTTTGCTAAACATAATGTAAACAATAAATATGTTTGGGTTCGTCCCGGTACTAATCCAAAAGGACCCAAAAGATATGGGTACCAAAAGACCCTCCAAATTTAAATGATACAGGTGGATCTTCACCCTCCAAGACTTAGGAGGAGACGGTGCCCGGGTGGTGGATGCAACTAAGCTCAAAGAACACATCGCATTTGCATCGCTATCTTGGAGGCACCTATTTTGGAGATTGCCCATGCTTGGTAACTTCTCCATTTAAAAGTTTTTGTTTGGTTATTAATATACACATGTATAGGATTGTTAGTTTACTTTTATGATACATTGATATATGCTAGTGTAAACTTACATCCCTATCATGATTGTGTATATGCCATGTTTTAATATCTTGTCTTTTATAACATGTCCATTGTATGTCTACATGCCATGCCTAGACTAGCTTATTTATATATACATTGTATTTTCAAAACTAGAAATAAAAATTTTTAAAAAATTTTTATATTCAAGCAAATACGTTAGAGATGGCAATTGCGCACCTCAACTCATTCAAGAGGAATCAAGAGGATGAAGTTCAGAACCCTTCACCGGGTATTCGGCTTCAACATCTCTAAAACTTTGTTTTTGTATGAAAATTAAATAAAATGATTTGTGTGAATATTTTTGGTTGATGTAATAATCTAATGAAGATTTAAAACATTGTTGTATTCCTGCATGTTACATATATCCTACTTTATTTATTAAATATTTACTTTTAAATTTTTTTTGGAGCTCTTTCTGTTCACTGTTTTTTGGGCAAAGCCGGCTGACCGGCCCTATCCCCGGTCGACCGCCATTGCCTGAAAGAGAACAATTTTTGCTCTCTGTTGTCGGTCGACCGGTACGGTCGACCGCTCTGAGTTACAGAGCTCTCGGGTTTTCGGGTCGACCGGTCCGGTCGACCGTGCGTCGATTTCAGCCCCAAATCTGCTATTTATTTCACTCTCTCTCTCACTTCTCTCATAACCCAACCGGCGATCCCTTTTCTCTCTTTTTCTCCAAAATTTTCCTGCACTCAAAATCTTTCAAATTCCTTCAAAACCCAAGTTGGATTCACTCTTTGTGGGATAGATCTTCAGTCTCAGGGCTTCCTTACCATCAGAATTTTAGAAATTTCAAGATCTAGGGTTAGGGTTTCTCTCATCCAGGTAAAAATCTTTCTTTTGTTCAAATCTTCCTTTCTAGCCTTAAGAAACTAATTCTCTGTCAAAGATCTCTAGGTTTATTTTTGTTTAGATCAAGCCATATCCATCTACCCTAAAAATCAACTAAAAATCACTCTTTTCACCAAAAATGTCTAAGAGATCCAGGTCTGAGAGGGAAAAAGTATAGTTCCCTCATCTTCCACCACTCCTAAACCTAAAAGACCCTTTGTTAATGATCTTGCTGAAAACCAATATATCATACTTTCTAAGAAAGCTATTATTTCAGGGAGATGTGTGATTCTAAAAGCTTTGAACATCTCCATATCCCTCGTATCCTGAAAAGAAATTCCTTGGATATATTCATGGCCATTAGGGAACATGTGTACCCCTCATTAGTGCATTACTTCTATGCAAATTTTGCTTTTGAGGGAAATAGAGTGAGATCTCGTGTTCTTTGGAAGGATATTGACATTCCCTTATCCCAATTTGCTGATATTCTGCATCTCTCCTCTGGAGGAGTTGATGTTTACACCTTTAATCTTCAAGATTTTGAGTATCCGGACGGTGAGTCTGCGCTCACCGCTTCCTCCTTGATTCACGGGAATGACAATCCCGGTTTGGTTAGGAATGAGGAAGTGAACAAGTTCACGTTCACCGCCCAAGTCCTAGCCAAATTTATTTTCTATAACATTTTACCTAAGTCCGGTGAGTATAACAATGCTAGAGGTCCTTTCCATTGATCATCTATTGCCTTTTGAAAGGCATTAAGATAAATTTTCCACATCTCATTGCTTCTCACATGGCCTCTGATCAGATACGCATGTCCGGTAGGCATTTGCCTTATGGCATGCTCATATCCTATCTTCTCAAACATTTAGGATTTGATCTTTCTTCGGAGACTCCCTCCGAACCCTCTGTGAACCTGGACTGCACCCTTTTGAAGAGGATGCAGGCTCAGATTCGTTGAGCCCCTCCTGAGCAGCCCCTTCCAGTTCCAGGACCAGGATCTTCATCTGCCCCAGGGTCTTCTTCGGCCCCAGGGATTTCCTCTGCTCCCGGTCCATCTTTATCTCCTGAGTTCCAGTCC
This sequence comes from Agave tequilana, assembly GCA_038442645.1. Classification (NCBI taxonomy): domain Eukaryota; kingdom Viridiplantae; phylum Streptophyta; class Magnoliopsida; order Asparagales; family Asparagaceae; genus Agave; species Agave tequilana. Next base: position 455,042 of record JAVJIF010001318.1, on the reverse strand, counting down.
TTTATTTCTTCTGAGATTCGCTCTCAGATCCAGGAGCATCAGTCTTGGATCGAGCAGCGAGACGCAGCTTTTCGTACGGATATGGAGCAGCGAGATGCAGCCCTTCGTGCGGAGATGGACTCGCGCTTCCAGGGAATTCGCAATGACATGTCTTACTTTGCGAACGCCATGAGATTCGTGGACTCGCAATTTGAGACACTATTTGCGAAATTCGATATGCTTGGTCTAGATCCCACGTCCATTGCTCGTCCTCTTCCATCCTCCGGCCCTCCATTTCCTGCCAGAGACCCTACTGCTGTTCCACCTCCACAGCCAGGTGTTGCTGGCATCGATCCAGAGGAGACAGATCATGATGATGATGATGATGATGATGATGATGAGACGATGGCAGAGGGTGACGCTGAGGAGAGTTCGTCTGAGGAAGGCGATGCTGAGGAGAGTTCTTCTGAGGACGATGCTGCTGGTGGTGCTGAGTGACCTGCCCCTTTTGATGATGTCAAAAAGGGGAGAGTTATTTGTTGAGAGAGACTCCATATTTTGTGTACTTATATTTTGTGGTATTTTCTGTTATTGGACATGTTTATCTTGTATTTATGTTTGTGTGGACATGTGCTTATTTATGTTGGTTATGCTTTGTGGACATGTGTTTCATTTCCATTTTATGACATGAGTATTTTTTTTTTTAATCTAGCATGACATGAGTATTTTTATCTAGCATGGATATATGTGTTGTGGATTATGTTGTGGATTATCACCCACCATTTTTTTTGAGATTTGTCTATGCTTGAGCATATTTTTGTATATGCATGTGTTGAGGGGGAGCTTCATTTGAAGTCTCTACCAAAAATATTTGTAATAACTATATATGTTTTGTCATCATCAAAAAGGGGGAGATTGTTGGCCCAAAGGCCATTTAGCCCTATATCTTGTTGGATATTTTGATGATAACAAACCATATTTAGTTATGTATTTAACAATTTTGTTTAAAAGTATTTCAGGTAAAACAGGTTGATTTGACGGCTCCGATATCAAGACTCACAAGTTTGGACGCCGCTTAAAGATGTGCATTCCCAAGCTAAGCACATTAGGAAGCTTCGGGATCAAGACATGAAGAAACGACCAAGTCAAGATCAAGACAATGAAAAAGTCCAACATTTGTAATTTTGCTTTTCTTTTAGAATCTTTGTCAAAACTAGATGTTAGAAGTAGAATTATGGGATTGTCACTCACACACACACTTTAGTTTGATTCATGGCTTCAAAAACAATTTCGATTTCCTACTTAGTTTTATAGGTAACATGTTTGAAAATTTGTTTTTAGAAACTTTAAGTTTTTGAAAAAACCAACTTTTAGAAAAACAAGTTTTTATCAAGAGAAACTTTATCAAATGTTTTAACATGTTAGGGTAGTGACATATGGTCATACTCCTATTTTTACAATGTCCAAAACCCCAAACCACAAGACCAAAACCAAAAACCCTAGTTCTGGTTTTCTGCAGTTCTGATTTTTCAGAACTGACAGGAGCCGGTCGACCGTCCGGGTCGACCGATGTACACGCTGTGCATGTGTGTACGTCGGCCGACCGCTCGGGTCGACCGGGGCACTTACAGTGCTCTCTGTTTGTTCGGGTCGACCGGGGCGGTCGACCGTTGTCCCCCAACGGTCAGAAATATGACCGTTGGCGGTCGACCGGCCCAGTCGACCGGAAGCTGTCAGAAATTCTGACAGACTCCAACAGCTCTATTTTCTGACAGATTTTGTTGGGATCTCACCCCAACGAATCTCTCCAGCCTTTTTACCCTATTTCTCATCCCCTATATATAAGAGGTTATTTCAACTTGATGGGACAACAATTTTTACAAGATTTGACAAGAGATTTTCATAAGTTTTCAAGCCTTTCATTTGAGAAAAGATTTTCAAAGCCAAAATTTTCATACACCCTTTTGAAGCCTTTACCTCTACTTCACTCTAGATATTTGCACTACACAATCCCAAAATTCTACATCTACATATTGGTTATAGGATTGTGCTAAGTGAGCGATTTTCGATCAAGTGTGATCATTTTCTTCTTGTGTGAAGTTGTAGAGGCATCGGCCTCAAGGCGAGCTAGTGTGCTCCGGGTGGTGTTGCGGCATCACAAGAGATAGGACAAGTGTGTCCTTGTATTGGCGATCCGGTGGGATCAACAATAGTGGAAATCCTTCAAGTGTAAAGGCGGGGACGTAGAGTGTGGCTCGAACCTCGGAAACATATACTTGTATTTGCGTTTGCTCGAATTTTCTCTAAACTCAACTCTTTTATTTCTTACACTACTTATTGTGTTTATTGCTAGTCTTTTAATTTGAGCATTTGTTAGTATAATTTTTAATTCCGTATTATTGCCACATTTCATATAGCCATCACCTATTCACCCCCCCTCTAGGTGATTTCAACGATTACTGTCACCATATTATCCTAGTAATTAAAATAACATGGATATTGATTGATCTAAATAATAATGTAAATAGACAGCTTATACTAGGATTGGGGAAATTAATGGAGGAGACAACGTCTATATTTTGGGTGGACCTAGGATACAAGTTGCGCGGCCGACTTACAGTTCCACTGCAGGAATCCAGGGGATGACTGACATCCCATCTGTTTATTATTTCACAGTATTACTGTGAGTATTGTTCAACAGTGATAATGTGAGTACTGTTACTATTACTGACTACCTGGCGGTAAGGCGTAGCTCAGTACCAGGATCTGAGCCGTGGTCCTGGGTATGTACGGCACCCACCTAAAGCATAGACAATATCTTCAACCAATCAGTTTCAATAACTTAGGACCCTGGTTGACACGTGTGGGATGCGTCTATTACAAGTGACAATTGGTGTTCGAAGACATAATTATTATTGATAAACTATTATTATGTACTATAATGGACTGTACTCACCTGACTGAATATCATATAAGTTATGATAGACATATGATTGTACACATGATTAGATTATATACCAGACTAGTGACATATGCTAGGTTACACATCTTGACATCAGTTATTTGTTTACAGTTGCATTAGTCATCTTTTATCTGCAGACTTATTTATGTTATTGTTATTCAGCTATCTTTTATTTTCAGCTTTAGACCTATTGTTATTTTGTACACACTGTTTATATGCACGAGCACTTTCCCCTTTTCATATGCACTCATTAGGTCATTTCTGACGACCCTAGATTCATACGTCCAGATACTAGATGTTTCATGTTATTTATTAGGTGTTCGTTGAGATCGTACATGTTACGAGGAGCTAGAGTTTTCTCTTCTTATTATCGGTATTCCTGCTTTTTTATTCATGTTATTCTTCGATTCTCTCTATATTGTTTCTAGTCGCCATTTCATATTCATATTCATATGCTATCATTGTGTTAGATATTTATATGTCGTATTGCAGTGATATTGATTTATCATAATAGATTTTATAGCTTGTTCAGGTTACCTTAGGCTTAGCGTGCATACGTGAGATATTCTCCTCACGTATATACGTCTTCGACTCTCATTGGACTCCGTTTCCCTATATTTAGGAAGCAGAGAGAGAAAGGTTGCACTCACTCCTAGAAACATTAAAAATACACAAAGTTTATCTTCTTGATTGTGGCCAATAACAAAAATCGACTTTCTCTCCTTTTGAGAACAATGGTGTTTCTCGAGGTCGAAATGTAAGAGAGCATTCTGATTCCACCCGACCAAGTAGCGTGAAGATCTTCACAAGACCATAATCCTTCACTTAATGGGAAGCTCCACCACCAGAAAGTCATATAATGATCATGGGTTTTTCGTCGCTATCACTTCTTTGAACAAGATTGGTGAAGGGAGGATCTGAGATCTTACTGGTGACGTCCTCTTTCTCGGAATCTTCAAATGCACCATGCTCATTGTAATCAGGAAGGATCCGAGACCTTAGTGATGCACCATGACCAATAATATCTTGATGTATATTGAGAATGCGCGGATCTTCCTCGCTCTTAGACAGATGTTCTAACTTCTTAAGTGGTTGCCAATTGAACGAACTGGTCATTCCACGTCTACCTCAATGGACGCGGCAAAGATACTGGAACCAGCACCAACGATATGGTCAGGACCTGCTAGAAAGGAAAAAAAACCCTAGGGTTAAATTTCTGCAAAGAAAGAAAATATGGATCCAGAGGTACAAACACGGGTCTTAGGTCATGGACTCTAGACGCGAATCTTATACGCGATCTCGCGTCTAAAGCTTTAAGACGCATAGTACCACGCTCTGCAAAGATAGAAAATATGGATCCAGAGGTATAGACACCGGTCTTAAAATTTTCTAAGTCATGAACTCCAGGTCCAAGTCTCATACGCGAGACCCGCATCTAAGGCTTCAAGACATAGAGTTCACTATGCTCGCGTCTAAAAATCTCAAAAGGCAGACGCGAGTCTTAAAATTCTTTCAAGTCATGAACTCTAAACGTGAGTTTTATGCGCGAATCTTGCGTCTAAAGATCTCAAAAGGCAGACGAGGGTCTTAAAATTTTTTCATGTCATGAACTCCAATCATGAGTCTTATACGCGAGACCCGCGTTTAAGGCCTCAAGAATCAGAGTTCACCATGCTCACATCTGAAGAACTCAAGGCTCAGAAGTCAATAAGTTCGCGTTTCATCAATTAATTCGAGGATCGCGTTTGCAGAGCATGGACATATGGATCTCAAGGCGACTATCTAAACTTCAAGAAAGAGGTTTCAGAAGTTTCAGGAAGAGATTATGCAACAAAGTCTCTTCATAATCGGCAATAACAAAGCTTCAAGGAAACAGAGCCTTATCATGGTAAAAGCCATTTCCTAACTGAAAAAATGTTTTCTGGAGGGTGAACATCATCCGTCAAGACACGACCATGAAAGCAACTGAGAGAATGCTTTTTGATTTTGAAATCACTTAACAATGATAATCTTTGAAGAAGATTGTAAAAAAGCATCATAGCTTTGAGTTCGTTCAAAGAACTCTGAAAGTTCTTTAGGATGCAGGCTCGGAGAAGAAGACAGTCTAAGAACCCTAAAAGGTTCTTCAGAGCACTTACCCATAGGGGGAAAACAGTCAAGATGAATGACTGTTAAGAGGCTCATGGCCTATTTATAGGCTCGCTAATGGCCATTAATTAATAGCATAAAAATCAAAGCCGTTTTTAAAGATCAATTAATAGCCTTAATTCGCGACGCGAATGTCAAATCCAGTCTGAGTAGGACACGTGAATTTTTGCTCGGGGAAGTCCTAATGACACGCATTCCCAACTATCAACTCTAACTTTGCCTTGAAAGATCCAGCGAGATCTTCGCGTCTCTATAAATTGCATGCGACGCTTCAAGCGACGCTTCAAGGGCTGTGTTTTGAAGTCCGTGTCCCTTCACAAACTAAAAGTGATGTTCCCTCAATAGAATGAGGACCGCGTCTTTAACAAATCAAGGTCGCATCTTAAAATCCGCATCCTGAGGGCTGCGTTCTCTCTAACAAGTTGAAGAGCTTAGGGCCGCGTCTCTCCTCATCCAGGGCCACGTCCTCCCATCAATTCTGGACTGCGTCCCTTCATCAATTTAGAGTCGCGTCTCTCAACAATTCAGAGTCACAGCCTCCAAATGAATCAGAGCCACGTCTCTCAACAATTCGGAGCCACGTCCTCCAAGTGTATTAGAGCTACATCTCTCAACAGTTCAGAGTCACGCCCTCCAAATGAATCAGAGCCGCGTCTCTCAATAATTCGAAGCCACGTCCTCTAAGTGAATCAGAGCCGCGTCTCTCAACAATTCAGAGCTGCACCCTCTAAATGAATCAGAGCCACGTCTCTCAATAATTCAGAGTTGCGCCCTCCAAATAAATCAAGGTTACGTTTCTTAACAATTTAGAGTCGCGTCCTCTAAGTGAATCAGAACTCCGTCTCTCAACAACTCAGAATTGCGTCTCTTAACAACTCAGAGTCGCATCTCTCAACAACTCAAAGTCTCATCACCCCTACAATTCAGGGCCATGTCTCATCAATGACTCAGTGCTGTTTAGTTTCTCCTCTACAACTCAAAGCCGCATATCAGCAAATGGGTAAGGACTACGTCTCCACATTGGTCAAGAGCCGCGTCAGAGTTGTGTTCTTCCATACAACAAAGAGTCCGTCTCAAACACAAAGAAAGAATAAAGACAAGATAAAATTTGATAACTTTTTTATTTATATCAAAATGATAAAAGTGATACAAACACTCTCTTATTTAATCAGTAGATTGTTACAAAAGGGAGATACAAAAGGAGGAGGGTTAATCTCGCTCAGCCAAAGAGTAAATTTGATCTCGGATGCGCTGAATCTCACGCTGGCGTGCTTTCTTAACCTCTGCCCAAGTTTGAACCTTCAATTCTTCCTCTGACAAGAATTTCTTTGTGGCTAGCTATGCTTGAAGAGATTCCAACTTGGAAGAACGGGCAGTAAGATCTTCTTGGACCTGCTTCTTGGCAGCCTCTAGCTCCTCCAGCCTCTTCCTGAAAATAACAAGTTTCTGCTTATTAACCTGAATCAAAGCTTGCGCCTTGGTGATAGCTGCCTCAGCATTGGCTATAATTTGCTCTACGTTCTTGGTGTGACATCAAATTCTATGGAGTCATCAACTAATCTTTGATAGCTGGCTTGGAAGTCATTGACGTGACAGACCTCCTCAGTCATTTGCTCCTCCATCTCTTTTCGTTCACATTCTTGAGCAGCGAGAAGTTTATTCAACATCAGCCGGGCCTCATCCACCAAATTCGCCTCCTCCAGAATCCTTAGTTTTTTCAAGCATATCCCTAGCCGTTCGATTAGCATAAGATATGCCTTAACTTGCTCTGAGCTTTCAGTATGATGAATATTCTTGATCTGAATTTTGAGAAGCATTAGGGCATACTAGAAGGAACTTCTCTCGGAAAGAACCAATTCGATTGCAGGACATCGTGGAAGTAAAAAGCTGATGTACCATCTGATGAGCCAATTCTTCCATTATGTTCTTGGCTTGAGTCAGCTCTGTTGATGCACTCCTGGATCCCCTTTCTATGATTGTGCATATGATGTTCGTAGAGGCGAGAGTCATCTCACTTGGTACAGAGATGAGGCCAGCAGCAAGTTCCATCAACGCCGAGGTCAAGACCGGCACCTCCGGACTGTTACTGTTGTAGCCTCTGAGATGACAACCACAGGGACAGACTTCACAGTACTTGGTTCACCTATTGAAGTTTGAAGTGCGCTGTCCTCTGCGTTAGTACTTGCCACGAGCTCTTTCACTTGAGCCAACCTGGTACTCTCTACAATCATAACATCAATGTTAGCAATAATGATGAGAATAAGAGTATATAGAGAATCTTTATTCTCTTACCAAGCTGAGGATCCAAAGACGGTAGATCCTTTGGCAGGCTACTCTAGGACGAGGGTTCCCTGGCCGTGGTGGTTGTGCCCTAAGAGATCATGCCAGTAACTGAAACTTCAAGGCCCTCTAGCTGGACTAGTTCCTTGATCATCTCCTAAATATGGGAGGAGGTTGTAGTATCAACACCAGTAGCCACTCCTATACGTGACATTCAGATGACGCGTTAAAATATTTGTCTAACTCAATGGGGTAATAGTTAAGAGGGATAGAAGAAATACCCTCAGTTGCAATGATCTCTCCTGATGGCGGAACCATCGCAGGAACATCCACCTGCATCTCTTCCTTTGAGGTGTGTGAAAACTTGCTGGTGTCAGGAAGAGTGGGTTCATCACCGAAGTCAACTTTGTCTCCCAAATAGTCACTATGTCCTTCAGATGACGAAGGTGACACCTGAACCAAGGAAGCCTCAGGGACTGGGGCTTTGCCACTGAGAACCCCGGTGGTAGGGCTAGGCTCCACAACTAGGGAAGTAGGCATCAAGACACTGGGAGAGCCCAGCTGTTGTACCTCCATCCCTCATTCTTGAGCCAAAGAAGCTGTCAGTTGAATTAAAACTCTCGGTTGAGATGACACTCCAACTTTAGCCCTCTTCATCACTACTTTTGACTATTCAGCAACCACAGCCCCTTCGGCCACAGTGGACTGGCCTGCAGACTCCACCTCCGCCAAGACTGCAGGGCCCCGGATGCTTAAATCTCGTTGACGAAGAAAGGAGGCTGCTGTACGGGGAGGGAATTTGAAAATATGTATTGTAAAATTTTCTTTAATTAATGAAAGATTATAACAATTCTAAAAACTCTAATTACAAGAGAGGAGATATTCAAACTCAAATCTCCTCTTCGTTTAATGCCGAGTTCTTTGTGTAGCGATGGAAAGTGATTTTTATTTTCCGTTGACTAGGTGAACGTCAAGCTCTTCTGGAACTCTTCTTCTTGGATCACAGATGGAGTAGTATAGCTCCTTTCAATAAAATCTCAAAGAGACTTAGGCAATAACTTGAACTCAGCAAGTTGGTAGAAGAGTTTAACTCTTTATAAATCTTTCTCAGCTAAAAATTTTTGACCCCTTTTCAATAGCAAATTGAGCTATTTATACGGGTTTCAGGGTTAAAACTGTCCCCTAAAAACTCTTTATGATGGGGGTTAACTCCCCTCATTATGTGTGTAGCGCTTGTCCTAGTAATGGGGCTAGTTATAACTTAGACGCATGGCTCCTCTCCAGTTGGAACGCGGGCTTGAGCTCTGCGTTTAGTCATTGAGGTAACGTTGAATGCGGGTCTTGAGATCCGCATTTTGGGCATCGCGGTGGTGTTGAAACGTGAGCCTCTGACTCTGTGTTTCCTCATTGACATGGTATTAGACGTCGCCTCGAGCTTCAAATTTGAGATGCGAGCTTCAAACTTTGACGTAGGCTTCAAGATTTGTGCCTGAACACTGAAGTGGTACTGAGACACGAGCTTTGAGCTCTGCGTCTTGGCATTGCAATGGTGTTGAGATGCGGGCTTTGAGCCTTGCATTTTGCCTTTGCACGAGTGGCTTTGATTAGCCTCGCGTCTGAAATATAGACTCTGTTATCTGATGACTTATATTCAGTGATTTTTAGACAGTCGACAGAACCCCCTTCAAAATTTTTGAAACTCCATGGTTGCTGGGACGGTTTTAAAATATTTTGGACTTTCCTTTTGGCAGTAAGCTATCAAGACTGTACTGGCAATCTTCTGAGATACCTTGTGCTTGATCTTGTCTAAATTTTGGTCTTTATGAGTATACTGTTAAACTCTTTGAAGTCACGAGAGATGATCATCGTGAGTGTCCAGATACGCAGTCCAGACCTCATCGGTACTCTGAGCTGGTTGTTAGTATACTATTAAACTGGAGGAGATTACCAACTACTGATTGTAGAAGCAGAGACTGAACACATACCATGTAGACACAAAGGATATGTTGTCTTAGAGAACGCGGACCTCGTCTGAAGTAGAAGAGACACAAACATCGAGTGGAGACACGACTCTCACTTTGGGCCTGTTTGGTTATAGGTGGAAGTGAGGAAGTATAGAAGTGAGGAAGTGGTAATAGTTCCCTCTGGAACTTGGAAATTGGTTAGTTAGTTTTTCGGTGTTTGAATGTTATTGGGAAGTGTGATTTGAAAAATGTTTTTTTCAGTGTTTGGACGGTAATGTGGAAGTGAAAGTGAAAGTGGAAAAGTTTGACCATAAAGTTGACCGCAAAATAATATAAAATTTAAAATTAATTAAGAAAAATAAAAAATGGACTGTAATTAAAATGCAAGTGAGATTTATACGATCAAAAAGTTAACTGTTTTGTGCTACAACTTATTACAAATGAGATTTACATGACCACAAAATTAACCGTAGCACTCTGAAAGTGAGGAAATGGTTGTGTAAAAGAAAAAAGAGAAAAGGAAAAAGGATTTTCTCATTTTTCTTTTTCGGTGTTTGGATAGATAGGGAAGTGAGCAATTAAACTTCTCCATTTTCTTACTTCCGCCCACTTTCTTGCAACAAAACACGCCCTTTATTGAAGAGACGCAACTCGGTTAGAGTTGAGACACAACTTGTTTTACCCAAATGCGACCTTAAAAATACTGAAGAGATGCAGTTTTTACAGTTGAGACATGGACTTCAAAATGTGGCGTAGTTAAAGTTAAGACGCAGTACTACTACTTTACCTAGACGCGGTCTTCGAAGTGGGGATGTTGTTCTTACTCTGTCAAAGTGACATAGACTTCAAAGTGGAGACGCGAACTTCTTCTTGCTGGAGAGACACAGCTCTATTAAATGCGAGATTCATGTTCTGAGCGCGTTGCCATATGTCTGGTGGAGCTTGAAGAAACACTGCTCTCTTTAAAATGCGAGGTCCGTGTTTTGGGCGTGTTGCCACGCGTCTAACGACGATCGGTCTCGAGAAACGGGCCATGTATCTTGGCCGATTACCGCGTCTATTAAAAGACATCAATCTTTTAATAGTTATCATTAGACTCTTTTCTTTTTCATTGATCTTTGTGTCCAGAACTTAAGAACTCATGAAAAGCTTTGAGCTTTTTTTTCTTGTCTCATCTTTTCTAAAGAATTCACTATTAAAAATGGCTCCAAAGATCAAGCCTATGGCTTCTTTCTCAAGCGCTGTCACTCCAGAGGTTCAAATGGGATATTCCTCTACACAGGAGGCTCCCATTTCAGGTAATAAGACCATTTGAATCTATTTCTGCCATTAAAGAACTCGAAGAGTTATCTTAACTCTTAAGGTTCTTCTGAGTTGAACTGCCAATGTGATGCTCATGCCTGTGTTTGATTTTCAGATGCGACTCTTGCACTGGTAGGCAAGACGTGGATTTGACGACCTCTGCGTCTCTGCTTCATTAGCTTGAGCCTGCGTCTATTTGTTGAACGCGGGTTCATTGAGCCTTGCGTTTGATGCTAACACTTGGAGAATTTCTAAGTAGGGGTGTTTAGATGTGGACGTCATGTGAACCTTGCGTCTTTGATATTTGACGCGGGTTTCACTGAGCCTCGCATCTGATTCCAACGCTTAGAGAAATTTATAAGTCATGTAGTTTTAAACCCAGACTTCATGTTAGCGTCGCGTCTCTGAGTTTAGACACATGTTTTGCTGAGCTTCGCATCTTAGTCATTAGACGCGGTTCTGAATTGATGAAGGGACGTAACCCTGAATTGATGAGAGGACGCGACCCATGATTTAGGAAAGACATGACCCTGAGCTCTTCACTTGCTGGAGGTGACGCAACCTTCAGTTTGTGGAAGAACGCGGATTTTAAGATGCGACCTTGAATTGTTAAAGGTGAGGACCTCATTCTGTTGAGGGAACACAGCCTTTGATTTGTGAAGGGATGCAGACTTCAAAACGTGGCCCTTGAAGTATCGCATACAGTTTATAGAGATGCAAAGATCTCGCTAGATCTTTCGAGGTAAAGCCGGCATTGACGGTTGGGGAGGCGTGTCATGGGACTTCCCAGAGCAAAAATCTATGCGTCTTGAATTAAGGCTATTAATTGGCCTTTAAGAATGACTTTGATTTTTATACCGTTAATTAATGGCCATTAGCGAGCCTGTAAATAGGCCATGAGCCTCTTAAAAGTCATTCATCTTGATTGTTTTCCCTTTATAGGTAGGTGCTCTAAAGAACTTTTAGGGTTCTTAGACTGTCTTCTTCTCCGAGCCTGCATCTTGAAGAACTTGAAGAGTTCTTTGAACGAACACAAAGTTATGATATTTTCTTGCAATCTTCTTCGAAGATTATCACTGTTAAGTGATTCCAAAATCAAAAACATCCCTTCAGGTGCTTTCTTGGCCATGTCTTGACGGATGATGTCCTCCTTCTAAAGAATTTTTATTCTCGTAGGAAATGACCTTTGTCAGAATAAGACTTAGTTTTCTTGTGGCTATATTATCACCGATCATAAATGAACTATCTCTTGATCTCTTCCTGAAACTTTTAAAACTTCTTTCTTGAAGTTTAGACAGTCAACTTGAGATCACTACGTCCATGCTCTGCACACACGATCTTCATGTTAACTTGATGAAATGCGAGGTTGTAGATTTTTTCGATTCCCATGTTCTTCAGACGTGAGCATGGTGAACTCCGCATTCTGAGGCCTTAAAAGCAGATTTTATATATGAGACTCGCGTCTGGAGTTCATGACCAAAATTTTAAGACTCGTGTCTGCTCTTTTGAAATCTGTAGACATGAGTGTGGCAAACTCTGCGTCTTAAAAGCCTTAAATGCTCTTTTGAAATCTTATACGCGAGTATGGTGAACTCTGCGTTTTAAAACCCTTAGATGCTCTTTTGAAATCTTAGATGCAAGTGTGGCGAACTCTGCATCTTGAAGTCTTAGATGCGGATCTATAATACCTGCGTCTGGAGTTCCTAACTTACAAAATTTTAAGGCCCGTGTCTGAAACTTTAATATATGCCCCAGGTTTCAATCATCAGACAAGAACCTAATGTTGGGCTGGCATTCGAATTCATATTTTCTATCTTTGTAGAGTATAGTAAACTTTGCGTTCTGAAGCTTTAAATGTGAGATTCGCATATAAGACTCGCGTATGGAGTTCATAACTTTAGACTCGCATCTGTGCTTCTGGATTCATATTTTTTGTCTTCGTAAAAATTTAACCCTCTGATTTTTTCCTTCTTGCAGGTCATAGCCATATCATTGGTGCTGGCTCCAGTGTCTTTGTTGCGTCCATTAAGGTAGACATGAAACAACTAGTTCATTCGATTGGCGACCACTTGAAGAGTCAGAACTTCTGTTCAAGGGCGAGGAAGATCCATGAGGATCTCGATACACATCAAGACATTATTAGACATGATGCACTAGTAAGGTCTCGGATCCTTCCTGATCACAATGAGCATGGCGCATTTGAAGGTTACGGGAGAGTGGACATCACTATTAAGGTCTTAAATCCTCCATTCACCAATCTTATTCAAAGAAGTGACAGCAACGAAAAACCTATGCTTATTAGATGATTTTTGGTGGCGGAGCTTTCCATTAAGTGAAAGATTATGGCCTTGTGAAGACCTTCGCACCTGTTGGTCGGGTGAAATCAGAATGCTCCCTTGCATTTTGACCTCGAGAAATATCATTGTTCTCAAGGGGAGAGAAAGTTAATCTTTTTGTTCCCAACCACAGTCAAGAAGATGAACTTTGCACATCTTCAATGTTTTAAGGAGTGAGTGCAACATTTCGCTTAGTAAGAGGGGGTTTTTTTGTACTCCTTTGTTGTAACACTCAATTTTATTGGATAAGAGAGCATTTTATGTCACTTTCATATTTTTAAATACCAACAAAAGTGACACTTACCTTCTTATTTGTCTTGACTTTCTTTTTGCATTGAAAATCAGACAAGTAAAAGCGATTATTTTTGGTTTTCTAGAAGTATGATTTTTTAAATTAGCAAGTCAAAGTTGGACAACTCATTTAAGAAATTTAAAAAGGTTACTGTCAAAGGTGTGATAGTAACTTGACAGGAGTGGAATAGGTTTATGGACATGTCATTCTATGGATGAGAACGACAAGTGAAGTTTTCACTTTGCGGGTTGTGATTGAGTTTTCATCAGAGGTTTATTATTAACGTGTTAAGACTCAGCTGGGGATTAGTGAGAACACTGTTAAAGGTGTGATATCAACCTAACAGTGATTTTAAGTGGACCTGCTATTCTATTGACAAGAATAACAAGTAAGATTAGACCCGTCGGGGATCTAAGTATTTCTTGACCATCAGAGGTGTGATATTAACTTGATAAGGATGTGAGCTAAAGGTGTACTGTTAACTTCGCTCTATAGGAATTTCAGTTTCGTTGGGGTAACTGAAGATACCACTGTCATAGGTGTAGTGTTAAACTTAACAGTAGGGGTAATGCTAGAGGTGTAATTTTGAACTTCACATTGGTCATCTCGACTTCGATACGGAAGTTCCAGGGAAAGTTATTGTCATTGGTGTATTGTTGAACTTAATAATGAACTTGATGCTAGAGGTGTAATGTTAAACTTAGCATCGCTCGTCTCAGCTTCGATATTGAACCCTGAGAAAAATGACCGTCAGAGGTTTAATGTTGAACTTGGCAGCAACTTGATCACTGTTAGAGGTGTGATATTAAACTTAACAGTAATCTGTAGAGGTGTAATATTAAAATGATAAGAATTGATTTGCGATATGAACAATTTTGAGGACCTACCATTCTACTGAGGAGAATTTGCAAGTGAAGTTTGAGCTGTCAGAGGTATAGTGTTAACTTGACAATTTTGAAGATTTGTGACTCCATGTAAAAGAGTCGTCAAGTAGAAGTTTGTACTCACTGAGGAGTATTGAAATTTTTTACTGTTAGAGGTGTGGTATTAACATAACCGTGATTGAGTTTGTGGACCTACCACTTCATGGGAGGGAATTGGTAGGGGACTTTGGTGGAAAATAGAATAAGTTGTCAGAGGTGTAATATTAACTTGATGAACTCCATTGGGGATTAAGAAAAATGGTTTGTCAGAGATTTACTATTAACATGACAAGTCTGTGCTCATTTTACCATGAAAATGAATACATGTACTTTTTGTAGTCTTACCATGCCGTGAAAGGGAATTGGTAAGGGATTTTGGAGGGAAAGGCGGGACCAAGTCCCTTCAGATTTTTAGCAAATCCTCAGCTATCAATAGATTTGGTATGCCTTACCAACTACCATTTGAGTTGGGCTAACCATGCTATTCCCTCAACATGATGAGTTCTTGAGGATTGTGTTGGACTTAAAAACCAACATTTCCTCTATCTTTAACCGTCAGAGGCATCAGATTTTGATAGCCTTTAAAGAAGAGTAACAAAACTAATTCTAAGTTTGTTGGTCTTTATCAACTCAATTCTGTTGAGGATTGAATCGTGTTTGATGCAAATGTCACACATTCTTGACCCAATGATCAGAAGTTTAATGTTAACATGAGCAAGGGTAGTATTTCTTCAGAAATTTGCCATTAATCGGCATCCTAAGTATATCACCTTTTAGATTTATCAGGCGATATGCTCCATTTAAGTAGACTGACTCCACTATAAATGATCCTTTTCACTTGGGTTAGAATTTCCCATTCGTCTTATATGTCATCACCATGGGTCTTCTGATAGCCAAGACGAGGTCTCCTTTCTTGAAAGTCTGCTTCTTGACTTTCTTATTGAAGGCTCTGAAAATTTGAGCTTGGTAAAGCTCAATTTACTATTGAGCTGCAGGCATTTGTCATCCAAAGCTTTTAGCTCCTGGAGTCACAGTTGATACTTCTCCTCATCTGTAATCTCCGTGGTTAGGGCAACACGTAGAGATAGAATTTAGATTTCTAGTGGGAGTACGACTTCACACCCGTACATCAAAGAGAACGGTGTAGCTTTCGTCGGGGTTCTCAGTGCTTTGCAATAAGCCTATAAGCATTCACTTAGCTTATCATCCCAGTTGCATTGGCTCTTCGAGAAGAATTTCTTGGAAGTTTTTCAATGGCCTTGTTAAAAGCTTTTGCCAGGCTGTTAGCGGCTAGATAGTATATCGTTGAAAACTCACTCTAGATTTTGAACTTATTGTAAAAATTTTGGAATGCTTGGCTGATGAACGGAGGCCCATTATTGTGGATAATCTGTTATGGCACGCCAAAGTGGTAGACCACGTGATGTTTGATGAGCTTGATCACCTCAGATGTCTTTACCTCCTTCAAGGGGATAGCCTCTGCCTATTTGGAGAAGTAATCGGTTATGGCTAAGATAAACCGGTATCCTTTGGATGAAGGTGGGCTAATAGAACCAACCATGTCTATTCTCCATATCTCAAATGGCCAGGAAGAAGTTATAGGATGAATATATCCTGGTGCCTAATGAATGAAATCACCATGGGTTTGACCGGCATGGCATTGCTTAGCATAAGCAATGGCGTCAGGGATTATTTTTGGCCAATAATATCCCAGTCTTTGGAGTTGATCCCCAAGTTTTAGACCAGGTTGGTGAGCTCCACACATACAGTCATGAGCCTCTTTGAATGTTTCCTATGCCTCTTTTTGTGACAAGCAGTGGAGGATGATTCCATCATGCGATCGGCGATACAGTATTCTCGTGATCGCATTGTAGTAGAATTTAGGGGCTTTTCTTCTAATGGCAGCTACCTCTTTAGGGTCATCAGGTAGAATCGTACAATGCACAATCTATGTACGAAAATCTCCAATTCCTGAGCTCTAAACCCGCTGAAGTCTCTAGAGTTTCTTTAACTTAAAGGTTCCCTATTGGAATTTAATCATCTTTAAGGGCGAGTTTCAAACAGTACAAGTAATGGCTGTAGATGAGTACTTTCTCTTCCGCTCCAGCTGGAAGAGCCAAGAACGCAGCGAGGGATGCCAGTGCGTCTGTATGCGCATTTTGCCGGTAAGGTACATGATCAATATAGAAGTTTCTGAAGTTCTTCACCATGTGAATGGTTGCGTTGCGATAAGTTACTAAGTCTTCATGTTTGACTTTGTACTCCCCGCGAATCTGATTAACGGTGAGCCTTGAATCACCGTATGCTTTGAGATTTTTAAAGCCAATCTCATCGGCGATTTGCATCCCGATTAAGAGAGCATTGTATTCCGCTTCATTATTGGAACACGGCTCAGTTACTGAGAATGCACGAGGGATATAGGGAGACAAGCACCACCCCACTCCTGCCACGATATTTCTTCGAGGACCCGTTCTTGATATGCCATAGAAGAAGAGTTACCACACCTATTCTTCGAAAGTCGTCTAGGTCATGCAAGCTTCATCGACTTCATCTGAAAGATCTTCATAAAGTTTGGTCGCTCTTGAATCTGGATGTTCAGCCAAGAAGTCCGCCACTGCTTGTCCCTTCATAGCTCTTTGTGGTAGAAATCACATCTCATATTGGGGAGTAATATGGCCCATTTCGCCAATCAACCATTCAACGATGATGACTTTGTCATAAGAAATCTTAAAGGATTGACTTTTGATATGACGTAATTGGTTTGGTCCACCAGGCAATGTCGCATCTTCTGGACGACGAACACTAATGCCAAGCATTCTTTTTCGACCGAGTTGTATCGATATTCAGTTCTGATTATTGTTCTACTCAGGTAGTAGATTATTTGCTCGTGTCCCTGATCATTATTCTGGGCTAGTAAAGCTCCTAGAGAATGATCCATAACTCGAACGTATATCAGGAAAGGTTTTTCTGACACCGAAGCTGTGAACACTGGTGGCTGCGTGAGGTATTGCTTAATTTCCTCGAATGCTTGTTAGCAAGCATCGTCCCAGATGAATGAAACACCCTTCTTATCAATTTGGTGAAGGGTTGGCATCATCCCAAGAGGTTTGAGATAAACCTCCGGATATAGGCTAGTCACCCTTGCAATCCTCTACGCTCTCTAAAGTTCTTTGAAGGTTGCATTTCTTAGATGGCGCGGACTTTCTCTGGGTCGACGCGGACTCTATTGGATGTCACAACGAAGCCGAGGAATTTACCACTGGCCACCCCCAGGAAAGATTTGGTGGGATTCATCTTCAATTGATGCACCCTCATGATATCGAATACTGTCTTCAGATCTGCTATGTGATCACCTTTGGCACGACTTTTCCCTACAATATCGTCTATGTAGCATTCCATCGTTTTGTGTATATGCTCGTGGAAAATTGCATTCATAGCTCTCTAGTATATCACTCCTCGCATTCTTCAACCCGAAGGGCATCACAGTATAGCAGTACACCACTAATGGTGTCCTAAAGGATGTATACTTCTCGTCATCAGGGGACATCTTAATTTGATTGTATCTAGAGAATTCGTCCATGAAGGACATCCGTTCAAACCCACATGTGTTGTCGACATGACATTCGTGATTGAAAGGAGAAACTCATCTTTTGGATACGCCTCATTTAGATCACGAAAATCAATGCAAACTCAGATCTTCTCATTCTTCTTGGTGACGGGGACGATATTGGCTATCAAATCAGGGTGTTTTCTTCCATAATGAAATAGAGTCTATGAGCTACTTAACTTCTGACTAAATCTCTTTTATTATCGTTAGGCAGAACCGTCACTACTGTTGCTTGACTGGCTTTACGCTCGGATTGATATTGAGGCGATGCATAGCCATCTGAGGGTCAAGCCCAGACATATCCTCATAGTTTCAAGCAAAAACATCTATATACTCTCGCACAAGAGATATTAGATCTTCCTTTTCGGGAGGTGATAAACTTTCACTTATAAAGATGGGCTTAGGATTAGCTTCATCTCCCAAATTAACCTGGGTTATCCTATCCTTCGTAGGTGGTTCGCATTGTTCAAACCGAATATCTCAGAGAGTATTTAGGTATTTGATCCAAAGATCTGTATCTGATTGGATCATTTGTTCATCTCCATCTTCCAGGTCGCTTGCCGAAACCATGTTTACCGAAGGGTCTTTGAAAATGTTGCCGACACTGACATCTAACTCCCACGATGACGTGCCTGATGAGTGATTATGATATAATAACCCTTCAGACTCAGAGGCTGACGGAGTTAGAGTTGACACATAGACCAAACCTCTGTGAGTTTGATGATAATAGTCAGGGGCTTTCCTTTTTAGGATGAAGGATCGAAGTGGTGTTTGCCTTCCTTTGCCGAAGTTCAAGCCAAGACCACTTGTTGGGTCGTACCCCATGTTCTCCATCATTCTGAGTACATTTGACTCGTAATGAGAGAACTGAGGGAGTTCAGTCTCGCTTTTTGAGTCTTTACAAATAATTGGTTTTGACTTGACTCGTCCAAAAAGGATCAATTTTCGGCCTTTGCGTCTTGCTGGGACCTCAAAGAAGGATCCTCACCATTGATACTTTGATATGCCGTGAGAGATGATCTCACCGGTACATGCAATAATGTCAGGGCTTCTATTGCCAACCAGGGGGTCATAATTTATATCGGTACTAGTATCTGATGGAATGGAATCAAAGCAAACATAGAAAATAAGCTAAATCTAAATCTTCATTAATATACCACTTGCCTACATCATTGGTGGTGTTGTTAACATCGAGCTTATTAACGCTCGTTACAAAAGGATTCAGCTTCCAAAGACATTCTTCTTCTACCTCTGGCTGAACATCAGCTTCGTCGCCAGAGTCTAGTTCCTCTGGTTGGGGATTCTTATCTGTCTCCAAAGAATCTTGGTACAGGAGAGAGTCTGTGAATTAGTTCTCTACCCCCTTGAACGGATGACCAACGTTAAAACTTTTTCATCTCCGTCAACATAGTTCATGACTTGATGGAGAGTAGAGGGGACAATGGAGTTGCGATGAATCCATGGTCATCCCAGCATCAAACTATACGAGGTGTCAACGTCAATAACATAGCATGTCACCTCAGATCTTAGGTCCCCGACTGGCATTTGAGTTTAATCTTTCCTATTGGGTGCATACCATTGGCGTTGAAGCCGTAAATGGTAGTTTGTGTGGCGCTCAATTGGTGAGTAGGGATTCCCAAGTGTTGCATGACCCTGCGAGGTATGATGCTCAATGTAGGTCCTGGATCCACCAGAATGTGACTCACTGCAGATGATCCATTATATCCTGTGAAGTACAGGGGGCCTATTATGTTTCCCATTAACCTGTATATCATCTGGAGTGAAGGTTATGCAGGGGACATGTTGAGAGGCATGGAAACAATTTTCTTCATCTTCCTTCTCTGGTTTAGCTGGAATCCAGGCCATGAAGGCCTCAGCATCGGCTAAGGCTTCTCTCAGAGCTTTCCTTGTTAATTTAGACAGTTTTAAGAGCTCATAGAGGGTAATCCTGGCCGGGATGTTGGCCAGTTGAGCCAAAATCTCAAAGTGGTAAGGTCTTGAAGATCCTTTTGCTTTGTCCTTTGGGAGGGCCTTGGTTTATCGAAATTCCTTTTGCTTCTCCATAGGTTGCTTCATAGATTGTTTGGTTGCAGGTTTAGGCGGATTTGCCACCATTTCATCGTACTTCTTCAAGTACGACTAACCCGAGTGAGTCCCTGCCACGAGCGGTGCATTCAGTTTTATAGCAAGAATGATTGTCTCCTCCTTCGAATCAGTTAACGAGAGGACATCGGTTTCTGCTTTCTGGGAGGAAGCACACACCATATTGCATGGCGAATCTTTTACTTTGCCCCTAGATTTCTTGTTGGTATCAGTAGTCCACTGCTGGCCTTCTACGAGATCGGGATGAACCCACATGTCTCTCCCTGAGGAGTAAGGACAGGTACGAGACCTTTCTCCCACTGGTGGTGTGGATCTGTATTGACCAATTTAAGTCCCCTTTCGGGATAGGAACTACTCTGGCTGGCGTTGGAGGCTGTACCCCGAACTGTAGGAATGACGTCATGTTGGTTGTTACTTTCTTCTGCTCCGAGCGGAGCTTGAGCACCTCAGCATCAATCAAAACATGGAGAATGTCTTTGAAGATGGAATAGCTTTTGGTAGGGTGCCCTACCAACCTGTGGTACAAGCAGTAATTGGGGTTGTTAGTCTTACCCACCTCCTCAGGACGTCTAGCTTCAAGAAGCTTTAGTCTATTGCTCTTGTTGAGTAATTTGAATAATGAATCGACAAGCTCGTCTTTGAAGGAGTACTGCTTGTTGGTCCATGACTAGCTTGAAGAGCTACCCTCTCTAGCTGGTTGGGGCTTGAGGGAGACTTTGTCTCTGTCGCCAGTTATGTCCTTCCTTTTAACTTGGAAAGAAACTTCTGGCGTGTTCCTGTGGAGTTCTCGGGTCTGTGCTTGTTTTCTTCTACCTTAACCCTGGCGATAATCTTCTTTTCCTGTTCACCTTACTGGACCAACTACTCCTTGTACGACTTTTAGCTACTCCTATCTGAGTTAGGAGTGAGGTTTACAAATTGTGACGATATGTTTCCACTAGGGTGGCCTGGGTTATACCGCTAGGACATCGGAGTGCCATATTCCAAAATCTCTCCACAAATACTTTAACTGACTCTCCTTTCCATTGTCTTATTTCCAGGAGAGTTGGCATGGTAATCTCTGAGTCATTTTTGAAGAAGAGCGTAAGGAAAAGCTTCTCCAAATCACCCCAGTTCTTGATGGAGCCTTCTGGGAGTTTCATGAACTATTCAAAAGCGATCCCTTTCCGGTGCCGATGAACAAGCGTGCCAGGATGACATCATTTGATACTACATTTCCTATCTAAGACTTGAAGTAGTATACGTGCTGTTTCGGTGACCCCTACCGTTGAAGGCCTACAGGGTTAAAGTTTTGAATTTAGGAGGGTACGGAACAAGATCGCACTCAACCGAGTATGGTCGGACCACTCCGGCTTCTTGGAGGCCTTTCTGATTGGCGGGGGCTTCAAGATGCGTTCTAGTTTACTTATCCTTTTGGAATGAGTGCTCTCATTCTCTGAATTGCCTTCCTCTTCGGATGGAGACTTGGACGACTCGGAGTAAGAATGCTCCTCCTCGGTATGTGCAGAGGATGAGCTTTTCCCTTCCTTTTTGTTTGCCCTTGGACTTCTTAGAAGAAGTCTTGTCCTTTGACTCTTCTTTTTGTCTTCAAGCAATTATGCAAACATCTGCTTGAGGCTATCAATATATTCTTGTTGAGCACGAATTATATCGAGTTGCTCCCTTTGGGCCTGGGCTTGTTGTTCAAAGCGCCTGACCATTTCTTTAGGAATGCTTGCCATATATACAGAGGCTTCTTTCTCTATAAAAGAGTTTGAGGCCTGTGATTCTGCGATAGTAGAGTGTGACTCGCTTACTTCAATGTCCCAGGCTAGGGCATTGTAGTCCACTGGAGCTACTACACTAGTTCGAGTGCGGGTATGCCGGTATATTCTTTCCGGCTCAGTGTCAGACTCGTTAGAGCTGAATATTTGCTGCTTCCCCTTAGTTCTGCTTGGTATAGTACTTGGATCCATCATGTTCGCGGTAACTTCAAGGTACTCTACATCAGAGAAGGTTCTCCTTGTGCGGGACAACACCTTTTGGCCGAGCGGGAGACTGACGTTGACAATAATCGGTTGAACACCGACTGTTTGCTTACATGCGAGTTGCAGTGGCATTCAGAGAGTACCGCCATGATGACCCGTTCACAGCAGCATTCTAGAGTGATTTGATGAACATTCCTCTTCTTGGTTAAGTAGTCCCTTAGATCCATTGGAGAGGGATCGAAGAGACTAGCCTCAAGTCTTTGAGGATGAGGACTTTTCAGCTCCCTTCTGACTTTAGCCATTGGAGAGCGAATGTTAACCTTACAAGTTTTAGTGACACAAGGTTCAGAAATGCAGAGTTCACATTCTATAGAATAGATGCGGCTCTCGCATTTTGTCTTTGAGACGCCGGTCTCGTGCCTCTACTGAGAAGAGACGCGGACCTCGTGTTACTGATTATCGCGTTTGTCTGGCGACACTTAAGAAATGCTGATTTTATGAGTCTCACATTCTATTGTAGAGACGTGGGTCTTGTGCGCTGAAAAGGGACACGGACCTCGCGTTGCTGAACATCATGTCTGTAAGCCAGAAACACGAGCCTCTTGAGCTCTACGTTTTGGTATCCAGATGTAGACTTCACGCATCTGATGCGGTTCAGAAGAGACAACGGCCTGAGCCTCGCGTCCTATATCTGCTGGATGAACAGTTTTTATAGTTTTTTGCATCTGTTATCGACGTGTGTGTCAACTTGTCAATGTTCAGCATTCCAATTATGCTTCACGGGTTATTGAGACCCTGGTAACCTGGAGCTGAGAAAGAGGAGGGCGTGGCAAGATTGGCTTTCAATGATGTTGGCCTCGCGGGTCTCGTGGGAGATGTTGACGCAGGCCACGCGTGTGACGCGATTAGAAATGGCTCTGTTTGCGCAGGACATCTTTGGGCAAGCCTCCGAAGAGACTTGGGAGCAGTTATCTGAGGAGACCCTGTGGTATTATCGCGCCACCCTGGGGCTCTTAGAGCCAGAAGAGAGGAATTCCTCATACTTTGCTTGATCGAATCCCACGACAAGTGACTCAAACATTTTTCTCAAAAAGGTGACGTCACGTTGCGCCACAACTTGCTCATCAGTGGAGAAATTAGTCCCCAGCGGAGTCACCATCTCTTGTATGTGGAGGGAATTTAAAAATATATATTATAAAATTTTTTTGAATCAATGAAAAATTACAATAATTCCATAACTTCAATTACAAGAGAGAGGAGATATTCAAGCTCAAATCTCCTATTTGTTTAATGCCGGGTTCTTTGTGTAGTGATGGAAAGTGATTTTATTTTCTGTTGACCGGGTGAATATCAAGCTCTTCTAAAACTCTTCTCCTTAGATCACAGATGGAGTAGCACAACTCCTATCAATGAAATCTCAAAGAGACTTAGGCAATAACTTAAACTCAGTAAGTTGGTAGAAGAGTTTAACTCTTTATAAACCTTCCTCAGCCGAAAAATTCTAACCCCTTTTCAATAGAAAATTGAGCTATTTATAAGGGTTTTAGGGGAAAACCTAT
Source organism: Agave tequilana (assembly GCA_038442645.1). Taxonomy (NCBI): domain Eukaryota; kingdom Viridiplantae; phylum Streptophyta; class Magnoliopsida; order Asparagales; family Asparagaceae; genus Agave; species Agave tequilana. The sequence continues at coordinate 431,620 of JAVJIF010001318.1, read as the reverse complement.
TCCCTAAAAACCTTCCATAATGGGGGTTAACTCTCTTCCTTATGTGGGCAGTACTTGACTCAGTAATGGGAGTAGTTATAACTGAGACGCAGGCCTCCTCTCCAGTTGGAACGCGGGCTTGAGCCCCGCATTTAGCCGTTAAGGTAACAATGGACATGGGTCTTGAGCTTTGCGTTTTAGGCGTCACGGTGGTATTTAAATGTGAGCCTCTGACTCTATATTTCCTCATTAATGTGGTATCAGACGCGCGCCTTAAGATTCGCGTTTGAGACGCGGGCTTCATGTTTTGACGCGGACTTCAAGTTTTGTGCCTAAGCACATAAGTGGTACTGAGATGCGGGTTTTGAGCTCTCTGTCTTGGCATTGCAATGGTGTTGAGATGCAGGCTTTGAGCCCTGCGTTTTGCCTTCGCACGAGTGGCATTGATTAGCATCGTTATCTGAAACATGGACACTGTTATCAGCTGACTTGTTGTCAGTGATTTTTAGACAGTCCACAGCTGCCTCTTCTTCTTCTTATTCTTCTTCCTGTTCTTCCATATCGGAGGGGAGTACCTCAAGCATCTGGACTGAAACTGCAGCCTCAGATCCTTTTCTTGCCTTCTTCTGGCTAGGCTTACCTTGGGAAGAAGAGGCTCGAGGATGCTTGGGCATAGCTTGCTGAGTCCTTTTAGTGAATTGCTCCTCAGCCACTCCTGCTCCAGATTTTGAACCCAAAGCTGCTTCTGCTCTGCTAGCCTCTCTCCTGGCTTCTTTTTTCGCTTCCTTCTTAGCCTCTTGATACTCGGTCATCCCTCGCATCTGGCAACCCTTGGACCCTACCTTGGCTTTATACGCAGATTTGATGTTTTTATGTATGAGGTGTTTATTCCAAACCCAGGCACCTTATTTGCCATGAAATACCACGTACAAAAGTTAAGACTTGTATAAGAATTAGGCGTCTTATGAGAAAGGGTGAAGATAGCTCCGGTTCCTCCAGCTATGCTATAGTACCATGCCCGTGCACCTTCGAACAAATTCCCTCAGAAGCGAAGATTTGGGTTGGGGTTACCAACGTATAATTGGTCGTAACCAAACTGCCTGGTGAATCGATAAGGCATGTAAGGTTCTACTAAGGAATTCCCTTGCTGGAAAATCAAGTATTCAGGCTGGATGTTTATTAACCACCAGAAGACACCAAAAGGCAACCGAGTAAATCTATCCGGGCAAATGAGGTCTGCAAACTTGTCATCATAAGATGCGTCTGAATCTCGGGGAAGCACATGTCCAATTGGTAGTTGGCCCTATTCAGAATAGTCTTCCAGATGTAGAACATGTAGTACTACAGCCAACTCGAATTCTCCAGTCGCTGCACGAAAGGTACAAAATCTTCTAAGGTAGAGACGACGATCATTAGTGATGGATAATGCATTACATATCAAGCCATCAGATATGTGTATGGAATCTCAAACCCTGAGAGTGGGAGTCTTAACCAGGGGATGACCATTGGAATCCTTGACTTGGTTACTCTTTATGTCCACGATTGCCTCCACCTGACAGAAGCTCTTCGTTATTGCCCGTAACCCATTCTGAATCCTTGCTGGGAGGAGAGCAATGAACTTCCCATGAAAAAGCAAAACTGCTAGGTACACCACATCAGTGACGATCACCTCATACAGTAGCGTCGGCACCACACATCGCTTCAGCCAAAGCATGAGAAAGCCCGCCAATAGAGCCCAGTTAGACATCAGGACTTTGGTTTGATGGTGGAAGTTCTAAAAATCGTGTCTGATTTGACTCTGTGGTGTATGAACTGGTGGATGCACTGATCCTTTCAATTATTTCTTCATCCGTGCTGAGAGCTAGCCAGGTCATCGGGTTAGTCTTATTTACCTCGAGGAACAGAAAATTTGCCCATGATATATGCTTAACTCCCATACTCCTCCATCCTGTCAGCTGCCCATAGATGTAGAAATGGTACAACACCTCCCAATAAGTCTCGTATGCTAGAGGATCGCTCTTCTTCAGCAGATGTAACTCCTCTATTGACGGGACCAATTTTTCATAAGAGGTATCTCCAATCACCAGCCCTGAGACTTCGTACATCTCATGGAGGGTAAGCCCATTTCCCTGAAAGTAGTGAAGAACGTGCAAGTCTCTAGATTATACCGCTCCAAGATAGCGTAGAAATGTTGGGCGCTATGCAGAATGCCGCACTGGACAGCCCTCATGGCCCCCTACAGTCTGGTCTGCATTAAAAGGTCTTTAAATTCTGCAATAGCAAACCCTACTATTCTGCCCCACCACATTTTGTTGGTAGAGTGGATCCATTCAATGGCACAAAATTTTAAAGGAAAGTCACCCCTCACATCCAGGAATTGTCTGATGATGGTGGCCTCAAGTTGTGGGGTCTCCCTTGTTGGGTATTCAACACTGACCAAACCAGGCTGCAACCCCTGCATGTCCCTCCAATGACCTACTGTGAAGGCTTCACGGGCACCTATCTTGCCCAAGAAAACTCCAGAGATTGGATTGACCAACTCCTAGTCATTGTCCGATACACGGACATATGCTGCAGGTAGGCCAGGGGATACATTTGCTCCATGTTCGGGAGGAGGAATCTCCCATTGCCAATTTGGCAAACCCATTTGCAGTCTCCATCATAAAGAGAATCCTCATTCTCCTCGATCGAGTCACCAAAGAAGAAGTCGGGCTTCCTTAGTAGGGCACGAGAATTCGATTCGAACCGACCATCAAAAATTATTTTCCGGGGAGTAAGCATACTGGCATTGCTGATCCGGCTCTGTTATTTCTTTGATTTACTAGTGGTCACAGGAGCAGTCCTCTGGAGAATGAAGATCATGTTGGGGTCAGCACCACCTACATGTTTAAAATGACACTGCTTTGATAGAGGGTTTGAGGAGTATCACACTGCAAAAAGGACAACATAATAGTCAGTAACCTGAAAATTGTCAAAGTGTTGAAACTCAGACGCAAGGTTTACCAGAACCGCATCTAATGACTAAGATGTGAAGCTCAACGAAACCTGCATCTAAACTCAGAGACGTGAGGCTCACATGAAGTCCGAGTTTGAAACTCCACAACTTAGAAATTTCTCTAAGTGTTGGAATCAGACGCGAGGCTCATATGAAGTCCGCGTCTGAACTTCCCCACTTAGAAAATTCTCTATGTGTTGGGACCAAATGCAAGGCTCAATCAAACCCGCGTTCAACAAACAGACGTAGGCTAAAGTTGATGAAGCGAAGAAGCGGAGGTCATTAGACCCACGTCTTGCTACAGTGCAAGAGTCGCATATGAAAATCAAACACGGGTATAAGCCTCACGTTATCAGTTCAATTCAAAAGAAGCTTAAGAGTTAAGATAACTCTTTGAGTTCTTTAATGGCAGAAACTGATTCGGGTGATCTTACTACTTGAAATAGGGGTCTAATGTAGAGGGAACCTCCCATTTGAATCTCTGGAGCGACGACGCTTGAGGAGGAAGCCACAGGCTTAGTCTTTGGAGCCATTCTGATGGTGAATTTTTTTTAGAAAAGATGGGAAAAAAGAAGAAAAAACTCGAAGTTTTTCTTGAGTTCTTAAGTTCTAGACATGAAGATCAGCGAAGAAGAAAAGAGTCTAATGATGACTCTTGAAAGACTGTTATCTTTTTATGGATGCAGTAATTAACCAAGATATGCGGCCCATATCTCGAGACAGATCGTAGCCAGACGTGTAGAAACGCGCCCAGAACACGAATCTCGCATTTAAAAAAAAAAAGGATAGCGTCTCTTCAAACTCCACCAAACACGTGGCAACGCACCCAGATCGTGAGTCTCACATCAAATAGAGCTATGTCTCTTCAGTAAGGAGAAGTCTGCATCTCCACTTCAAAGTCTCCATCACCTAGATGGAGTAAGAACAACACTTTGAAGACCACGTCTTGGTAAAACAAGAGAACCGCGTCTCAACTTTAATAGAGCTGTGTCTCTTCAGCACGGAGAAGTTCGTGACTCCATTGCAAAGACTGCTTCTCTTCAGTATTCTCAAGTTTGCCTTTGGGAAAAATAAGAGAGCTGCGTCTCAACTCTAATAGAGCCGTATCTCTTCAATATAGCGAGAGCCGCATCTCCACTCAATATTCACATCTCTTCTACTTCAGACAAGTTCTGCAACATGACCTTTGTATCCACAAGAACCGTGTTCAGTCTCTGCTTTTGCAATCTGTTCAACAATGCACTGGTAAAAGCAGTTGGCAATTTTTCCTGGTTCAACAATACACCAACAATCAGCTCAGAGTACTGATGAGGTCTAGACTGCGTATCTAGACACTCACGATGATCATCTCTGGTGGCTTCAAAGAGTTTAACAGTATACTCATGAAGACCAAAATCCAGACAAGATCGAGCCCATAGTATCTCAGATGATTTCTAGTCCACTCTAGACAGCTTGTTGCACACAGAAAGGTCTAAAGTGTTTTGAAATCCATTCCAGTCAACTACGAAGTTTCAAAAACTTTGAAGGGGGTTCTGTAGATTGTGTAAAAATCATTGAAGACAAATCATCAGATGATAGAATTTATGCTTTAGATGCGAGGCTAACCAAACCCACTCGTGCAAACCCAAGATGCAAGGCTCGAAGCCCGTGCCACTTAGTCTTCAGGCACACGCTTGAAGCACGCGTCTTAAACGCGAAGCTCGAGGCACGCGTCTAATACCACGTCAACGAAGAAACACAGAGTGGACTCACATTTCAACACCACTACGACGCCCACGTGGAGCTCGAGATCCGCGTCTAGCGTTACCTCAAAGGCTAAACGCAGAACTCAAACCCGCGTTTAAACTGGAGAAGAGCCCTACGTCTCAGTTATAACTACCCTCATTATGGGGTCAAGTACTACTCACGTAATGAGGAGAGTTAACCCCCATTATGGGGATTTTAGGGAATAATTTTATCCTTGGAACCCCTATAAATAGCTAGATTCGCTATTGAAGAGGGGTTGGAACTTTTTTTAGCTGAGGAAGATTGATAAAAGAGTTCAACTCTTCTACCAACTTACTGAACTCAAGTTATTACCTAAGTCTCTTTGAGATATCATTAGATAGGAGCTGTGATACTCTATCTGTAATCTAAGGACAAGAGTTCTAGAAGAGCTTGATGTTCAATCGGTAAATGAAAAAGAAGAATCACTTTCCATCGCTACACAAAGAACTCAGCCTTAAACAAAGAGAAGATCTGAGCTTGAGTGTTTTCTCTCTCTTGTAGTTGGAATTTTGAGCTGTTATACTTTTCATTGATTCAAGAAAACTTTGCAATTTCCACTTTCAAATTTCCTCCCCGTATAGAGAAGATTCTTCTTTAAATTTGAAACGTGTCGAACGTTCGTGAGGGTTCGAGTCTATCCATCAAACATCCTCATGCGAATGTTATTGGTGCCAACAGTCTTACACGCGATGTCATTTCCCATCAGGACAGAGCCTCCATCATAAGGCTTGTAAGTATTGAACCATTCTCTTTTGGGCACATGTAGTATGTGCGCCTCGAGTCAAGTAGCTAAGCATCTGAGTATTTACCTTTTCCTATCTCAACCATCAAGACATCGCATAAATGCTAATCTACTTCTTCGACAACCCCGGCTTGATCTGACTTTCCACTGGTACTCGCCCATCAGAAACTTTGCCGCCTTTCCTCTTAGCATTTCCTTGTATTTCATACAATTTTTCTTGATGTGCCCTAGTTTCTTGCAAAAGTAGCAAGAGAAACTGCTAGATGCCTCTGGATCCCTTTTGAGTTTCCTACTCTTTGATCTTCCCCTCTGGCCCATAACAAGTAATTCTAAACTGTCTTCTTTATCAGCTCGTTGTTCTGAAGTATCTGCCTGGTATCTTCTAACTCAATGGTCTCCTTACCATACATGATGGTGGTTTCCAAGTGGTCATAACTTGATGGAAGAGAAGAGAGTAACAGAAGAGTTTTGTCTTCTTCTTTTAGCTTAACATCTAGAGCTAACAAGTCGCTTAAAATTCTATTAAATACGTTGAGATGTTGTAGGAAAGACTTACCTTTTTTCATCCGAAGGCTGTATAACTGCTTCTTCATGAAGAGCTTATTCGACAAACTCTTTGTCATGTACAAGCTCTCCAGCCTACACCAAAGATCAATAGTTGTCTCCTTGTTTATCACGTTGTAGAGGACCTCATCTGATAGGCACAGTATGATTGTCACCTTTGCGCAGAAGTCGATGTCGTTCCACTCATCATCCTCCATCTTTGATGGATTCTTCTCAATACCAAGCAGGGCTTTGTGTGTGCCCTCTTTCACGAGCAACGATGTTACTTGCATCTTTCACAACAGAAAATTGAACTTATCATTGAATTTCTCTACCTCAAACTTAGTTGTCATGGTCGTCTTACTAGCCATCGCTCTGATACCAATTATTGAAGATCTATCACCGATCAAGCAACAGAAAAATATCAAGTTGAAGACTTGACAGCGGAAGCGAAAGCATAGAAGATCTACTATTAGCAAGCAATCATCACACAACCACAGAACTTAAGATTTAACGTGCTTCGACAATGTGCCTACGTCCATGGGAAGGAGGAGAGAAATCTTATTGAAAACAGAAAAGAAATACAAGAGTTACAAGAAGATCTCTCTCTTATAACTTTCAATAGTAGAATTCTGAAATTCTCTTGAATTCTTGACACACCTTTAAAAGGCCATCCCCAAGGGGTTTATATAGACACCTAAGATGATCCTAATCTAAGACAAACTCAAATCAGCACCTCCTCAGTGAAATAAAAAACCCGTATCCAAATCAAATAGGATATAGATCCGTATTAGGAAACTGCCAAAACCTGAATTCTTCTCCGATGAATATGAGGATAAATCCGTATTAGTAAACTAGCAAAACCTGAATTCTTCTCTAATGAATACGAGGTACTCCAAATACTAGCAAGATGCAATGTTGATGCCACTAATTTCAAAAACTTAGTGGTAAGTCTTTGGTATTTGACTTGCACAAGGCCGAATATTCTTTGTGAAACTGGGTTGGTTAGTCATTACATGGAGAAGCCAAAATCTACTCATTTAATGGCTTCAAAAAAGATTCTACACTACGTCAAAGAAACAATCAGTTATGGACTTCTCTGCATAAGGTGTGATGACTTCCAGCTCATTGGTTATACTGACAGTGATTGGGTAGGAGATATTGATGAACAAAAGAGTACTATGAGTTATGTTTTCTTTCTGCCCATACGGTACTTTCTTGGTCATCAAAGAAGCAAGTTGTTGTCACTCTTTCTATTTGTGAAGCAGAATATGCTGTTGCATCGTCTGAAACAATTTGGTTACGGAATTTACTTAATGATCTTCAACTTAAGTAAGAACAGGTAACGAAGATTTACATTGACAACAAATCAGCATTGCACTTGCAAAGAATATCATTTTCATGAAAAAAGCAAACACATTGACACTCGTTATCATTTTATCTGGGAGACCATAAAAGAGAATAAGGTAGAACTAATTTCTGTCAAGACACAAGATCAACATGCTGATATTTTCACAAAGCCACGAAGCATGAAGTATTTTCTGCAATATGGAATCAACTTGAGATGGTTACATTAAGTTTAATAGAGAATATTCAGAATTAAATCTGATATGATAAGAAATAAATAGTTGTATCTCTTAGAAGAGTTGTGTTTCTTTGAAATGAAGAGTTTTATCTTTTATAAGAGTTGCGTCTATTTGAAATGATGGGTGGTATCTCTTAAAAAAAATGTGTCTTTTAAATTCAAAAGTTGTGTTCAAGAGTCATTTAGATCTCTATATAAGGAGTTGTTTAGTGAGAATGAATGCAAAAAGGTAGAGGAAGAATTCAGTGAGAATTGTATCTTTCATAAAATTTGAATAAATTTATCATTATTGTTTTCCTACTCTTCTCTTCAATTTTTTTTTTGTTATCAAGTTGCCTCTCCCTGATTGGCTAGCAGTCAAGCTCGAGCTTATTGCTCCACTCTATCTTGTCTCTCCAGCAAAATGCCATCTTTTCACACAAAAATAGATCTCCTTTCTCATTCCATCTGCACGTGGATATCTCAATTCAATGAATCTTATTGTCCCTAACTGCAAACCCCAACCCTAATCCAAAAATGCATATGTAGATTAGGCCAAGCCTGTCAGTAACAAAAGCAGTTTCTTTTTACTCTATCAGAAAACTTCCATCATCAACTTCACTCACTCACATTTTGACACGTTAACATACAATCAAAGAATTTAAAGTGTGTGAGGTCAAAGCTCAAAGTGCCAAGTGGAAAGCTTCAATGTTTAAAGTAACAATAAGTGGGAGATGAGATTGAGAATTGAGAATGATCACATTATTTAAATTAAGCACTCACCAGAGCATCAGTTGGTAAATTCCCTGATAATTTCAAGGCTCTTGATTGATGTACTTTGACAAGAGGAGAGAACTTTTTGGTCTCACTTCCCCCGTTTTTTTTTAGCTCTTTTGGTCTCCATTACAAAATCTAAAGTGGAGAGCCCACAAAGACCTTGCAAACTAGACGATGAGTCCAATAGGAATCCAAGTTTACCCAACTGAGAAGATTCCATGTTATCTACTTCCCTTCTGGTTTGCACTACTACCCTTGAAAACTTCTCTTGGCCACCAAAGCAATATAAACAAAAGGAAATGCATGACCTCTTCGAAATTAATGTCATTTTATAATTTTTTTTTTTTTAAACTGTGGTTCAGAGTTGAATTTAATTCTGTATAGAAAATATTTCTTCTTTTCTGTGTTCTAAAATTCTTCACTTTGCGAGAATTTGGATGGTGCAAACTGGATTTAAGAAATACGACAAATTCTTCTCGTTTTGATTAAAATCTTTGCGGCAGAGAAGAATAATGTCAGACTGATAATTGAAGAAAATTTTTTATCAAATCTTTCATAACCTCAGTGAAAAAGTTAAGTCTGTTACGTGCATAACCCGAAATATCATACTTACTATAATATCAATAGTTGGGAGATACGGAGATCCCCATCGATGACCTCAAGTACCATGAGATCGATTACCTCAAGAACACAAGATGAATAATAAAAGATAGAAGAAGAAGAACACACAATCTAGCGTGGCTCGGTCCAAACTCGCCTACGTCCACGGGGGCGAGTACTTGAGAGAGCTTTATTAATAAACTTGATATAAAGAGATTTAACCTTCCTCTTGAGCCCACAAGAGTATTTGCCTTCCCCTTGAATCTACGCCTAAATTATAAGAGTATGCCTTCTCTTTATGCACCTTCACCACAACTTTCTTTATCTCTTTTGTTCTACTTCTAAATCCTAGATTACAACTTTTATTTATAAGATTTTATAATATAACACCTATTTGGACTATGAGATGATCTTGACCATTGGATGCTTGAAGAATCTTGATCAATCCCCTTAGGAGTTGATCTTCTTGATCTAAAAAAATTCTAAACCCTTTAATATTTAGAAATAAACTCATCATTGAATAAAAACTGAGTCATTTTCGTGAAACCCACCTTGACTTAGTTTCTTTTTCTTAGCTTTCATTGCATCACCATCACCACCAGCAAATTTCACTTTGTGATGCATTTCCAGCCATGGGGGCCCCGCCGGTCTTGAGGCAATCCGCCTCTAATCTGTCATGGTCTTACCAACTTTACACAAATATTGATAAGGACTTGTCATGCCATGGTCTTCCACCGATCACTTGGTGATGGTCACCTTCCATCGATGTTTTCACCTTGAGACTTACCGTCTTCATATAACTGTCATGGTCTTACCATGCCTTCCTACCACACACTGCCATGATCTTCCTTCTATCAATTTGGACTATCACCCACCATTGTACTGATGCTTGCCAGATCTAGTGCCCTTGTTGATGATCTTCAAACCTAATAGATCCACTAATGCCTCCAATAATCTCATCATATCATGACTAGTTCACCGTAACTTTGATCACGATCTCCATCGATTCTTTTAACCGATCTATACAGAACCCGCATTAGATATTAAAATCTCCTCGACCTGCACCCACCATTGCATCCAAAATGTTGCAAACATAGGGTTCAATATCTTGATCGTCAGAATCTGACTATGATTGCACGATCTACATTCGATCAATCTCGTTCATTGATCGTCTTCATCATCCTCCGCTGTTTTTTTCTTTAATTTGTTGTTGCAACGAGCGTCCATGGGATTTTTGTGCGGTGCCTCTATGAGCTCATCGATCTCGTATTGTTGTCCGTCATTGATGATGATCCGATCATCACCTCCGCGTCTACGTGTTCAGATCTGAGCATCATTGAGTCTTGATGACTCCACCTTAATCAATATACTCAAAAAGTCATCGATCTTTACCTTAGAACATATCTGAACTTTCTTGTTGTCTTCTTGATCTTGATGCCTCCGCTGAACTCTATTGACTCGACATCTTCTTCTTCATCTAGAGCACTCGAGTCTTGAACAAACACCATCAGCTCTGATACCAATTGTTGCGTACATAACTCGGGATACCACACTTACCATGACACCAATAGTTGGGAGATGTGGAGATCCCCACCGACTATCTCAAGCAAGCCATGAGATCGATTACCTCGAGTACACAAGATGAATATTAAAAAATACAAGAAGAAGAACATACAATTTAACGTGATTCGGTCAAAACTTGGCCTACATCCATGGGGAGAGAACTTGAGAAAGCTTTATTATTAAACTTGATACAAAGAAATCTAACCTTCCTTTTGATCGGATTGAGAGGCGAAAACTCGAAGAATAGTGGTTTGGCATAATTAGGCTTATTGCTCAGGCACGGATACCTCCTATTGGTCTTTTCCCTGCCTGGTTTATTAATTTGTGGTCAGATTGCTGCAATATACCTCTCGTAGACAGTCTAACCATTTAGGAGTCGTCTAGGTCTAAGGTTTACCTTAACAGAGGCTAGATTTTTCTCTTTTTATTTGTTTATTTGTTTGTTTTTGTCAGTTTGTGTAAAATGGATTATAACAATAATTTTTAATTTTAATAGTAATCTATATTACACCCCAACCTCTTTTTTGGATTACACCAACTCGACATTTCATAACTTTAACCAACCAAGTATGCTGAATTGGTCTTATCCGAATCAACCCCCAGTTCAAATATTATGAACAAGACTAGAACAATCATCTTCACTCTTCACTGAGTCAGTGGGGACAACTTTCCTGAGTTATTTTATCAATCACCTTACCAACATTCAGCTTCGTATACTCCTTATCAAGATCACTCAATAGAGGAAAAATCTGATTTCGAAAAGAGGATGGAAGTCTTGAACGAAAAAATTCTAGAAGCCTTGCATGAGTTCGAGCAACAAGTTCAAATATGAAAGACTCACAATCTCATCAAAATTTTAAAATTCAGGATCCTTACTCTATTATTCTAGTTCCACCACAACAAGAAAAACCTACTGACTTAGAAAAATTATAGAATCCATGATTCAGTCTCAAAATAAGTATATTCAGTCCCAGAATGATTTCTTCAATAGATTAGAAGCACAAATGAGTCATTTGGTCAACACAATTAATAATAAGAATGAGGAAACTCTCCCTACCTAATATTTGACCATTCTCGATCCCCCTAGCCATACAGTAACCAAGAATCGTGGTGTCTTGGAGACTTTACCAAGATTTAATTATCTCACACCAACTTGAACTTGACCAATCACAAACCTTTGACGATTTGGTAAGTTTTCACTTCAAGAAAATTTAATTTGACAGTGAATATGAACCGGTCCACAACTTTATGATTCAGTTTTAGTTTTCAAATTTATATTGACTCCGGTGTCCTTACCCGATTTGGACCTATTTTCTGAGCCAACACTGATCATGTGCCCAGAGCTTGAAATTAAATCACCAATTTTTTGATAATCACATTCCATTGATGGTAAAAGAATATGAATTTCAATTCTATGATTTGAAACCAACTCTTAAACTAAAACTGACTCTTAACCCTAAATTTAATTTAAGTCATATTCCGGAGTGAGTATTGGTTCCTGAACATTTTACTCTTGAGTCCAAGTCAACCATTCAACCAAGTCACATTCTTTTGTTGGACTAATGTATAGATCATATTGACTCCGAGATGATATTCCAAGATTAATCATATAATTGGGATGATTTTAATGTTAGGATGTTGCATGATCCTATTCAATTTGAGGATGATAAACATGTAAATAGAAAAAAGGCCATAAAAGGTGAGTTCTTTGAAAATTCACGTTACTTAGATTGGGCAGCAATGCTTGGCCAATCCGATCACCACAGGAACCACCACCTTGAGGTAACATACTTCCTTCCCTTTCTTTTTTCATGTACATATGCATTCATTCATACATAGATAGGTGTGGGGGAGAGCTCTAACATAATATAGGTGTTCTTTTAATTTAAAAAAAATATTTTCTTTTCTTTTAAAAACTTTTTGAAAAGAGAAACAATATTTTGACTTATTTTTTGTAAGAAATTAAGTTAATTTTAAGGAATCGGAGAATCATAATTAAGATTTTTTATAGTTGGTCAAAATTAGATTATTTGTTTGATTTATAGGGTTAGAAAGAAAAATTGAAAAAGTAATTTAGTCTTGAATTTTACCATGATGATATATGCATACTTTATACACTTTCACACTTAGGGTTCAAAAACAAAGATTCTCATGCCTTATAAAAAAGAAAAAAAGAAAAAAATATATATATTAAAAATCCTCTGATTAAGCTGGGTATTTATGCCTAATAAAGTATAAGTATTCACGCCTTAAAATGGTTCATATAATTAATAAACAACCCTTAGTTTTGTGGCCTTGTTTGCTTGAGTCCTTAAGTCCTGGGGTATTTTCTCACTCGATGCCCTAAAACCGTCCAGTTTGGGAGTCACTGACCTAAGACTCGTCGCATGGGCAGATTAGAAAGCCTAATAAAACTAATGGATATTATCACCAAAAATATGTACAAATAAGGCATAATAGTTAGAGTTGAAGAACCCTTAGTCAAAAATTCATGGTCACAAGGTGCATATAATTTAGGGTAAAATAATAGACTAGGTGAGAAATACAGTTTTAATCCTTACCTTGATTGATAACAAGTTTTTGAATAGAGACTAAGTTTAGGAATGAATAATTTAGTATTCCAATAACTTATAGATTAATTAAATTTTTGTAAAAATTGTTCAAATATTATCTCTTTCAAAATGCGCTTTCAAAAATACTAACACTTTGTTTTTCTTTCTTTTATGAATTTTGTGGGTGTAATCCACTGAAAATCTTCACGAGACAAAACACGTCCTCTAGGGGTAACCTAAAGGTTTAACAGCTTTAGTACGTGCTAAGTGCAACTGTGATTCCTATGAAAGTGAGTTAGATTAGGTTATCTCTATTTTACTTTTTATTTATTTTGCTCAAGGATGAGTAAAAGATAGATGTGGGGCGTGATCGTACACGTATTTTGCATTTATTATTATTACATTCCAACAGTTATCATGCAATAATCCCTGCTATTTACTTGTTTTAATATCTGAATTGTGCAGGCGCAAATTAATGAAAAAGGAGAAGATAATCCCAAATCTATTCCATTTAATCCGGATTTATTTGGATTAATTTTGCTACCTGAAGAATCAACGGGGATATCGCTGAATCCAGAGCTCAAACTGAAAACCTGTTTGAAGATTAGAGCGTATTAAAGATCAATGGATCACACTACTCCTTGATTTTGCCCATTGGCCAGATCCTTGCTGCGAAAACGCGGCTAGAACTGGGTTTCCGCGGCTCTATTATGATGGTTGGAGGAGCTTCTTCGATATCTTCATACATATCTCCCCTCCCCTCTCTATTTTGGTTATAAATAATGTGCAAATTGAAGAAAGGGTACCACTGGCAGAGAGCTAGGTTTAGATTTTGCTTTAGCTTAACATAGATTTTTCTCTTTATTTTAATGTAATTTTCTATTTTCTAAATATCTAGATTAGAGAGAGATTCATAAGAAGAAGTGAGAGTGATTTCAAGAGTGACACTTGATGTAACTTGTTCTTTTTTCTTATAGTTTTTCAATGTAATCAAAGCTTAACTTTTATGTTTTCTTTATTATTTACTCTTTTATGCTTGATCTCAATCTACATGCTTCTAATGACCTCGAACATGCCTCGCCCTTGAAAGAGCCACTGATGGCTTATGATGATGAATCTTCACTTCTAAACGGGTAAGTTCTGTATCAATTTATACTTACTTTTCATTATTTTGATGATCAAATATAAGCAGTTTGGAATAAGGATAATCTTATATTCCATACAGTGAAAGCCTTCAAGCCAAGGAAAGTCGTTGCTAAAGACCCAAAGTGAGTAGGAATCCTAATAGATTTTAATAATGCTTTTTCTTTTATTTATTTTTTTAAACTAAGAAGAAATATTTAACCGATTTAAGTAATTTAGAAAGACTTACCTAATAGCTTCTATCGCAGTCCCTCCTTGTGGATCACGATCCGCATAGCCACTTGCTATAACGATAGTATTGAGTAACCTTGCACTCTTAATCTTTATTTCTAAACTTTATATTTTCTGTGCAGGTTTAGCCTCGATCAGTGACTTTTTGAGCATCAATTCTACATTTTACACTTAAACATTCTATTTTCTTACATCAGTTTTATAAATCTTTAAGTAATCTTCAAGTGGGCTTCTCTAAAAATCAATCTTGATCGTTCGAACTTGAATCTCATCCTTGAATGATGTTGAGACTTGAATACCTTCCTTTTGAGGAGTAAAACAAAATATCCTTTGAACCTGAAAAACTTAAACACTTGAATTTGATTAGTACCGAATAACAAAACTGGAGAGTGTACCCTTGATCTAACAAAGAGTATTTGCCTTCTACTTGAATCTACGCCTAGATTACAAGCGCATACCTTCTCTCTATGTTCCTTTACCTTGCTCCTCTCTTTCTGGGCTTTTTAGGGCCTTACATTGTTGTTCACCACAACTTTGTTTATCTCTTCTACTCCACTTCTAAATCTTAGATTATAACCTTTATTTATAGGATTTTATAATACAACTCCTATTTGGACTATGAGATGATCTTGGCCGTTGAATGTTTGAAGAATTTTGATCAATCCTATTAGGAGTTGATCTCCTTAATCTAGAAGAATTTTCAACCCATTAATCTTTAGAAACAAATCCTTCATTGAATAGTTACTGAGTCCTATACATATTCCATCAGAAAAGAAAACCGGTGCCTGAAAAAGAAACAATTCTGCTTCAGAAAACGCCCTGCATAGTCGACTAGTCCTGAAGGCTAGTTGACTATTTCCTCCAATTAGTCGACTAATATGTTTATTAGTCGACTACTGTAAACTGTTTTCTATAACCTGCTTCTATATCTGCCGTAGTCGACTAATACTCATGTATAGTCGACTAGTAGTCTTGTTGGTCAACTATACAGTCGACTAACTTTCCGTGATCTGCTTCTCTTCTTTTACTTCAAACCATTATCTTCTCAAATCAAGTTGGATCTTCTTAGACCATAATCTCCTCTTAAAAACAAAGGCAAAATTCTAACAACGACAATGATGATGATGAATATAACGAGAAAGTAGGATTTGTTTCCAAACTGTATTAGCCTTAACTATCTGCCACTTTATGTTGAAATAAATCAGCATTCTATGACACCAATTTGTTACTCCTGAGATTGACGTTTGCGAAACTTGGTAATATGATGATACTTACAAAAACCTAGACCTAAATTACAAGAGTATTACCTTCTCTCTATGCACCTTCACCTTGCTCCTCTCTTTCATGGCTTCCATGGTGTTATCAATTTTTTTCTATGTCTTCTCTGTTATTTACAATGCTGGATTACAACCTTTATTTATAGAATTTTATAATACAACTTCTATTTAGACTATAAAATGATCTTGACCATTGGATGCTTTAAGAATATTGATCAATCCTACTTGGAGTTGATCTCCTTGATCTAGAAGAATTCTAAACTTTTTATCTTTAGAAACAAACCTTCATTGAATAGAAACTGAATCATATTCGTACTTCACCAGAAAAGAAAACCTGCACCTGAAAAAAAACTAATTCTGCTTCAGGAAACGCCTTAATTAGTTGACTTATCATGATGATTAGTCGACTAATCCCTTCCATTAGTCGACATATAGATTTATAAGTCAACTACTGTATGATGCTTCCTTTTTATATCTGCCTTTGTATTTTTCTTAGTCGACTGGTCCTATTTGTTAGTCGACTTATACATATTATAAGTCGACTAATCCGCACCCACTGGGTTGGCTTCTTCTACTTCAAGCCATCATCTTCTCTAACTAAATTGGATCTTCTTGGACCATCATCTCCTCTTGAAAAACAAGGCAAAGTCCTAACAATCTCCATCTTGACTTGCTTTTCAAGCCTTTAGTAAAATACCTTGAGATTTTAAATTACTACCTTAATTCTTTTCTTAGTTGTAATCGTACCCTGAAGCATTTAACTTTTGCCCCTCTCTGGGGTCGTTAGCTATTTTACCTCAATGGCTTGGGCCATCTTAGGCCTTACCTGACTTCTCCTTCTCGTGACACTTTGACATGGTTCACATCCTGTTGCAGTCTTCCTTGAAGCTCCCTCGCGATGAGCTCCCTTCCAAGCTTATCCCTGAGATTCCACCTCGAACTGAGTTTCCTTCCTTCAACTTATATAACCCTCCACACTTCTCTCCTTCCAGAGTTACCCTGTCTTCTTAGCTAAATTTGACAACGCCTTGTTGCACTTGTATTCAACATCCTTCGTCGAGTACCCTATGGATATTAGAGTATACCGTGCCTCTGGGACATACTGACCACCTCCAGAGCACGCACCGTCCAATCACTTTCTGTAACCTTGACTATCTCAATGTCGATGTGTAATACCTCGTTCCCCGGAATATGTACCCAGATACGTGTCCCAATTTTTCAATCATATTTTTCTATTTTTTCCCTATATTTATTTTTATTTTGTGATTATTTATAGTCTTATTTGGTACTAGACCCAGATCTTTGGACTCAGGGTCAGCCCAAGTCTGATCCCAGACTTGATCCCAGTATAACTACTTGATTTGACCTTCTGGTAATTAGAATAGACTGATTTTAGTTTCAGATATTGATTTTCAATATTTTAGATTTTTTTATAATTTTTTTCTAATTTATTTTGCAAATTTCTTAAATCGGTTTCGACGGGTATCACCGATCGATTTCAGGATTTTAATTTGCAAATGGGGTTGAATTTCTTGAATCTTCTTCCTTCTTCTTCTCTTCTTCCTCCTCCTCCCTGGCTACCACTCAAGCTGCCGTGATGCCCCTCCCTGGCCGGCCGCGCTGCCCCCTTGGCCGGCCGCGCTGCCCCCTTGGCCAGCCAACCCACGCAGCCCCCTCTCCTCCTCCTCCTCTTTCTCCTTCTTCTTTTCTTCCTCTCCTTCTTTTCTTCTTCTCTCCCTCACTCTTCCCGGCCGCTTCGCCGGTGGCCACCACTGACCACAGAGCTACCCTGGTCGTGCCACCTTAGGCTGGCCAGAACCCCCTTGGCTCTCCTCTCCCTCTCGCTAGATTTATCTCTCTCCTCTCTCCTCTATCTTCTCCTCTTATCTTTTCCCCCTCTTCTCTCTTACTTCTCTCTCTGGCCTTATATGGCCGTGGCTAGCCACCGTGCTACCCTGTCCAGCCACCAGCCGCCGGCCATCTCTTCCCTAGCTTTGTCTCTTTTCTCTTTTTCTGTCTTCCTCAGGCCCTCTCTTTTTCTCTCTCTATGTCTCTCTCCCCTATCACTGTTTGTCTCTCTTGGTCGTGGGTGTCTCCCGTGCCTATGCACATATCTAGGCTTTGATTAGTCGAGTACTCTTTCTATTTTGGTGAGTATCTGCTTTTATTTGGGCTTGTATTGTTATTTCATGTTGGGCGATGTATTCTTTGGGGTTGTAATGTGCATGTATTTGATTCCTATATTGTATCTGTAGGCGAGATTGTATTGTGTAATGTTGGCATATGTGTAGGCTTGTAATTGTACTTGTGTGATGCCTGTATATATATATGTAGGGTGCAAGGCTTGTATTGATGTATTAGGTGATGTATTGTATCTATGTGTTGAATGGTTGTACTAGCGTAGGTTATGCTTGTATCTGTACTCATACTTGTATAGCCCTGGGCTTTATTGCTCTGCGGTTCTCTTGTCTGTTATTTATATACATGCATTGATACTAATACTTATACAGGTTGCAGGTACCGGGCACAACCCTCGGGTGAACCTACCCAATAGGAATTGGCCTTTTACCTTTTAGGTTTCGTAGTAGCGACGTCGCGAGGTAACCGCTTTGCAGGCTATCAAATAGGAACTGGGGTTATACCCTCTGGGTTTAGTGATTGCTTTGCGGAGTGGTTCAACCACTCAGCCTCTGGGCTCCTCCTCTCTATGGATAGTCTACTGTTATCTATTTATATGTGTGTATTTGATACTAATATTTTTGCAGGTACCTACTCAGCCTTCAGGCTTAACCGTCGGGCTTAACCACTTTGTGGTTTTACTACTCAGCCTCCAGACTTAACCGCTCTGTGATTATGTGCTAGAGCTTTTGGGCTTAAACCCTCAGGGTTTTAAATGTTATGCCTGGTGGGCGAGCCTAGCGCTCCACGCTTTTTCGCTAACTCTGTTCGAGCATTGTTACGCCATGAGCGTGGCTTCACCATAAGCATTAGCATAGCGTCCATACGCTCACTTTTTCGTGTGCGTTTAGTTGCTCCGCAAGCGGTAACTACATCGAGCGTGATGGTATCTAGCGTTGTACGCTAGCTTCGCTCCAGCCTTGCAAGCTCTACTTGGTAGTTCGCTTAATAGTTTAATAATTATTATTGTTATATGCCTAGATATGCTCCCTCTTCGCTCAGCCTTGCATAGCTATTTAATAGCTCAATCTATTATAATTATAATTATAATTGTGAAGAGTTTGAAATATTTAAATAATATGTTTCCTATATCATATTGATTAATTTGCTATCATCTGATGCTCGATATAGTAATATTGTGTTCTATAGTATCTCGTGTATGGCTCATATTGTATACCTTACTTGTAATGTGCCACTGACTGATTATCTACCTTCTCTCCTGCTCCTATTATATGTACAGTGACTATGATTATGTACTCCTGAACTCTTATATCTCTAAATACTCCTGAACGCATGTACCTCTTGTACTCTGAACCCCTGTATCTTCTGTGTGATGCTACTATGCTCTTGTTGGTTGTGGTTGTATGATATCATATTAGACAACTTATACCAGGTTAGGGAAAACTTATGGGTGCTGATTTAGTTTCATGTTTTATGATGGTCTTAAAGTATCGCACAACCACAATCTTGAATTCTACTAGGAGGCCACTAGGAGTTCCATGGGGTGTAATAAAAACCCTACTCTCCTCTCTTTCTTTCTTTTCGGGTGCTGCATTATCCTGCTCCAATTCGGGCGTACAATAAGTCGCCGTACCTAGCGGTGCATTGGAGTAGGGGTGGTTCCTCCATCCTGGATTATATGTGTTGGAGTAGGGGTTGTTTTGCCTTTGATAATTATTGATATACTTTGCTTGGTCAGTTTGCTCGAAGGCAAAACTACCAGATTACTAAAAATTACTTTCATGCTCCCTCCACAAAAATCACAAGAAGAGTTGTGTTGGCCTAAAGGCCCTTCACTCTAGTTTTGATGATGATCAACTCATGTAGTTATGTTTACTAATGATCTTGTGTTTAATTAGTGACAGATTTATGATCAAGATCTTAGTAGGTGCATAGCTTCAACAAAGGATTTAAAGTCAAGTTTTGGAACTTGCACGGTGTTAGGACCAAGTCAAGAAGGCTTCAAGTGAAGACTTCAAGAAGATGAAGACTTGTGTCTAGGTTTGTTTTAGAAGATTTGATTTTTAAATAAAATGTAAAGGATAGAGTAGTTGGTGGATTGCTCAAGTACATATACACACACTCTTGATAGTTTTATTTTTACAAAAGACTTTCTATTTTAGAAAATACATGCTTGGTTTTTGGTATTCAAGTTTATATGTTTTATTCAAAACCATGTTTAGTGCATAATGTCAAAAATATAGATATTTTACCATGTTTGTGTAGTGGATCATTTCCATACACTCTATGCTTCAAATGAGTTTAAATATCTTGTTTTTGTATTTGGTGAAGTTTTGGAAAACAAGTTTTAGAAAAATCAAGTTTTGGAAAAATACTGTTTTTCATTTGAGTTAATATTTTCCAAGTTACAAAAATAGTCCAAATTATTTGTAACATGTCTTGATTTTGTGCAAGCATGTTTGTTTATCAAAGTATATTGGTAAAAATATTTTTGTAGATTTTTTATGTTTTAATGGGATTTTATTTCAATCAAAAAGACCAAGTTTTAAATCCCTAAGTTCTGTCCTGGCTTCAGCCGGTCGACCGGACGGTCGACCGACGTGCACAGACGTGCACGCCAGTTCTGGCAGGAGCTGGTCGACCGACCCGATCGACCGTCCAGAGAGCTCTGCTCTCTGGAAAGGCCCCGGTTGACAGAGCGGCCGACCGGACAGAGAGACTTGCTCTCTGTATCCTAGCTCGGTCGACCGACCGGTCGACCGATGGCACAACGGTCTGAAATATGATCGTTGCCGGTCGACCGGGCGGTCGACCGACAGGCCTGACAGACCCCAACGGCTAATTTTTCTAGCCCTATAAATTTGGGGGTTTGGGCATTGTTTTTCACCAAGATTTTTAGTGGACTTTGAGCCAGTTTTTCCAACTTCTTTAAAAGAGTTTTCTCCACTAAATTGAGAGCTAATACTTCCAATCAAAAGGGGAGTTTATCAAGAGTGTTAAAAGAGATTTTCTTGAGTTTTCCTCCACCATTTCCATCCTTGTTTTTCTCACAAACACTTGAGCAACCATTGACATATTCATCCTATAGGAGTGTTCTTGTGAGAGGATTTTAGGTGATCAAGAGTTGTGATCACCAAAGTTCATCTTTGCTCTTTGAGGAGGCGGTCGGTTGTGTTCGCATTGTTTCGGGTCCTAGTGGGGACTCGGTGTTTCGAGTTCGTGTGTGAACTCTTTGTTTGAGGTGCGGCCTCGGCGAGCCGGTGGGCTTGCGGTGTGTACGGGACTAGAGAGTCCTAGGGCTTGTAGGTGTTGCGGCACCGAGTGATCCGGTGGGATCGATTATAGTGGAAATCCTTCGTGTGTCGAAGGCGGGGATGTAGAGCAAGTGTGCTCGAACCTCGAAACAGATCCCTTGTGTTAGCGATTGCTCACTCTCTCTCTCTCTCTCTTTGTCTCTTGTTTATATCTTGCATGATTCTTTTGTGTTTATCTTTACATGCATGATATACTTGTGTGCTTAATTGTTATACTTGCTTAAGTTTGTTTGCTAACACTTGTATTTAACCAAGAGAGCCAACGCGGCACCTCAACCCTTATCTAGGGGAATCTAGAGGAGTTAGTCCAGAGCCCTTCATGGGGAATTCGGCTACACTCTTGTGTTATACGTGGTGTTTAGTTTAAATAGTTTGTTTAGGTCATAATAGTTTATAATTCCGCATTATTTGGCATTTAGTGACCATTAGATTAGCCATCATTCACCCCCCTCTAGGTGATTTACAATTGGTATCAGAGCCAAGTGCTCTTGATTTGGGTCTTACAACCTAGAGTTAAAGATCCTCATTTTTAGGCTAATCACAATATTTGTACACACACCATGGACTTCATGTCACCTCCCACCTTTGACATTCTTAACATCCAAATTTGGAAAGTTAAGATGTCATTGTACCTCAAGGCCTTAGGAATTCATGTTTACCTTGTTACAACTAATGATGCATATTGTTTAAATGGCAAGAATTTTGAGGCTAATACAAAAGCCCTAAATGCTTTAAGATCTACCCTAAATGATGATTATTTATCTAGGGTTGCTAATCTTGATTTGGCTTTTGTAGTTTGGAACACTTTGATCTCCCTTGGCGAAAATGATCAATACTATGCGGGAAGCAACTCGGATGTTGGAAGCGACCTTTCCAATGTGTGCTACATGGTCCAAGGGGATAACCCCCTTGAGGTAACTACCGAATCCGAGGTAGATGAAGATAATAACATGTCATATGATGAGCTTACCACTTTTTGTCAACTCTTACTTGAAAAATATGACATGATTAAGAAAGATAATAAAAATTTGAAAAAGAAATTTGATTGCATGCTTAATGAAAATGATTCATTTAGAACTAAGGTTGCATGTTTAGAAAAAGAGAAAGATGATTTGAAAAATGAAAATGTTTCCTTGATGTCCAAATTGAATGATTTATGTGAAGGAAACACTATTTTGAAAAATAAAATCATCTTGGTGGAAAAACAAAAAGAAATTGCTTTTCAAGAAAACAACTCTTTGAAAAGAAAAATTTTTGAAAAAGAAAAAGAAAATGTTTCTCAAAAGAAAAAGAAAAATGATTTTTTATCTTACCATGCTTTACATGCCCACATTGATCAAAATGAGATAAACGTTTTAAAAAATAAAATGGATTGTTTGAGCTCTACTTTGAGCTCATGTGCTTTTAACCATACTAGATTGGAGTCATTGTTTTCAAAGAAACAAACTCCACACATTCATGCACAACATCATCATGCATTTGCTTATGTTGCACGCCACGATCATACCCACACATATAAGCATCCTAAGGTGTACAAATGTACACATTGTGACCGCAAAGGCCATTTAGCAAAGTTTTGTTATGATAGGATACATCATTTAAATTTTGCTAATCATAAAAATTTTTGGGTTCCTTATAAGACTAACCCCCAAGGACCCAAGGAAAAATGGGTACCAAAATCCCCACCTTTTATTTTTGATGTAGGTGAGGGCTCTCACAAGACGTGAGAGATTTGATGCCTTGGTGGTGGTTGCACGTGGACTAGATGGACATATTTTTGATGCACCGCTATCAAGGAGTTTTGGTGGGACGACCACCATGTTTTGGAGATTTGGAGTAGTTCCTTAGTTTGGTAACTATTTCTAAACTCCTAATTTATTTTACATGCTTATTTCATATGTGACATCATATAGCATGTTCATGTTTTTGTGCTTCATGTGGTAATACTAGTTTAAATGTAGTTTTTATCAAAACTTGTATTTATACATGTACAAATAGTGAGAACAAATTGATTCATATATGTTTGCACTTCATGCTCATTTGTGAAAAACACCTAGAGGGGGGGGTGAATAGGTGTAATTGCTAATCTAACAATCTTTTAAAATTAAGATGGATGAATGATGCAACGATCTCTCAAAACAAGACTAAGAGCCGAATACCCCGTGAGAGGTTATGAACTCCTTCCTCCCAATTCCTATTGAATGGGTTAGAGGTGCAGAATGCAACCTTGTTGTATGAGAATTGATCGACAAAATATCAATGAATGAATAATAGGCAATGATGAAGAGCACACAAGATATCACAAGTAGAGGAAGCAAAAATACTTGAAACAATAAGCAATAGAGAGCAATTGAAAGTAAAGCGAAATAGAGAGCAAAAGACAATCGCAAACACAAGTATTTGTTTCGAGGTTCGAGCCACCGCTCTACTCCCCGCCTTCACCTCCGTGAAGGGTTTCCACTATCCACCGAGGACGATTACAACGGTCTACCGAAGTCCTGAGCACCAAGCTCCACCAAGTACAATAACCTCTACCGAAGAGGTGTCTCCACAAGAACAAGAAGAGGAACAAGTAACAAAAGTGATCACAACAAGATCACTAAACTCTTTTACAAACTCTCACTCTTTTACAACTTCCTTATAGAATGAGTAAGGGAATTTTAGCTCTAAGGAGTGTAGTGGGAAAACACAGTTGTAGAGATGATTTTTGCTGGAGAACACAACTGAAAACAAGCTCAAGAAAGAGTTGGAAATGAAGGGCTTAAAACACTTTTCTTCTCTTTTGAAAACTATGAAAACTTGAGGGTTTTTCTTGGTCTTTTGTAAGAGACTCTTCTCCTCTATTTATAGGGAGAAAAATAGGTTTAAAACAATTTATTTAGACTTTATTTGCTCTGAAAAAGATCTGGAAAATCCTGAAAAAGTCTGCCAAAAAACAGTCCAAAAAACAGATTTCAGAATTGCACAAAAGAGGAAAGAGCCGTTGGGCTGTTGCAGGCTTGGCGGTCGGCCGCCAGCTCAGCTGGCAAAGAGCCGTTGGCTCGGGTCGACCGGTCCGGTCGACCGACCTCTAAGAGAAAACATAGTTTTCCTCGGGCGGTCGACCGGGGCGGTCGACCCAGAAAACTCGAGAGCAACTGCTTACAGTCGGTCGACCCGAGCGGTCGGTCGACAGACGTGCACAAGCGTGCACGTTCTGGTACAGGCGTCGGTCGACCGGGCCGGTCGGCCGGTCTTGCCTGAAACAGAAAAACAGCAGCAGGACCTCGAATTTTTGTCTTAAAAAAAATTTTGAAGTAAAGAGTATCTGAGTATCATGATGAAAAGAGTATAAATGATTTTAAAATTATATAAGTCTTTGTAAAACTTGGAGTCATGGATATTTGTCAGGTCATGAGAAAAATTTTAAAAACAAAAACTCTAACTATAAAAACTTGTGTACAAAAACATGTGTGTGTATCCTAGAGCCAATTTTCAAAACTCAAACTTTAACACTCTATTTCTTACATTGGTTCTAAGTACTACAAGTGCTTCAAGAGGTGTAATACCCCGTTCCCGGAATACGTACTTAGTTGCGTATTCAGATTTTCGATCGTATTTTTGTCGATTTGTTTCCTGTATTTATTCTGTATTATGAATTCCTTATATGATTGTTTTGTCTTGGATTTGGATTCGTGGTCTCGGGGTCAGCCCCTGTCTGAACCAGGGACCCGATCATAGTATATTATTCGATATGGTCTTTCCGGTGATTAGATTTGACCGATTTCAGTTTCAAATATTATTTTCCATTATTATAAATTTTCTATGATTTTCTGGATTTTTCTTGAATTAAAAGGAATTTCTTCAAAACCAGTGTCGGCCAGTGCCGCTGACCGATTCCTGGATTTTTATTTCACAAACGGTTTGGAATTTCTAAATGATTCTTTAGACTTTATTTCTTAGAATAATATTTTCTACCTACATGCTTTTTCTGAGGATTTTATAATTTTATGAAAATTCCAACGGAGTCGGTAGATAACTGGTTCCGGGATTTTTAGTTTTAAAACTATAAAGTATTTCTTAAAACAGATTTCACCATTATTCTTAATATAATATTATGGATTTTTGATAATTATTTCGGGTCGTTCCGAGATACTTGAATTTCGGACGATTCCGGTATTTTCCGAAATGTTTTCCGTATCCTCGATTTAAACCCGGGTATCTGTCCTTTCAATATTTTCCAATTCTGATTCCAAGAAAATATCTTCTCATTTCAATTTCTTTTCCATTTTTCCTTTTCCTTTATTTCTTTCTTTCCTCCACAAGCTAAAGCATTTCCATTTTCCAAAATTCCAATAATTCCACACTCTTCCACACACTTCCCACAAAAATATCTCTCTTTCTCTCTCTCTTCCTTGGCCGGCCAAGTGGCCAAGAGAAGGACACTCACCCCCTCCTCCACTTTGCAAATAACCCCCTCTCATCTACTCTAATTTCACCTCCTTCACAAATTCCAAATCATATATAAACATTCCTTTACAATTCCATCTCTTTTTCTTCACTTCACCAAAAGAAATCCCCTTCACCAAAATCCTCCTCCATCTCAACTCAACCTCCAACTTCAAGAGCTTCATCTAGGGCATCATCAAGGTCTTCATCTTCAACCACCAACTCCCAAAGCAACACCAAGATCATCTTCTCCACATCAAGCAACTTCAACTTCAACAACTACTTTTGGATTGAGGCCATCATCTCCACCTTGGGATCCTTTCAAGACTACAAAGCTTCACCTAACCAATCCTAGTGAGTATCTTTACTCACCAAGACTAGGCAACTCCTTTATATACTTGTATTGATAATTCTTGTACACTCTTGCCATAAATAAAAATCCTATTTTTATACCATCAAACCCAACCACTAGATTCAGTTCTGTACCCTGTTTACGACCACGATTAGTCGACTTGACCTAGAACCTAGTCGACTAATCTACCTTAGATGAAACATAGTCTTTTCTGATTTCACAGTTTTAGTCGACTCATCCTATTTATTAGTCGACTATAGATCCCTATTAGTCGACCATACCTTGACCCTAGTCGACTAACCCTTTCCTGAAACCAGAAAACCTAACTCTCGGCTCCAGTCGACTTATCATAAATATTAGTCGACTTTAGACCCCTAGTCGACTACCCTTACTACCTTAGTCGACTAACTTTTCCTGAATCAGAAATCCAACTCTCTGGTGCACAGATTTAGTCGACTATACAAGACTGTTAGTCGACTAATCCCTCTATTAGTCGACTACTCCATTGACCTTAGTCGACTAACTTGGTCTGTTTATTATAGCTGATTTCTATCTTAAACTTGGATCTTATTCTTGGTTCATGTAGTTGTATATTGTACTTCTTGACTCATTACTAGACGTATATCACTTCTAGTTACTTCATATTTCTATGTTTATGTATTGCCATGCAACTGCTTGTTTCATTCTTATACTTGTACCTTGCCGTGATATTATTGCTTCTTTATTTTATACCATGCGTGGCAGACCCTTCGAGGTCGTTGAACCCTGTTTGCTTCTATGTTTCCCCTTGCCTTGCTATGATCCAGACACGTCAGTACATGTTTTCCTTTAACACATGTATATCACCTGACATGCCACCACTTTACTAGACCTCTTGTTATGTCTTGACTGACCCGGCCTATTATCAACCTATTGTTATGTTTTATTGCTTGTTTTATATCACCACCTTGTCATGCTATCTTTTAAAACCAAGCATGATACACTTGACCTTATGATTATCTTGTTTACGGGAACCCTGCCTTGTTTTATGGAACTAAGTGCCACACCACACTCGGTGGGGGCCACCTCTAGAATCCACCCCCTCAGAACAAAGTGCCACACGGAACAAAGTGCCACACCACACGGTGGGGGCCACCCCTTGAATCTGTGGGGGCCACCTCTTGAATCTGTAGGGCTATTACTGTTATGTACATTTGTTCCCCGTAAGCTGATAGTTCCTAATAAGCCACAACTTGTATGGGTATGGGAGGAAGTGATGGATGCCGGAATGATACCTTGCTTATAGTGATGGAATAAAAGTATATATATATACATATATATATATATGTACTGGCGGTAGTGAATCTGAATTACTGAATAGGGGGACTTTGGGCCTCCAAAGCTGGTTCCAGGTGTATGGAAACTACTATAAGAAGCTTTATCAGTTCTCCATCTACTTCCGGTAACGACCCTCGACTTTCTTATATATGGATGTATGTGAGTTGGGATCGATACCGAGACACATACCTAGATATATGGGTTAGACGAGTAATAATAATAATTGATTGCTGTTATGGATCTTATTTTGATTCTCGATATTCCAGTCATGTTTCCAGTAGGATACTTATTATGATTCCCGTTATTCCAGTTATGTTTCTAGTTATGATTCTTAGTATTCTTGTTATATGTTCCTGTTTGACTTTCATGTGATTTGCAACTCTGATTCTATACGCTTGGATTTCTGTGGCATGAGATAAAGGTATCTATATGAGGGTTTCCTTGTTTGGATTATTCCTTCGATGTACTAGTCTCATGGGACTGTGACTTAAGCGTATACAATCACTTTTGCTTGTAATCAGCTTCACCTTGTATCCCCTGTATTATGATTATGTTATACCCGTCCTTATATACCATACTTGTGTTCTAACCCCTATTCATGTCTCTTAGCCACTTGGCTGTAGTTCATTTATTGTTATATGTCTTGATTCCTTGGATTTGCATATTCAGATTTCGAAGCTGGATCGAAGTGGAGCTGTCCACAGTAGATCGAGCTTTCCTTAGCGAGCAGGCATCCTAGCTCCAGTTCCTTGTACCTGACTTCTTTGACTCACGGGATCTTCATCCTACTCGTGAGCATTTTGTGTCCTTATGTATATTTTACTTTTGGACTTGTTGTGATAAAAGACACATGTGATGTGTATATGTTTATCATACTGTGATGACTTTGTATTGTACTTTTATGTTGGCATGTGTGTATACCACGCTTCGTGTTGTACTCTGATCCTTGCTTGTACTTTTATGCTTAGCGTATATACGTGGGGGCTTCTTCTGACCTACGTATATACGTCGCAGTGACGTCCCCGTATCCGTGGAATCGGGGCGTTACAGGTTGGTATCAGAGCCTAGGCTCTTACCTCTATAGTACAGACAAGCATGCAAATTCCTGTAATTTGCTAATGCCAACTACAATGTACAAAGTTATCTAGTCCTTCTTGATTCATCTAATTCTTCTTGATTCCTTCCTTCATATCCTGAAATCCTTCCATTTTTCCAACTCCTTCCAGTTATCTTTAGCCAACTTAGTATGGAGAGGAGGTCGGGCCGCAATCACTCCGGGCAAGCATCAAATGGAGCAGCGGGAGGGAATGTGGATATATTGAGGGTTATCCAGATGATGATGGAGAACCAGCAGACCGAGCTTCTCCGGCAAGAGATAGCAGCACCTAAGGAACAGAGGCCGGGGAACATATCAGACTTCAGGAGGCTGCAGCCAGCCATATTCACGGGTGGAGAGAAACCTTTGGATGCTGAGCAATGGCTGACGGACACATCAGACTTGTTGAATGCAGCCAGAGTTCCGCAGGAAAACCAAGTGGAGGTCGCCAAGATTCAATTGAAGGATGTAGCTAGAACTTGGTGGCTAGCTGAGGAGGCAAGATTGGACAAGCCTGTCACTTGGGACACATTCTCCAAGAGCTTCTACAGCAGATTCTTTCCTGTCACAGCTCAGAAGGACATGGAAGAACAGTTCATCAGACTTCAACAGTGGGAGAAGTCCGTGGATGAGTATGCCGCGGAGTTTCTCAGACTCAGCCGCTTTGCTCCGTATATGGTGACGGATGAAGAGAAGCAGGCAAGCAGATTCCAGCAGGGCTTACAGATGGACCTACAAGTTTTCTTGATGCCCCAGCAGCTGAAGACCTATTCAGAAGTTCTCACCATAGCTCGAGAAGTAGAGCGTGGACTGGAGAAGAAGAGGTTGACCCAGATGAGGAATCAGGCCAAGAAGAGGCCTTTTGAGTTGATGGATGAGGAGGATGCAGATAGGGCAACCCAAGGCCCAATGATTAAGAGACCATTCCAAACCCCTCTTCCTCAGATCACATGCAATTATTGCCACAGACCCGGGCATTATAAGAGTGATTGTCGAGTAGCCAAGAGATTATGTTTGGCATGTGGGTCAGAGAGGCATATGCTAAGGGATTGCCCACACAGGAAGTTTATACACGTGGCTCCAATCAGACCAGCTCTTCCAGCTCCAGCACATCCAGCCCCAGCATTTCCAGCACCGCCACTGAGGAGGAACCCTGAACCTGTTGATCGAAGAGTTCCATTTCCACCTCAACGGTATGATCATCAGCAGAGGGGAATGAGGCCTAGAGCAGATCAAGGTAGAGGTCAAGTTCACATCATGGCAGCAGAGACCTCAGGCGATGCAACAGAGTGGGTAGATCAGTATCCAGATCAGGAGCCTTAGGATATCTTGGTAACCACTACCCCAGATCTTGTATTTGAGTTGGTTATCATTCTAAATATTTTTCCTTATCATTCTATCATTGTTCATTCTAGTCCCTCATGTGTTCATCTTATCCCCTGTTTTGGTTTTATGAGACCTTTATCCCAACCATGTCCCCTTTGTATTCAATTTACCCCCTTAGGGAAATTGCGAGGACGCAATTTTTGTAAGGTGGGTGGATTGTAATACCCCGTTCCCGGAATACGTACTTAGTTGCGTATTCAGATTTTCGATCGTATTTTTGTCGATTTGTTTCCTGTATTTATTCTGTATTATGAATTCCTTATATGATTGTTTTGTCTTGGATTTGGATTCGTGGTCTCGGGGTCAGCCCCTGTCTGAACCAGGGACCCGATCATAGTATATTATTCGATATGGTCTTTCCGGTGATTAGATTTGACCGATTTCAGTTTCAAATATTATTTTCCATTATTATAAATTTTCTATGATTTTCTGGATTTTTCTTGAATTAAAAGGAATTTCTTCAAAACCAGTGTCGGCCAGTGCCGCTGACCGATTCCTGGATTTTTATTTCACAAACGGTTTGGAATTTCTAAATGATTCTTTAGACTTTATTTCTTAGAATAATATTTTCTACCTACATGCTTTTTCTGAGGATTTTATAATTTTATGAAAATTCCAACGGAGTCGGTAGATAACTGGTTCCGGGATTTTTAGTTTTAAAACTATAAAGTATTTCTTAAAACAGATTTCACCATTATTCTTAATATAATATTATGGATTTTTGATAATTATTTCGGGTCGTTCCGAGATACTTGAATTTCGGACGATTCCGGTATTTTCCGAAATGTTTTCCGTATCCTCGATTTAAACCCGGGTATCTGTCCTTTCAATATTTTCCAATTCTGATTCCAAGAAAATATCTTCTCATTTCAATTTCTTTTCCATTTTTCCTTTTCCTTTATTTCTTTCTTTCCTCCACAAGCTAAAGCATTTCCATTTTCCAAAATTCCAATAATTCCACACTCTTCCACACACTTCCCACAAAAATATCTCTCTTTCTCTCTCTCTTCCTTGGCCGGCCAAGTGGCCAAGAGAAGGACACTCACCCCCTCCTCCACTTTGCAAATAACCCCCTCTCATCTACTCTAATTTCACCTCCTTCACAAATTCCAAATCATATATAAACATTCCTTTACAATTCCATCTCTTTTTCTTCACTTCACCAAAAGAAATCCCCTTCACCAAAATCCTCCTCCATCTCAACTCAACCTCCAACTTCAAGAGCTTCATCTAGGGCATCATCAAGGTCTTCATCTTCAACCACCAACTCCCAAAGCAACACCAAGATCATCTTCTCCACATCAAGCAACTTCAACTTCAACAACTACTTTTGGATTGAGGCCATCATCTCCACCTTGGGATCCTTTCAAGACTACAAAGCTTCACCTAACCAATCCTAGTGAGTATCTTTACTCACCAAGACTAGGCAACTCCTTTATATACTTGTATTGATAATTCTTGTACACTCTTGCCATAAATAAAAATCCTATTTTTATACCATCAAACCCAACCACTAGATTCAGTTCTGTACCCTGTTTACGACCACGATTAGTCGACTTGACCTAGAACCTAGTCGACTAATCTACCTTAGATGAAACATAGTCTTTTCTGATTTCACAGTTTTAGTCGACTCATCCTATTTATTAGTCGACTATAGATCCCTATTAGTCGACCATACCTTGACCCTAGTCGACTAACCCTTTCCTGAAACCAGAAAACCTAACTCTCGGCTCCAGTCGACTTATCATAAATATTAGTCGACTTTAGACCCCTAGTCGACTACCCTTACTACCTTAGTCGACTAACTTTTCCTGAATCAGAAATCCAACTCTCTGGTGCACAGATTTAGTCGACTATACAAGACTGTTAGTCGACTAATCCCTCTATTAGTCGACTACTCCATTGACCTTAGTCGACTAACTTGGTCTGTTTATTATAGCTGATTTCTATCTTAAACTTGGATCTTATTCTTGGTTCATGTAGTTGTATATTGTACTTCTTGACTCATTACTAGACGTATATCACTTCTAGTTACTTCATATTTCTATGTTTATGTATTGCCATGCAACTGCTTGTTTCATTCTTATACTTGTACCTTGCCGTGATATTATTGCTTCTTTATTTTATACCATGCGTGGCAGACCCTTCGAGGTCGTTGAACCCTGTTTGCTTCTATGTTTCCCCTTGCCTTGCTATGATCCAGACACGTCAGTACATGTTTTCCTTTAACACATGTATATCACCTGACATGCCACCACTTTACTAGACCTCTTGTTATGTCTTGACTGACCCGGCCTATTATCAACCTATTGTTATGTTTTATTGCTTGTTTTATATCACCACCTTGTCATGCTATCTTTTAAAACCAAGCATGATACACTTGACCTTATGATTATCTTGTTTACGGGAACCCTGCCTTGTTTTATGGAACTAAGTGCCACACCACACTCGGTGGGGGCCACCTCTAGAATCCACCCCCTCAGAACAAAGTGCCACACGGAACAAAGTGCCACACCACACGGTGGGGGCCACCCCTTGAATCTGTGGGGGCCACCTCTTGAATCTGTAGGGCTATTACTGTTATGTACATTTGTTCCCCGTAAGCTGATAGTTCCTAATAAGCCACAACTTGTATGGGTATGGGAGGAAGTGATGGATGCCGGAATGATACCTTGCTTATAGTGATGGAATAAAAGTATATATATATATACATATATATATATATGTACTGGCGGTAGTGAATCTGAATTACTGAATAGGGGGACTTTGGGCCTCCAAAGCTGGTTCCAGGTGTATGGAAACTACTATAAGAAGCTTTATCAGTTCTCCATCTACTTCCGGTAACGACCCTCGACTTTCTTATATATGGATGTATGTGAGTTGGGATCGATACCGAGACACATACCTAGATATATGGGTTAGACGAGTAATAATAATAATTGATTGCTGTTATGGATCTTATTTTGATTCTCGATATTCCAGTCATGTTTCCAGTAGGATACTTATTATGATTCCCGTTATTCCAGTTATGTTTCTAGTTATGATTCTTAGTATTCTTGTTATATGTTCCTGTTTGACTTTCATGTGATTTGCAACTCTGATTCTATACGCTTGGCTTTCTGTGGCATGAGATAAAGGTATCTATATGAGGGTTTCCTTGTTTGGATTATTCCTTCGATGTACTAGTCTCATGGGACTGTGACTTAAGCGTATACAATCACTTTTGCTTGTAATCAGCTTCACCTTGTATCCCCTGTATTATGATTATGTTATACCCGTCCTTATATACCATACTTGTGTTCTAACCCCTATTCATGTCTCTTAGCCACTTGGCTGTAGTTCATTTATTGTTATATGTCTTGATTCCTTGGATTTGCATATTCAGATTTCGAAGCTGGATCGAAGTGGAGCTGTCCACAGTAGATCGAGCTTTCCTTAGCGAGCAGGCATCCTAGCTCCAGTTCCTTGTACCTGACTTCTTTGACTCACGGGATCTTCATCCTACTCGTGAGCATTTTGTGTCCTTATGTATATTTTACTTTTGGACTTGTTGTGATAAAAGACACATGTGATGTGTATATGTTTATCATACTGTGATGACTTTGTATTGTACTTTTATGTTGGCATGTGTGTATACCACGCTTCGTGTTGTACTCTGATCCTTGCTTGTACTTTTATGCTTAGCGTATATACGTGGGGGCTTCTTCTGACCTACGTATATACGTCGCAGTGACGTCCCCGTATCCGTGGAATCGGGGCGTTACAAGAGGGCTTTTCACCATAAGGTCTTTAACACTTGATTCTTGAGCCCATTTGAGTTGACTTGAGTCCAAAACATTTGCTTTTAGGGAATAAACCTTCTAAATGAGTTAGATCCCTGAAACACACTTAACCAATAAACAATATTAGTACAAATAACTAATATGTTTTGTAATCATCAAAACACACTAAACATGGGTGATTGTAACCTTGGGCCAACAATCTCCCCCTTTTTGATGATGACAAAACATATAGGTTATTTAAACAAAAATGGAAGAAGAGCTTGGAAAGCTTCCCCTTAAATAATGCTATGTATCAATAATGTCAATGAAGAGCTAAAAACATAAGGCATTGAAAACATTCAATGAAGAGCTAAATACATAAGGCATTGAAAACATTTGTTAAAAACTCAAATGCATCTCAAATTCATCAAAATACACAATAAACAAACAAAACAACAAATACACTTTTACTTATACTTTTTCTCCCCCTTTTTGTCATACATCAAAAAGGGTTAAAATAAACAAAACAAAAGAGATTTTTCTTTAAGAATCCATAATGCAAACATTCAACTCACCACAAATAAAGGAAAATCTAGCATAATCCAATGGTTTAGTAAAAATATCGGCAAGTTGAAAATCGGTAGAAACATAATCAATATCAATATCACCTTTCTCATAATGATCTCTCAGAAAGTGATATCTAATGTCAATGTGTTTGGTTTTACTATGTTGATTTCATTCTTTGTCATGTGAATTGTACTAGTATTATCACAAAATATTTTAACATGATCAAAGTGTAAATCATAGTCGAGGAGAGTATGTTTCATCCAAAGAACTTATGCATAACAAGCTCCGGCTGCAACATACTCCGCCTCGGCGGTTGATAGGGCTACCAAATTTTGCTTTTTGAAAGACCAAGATACAAGACAATTACCTAGGAATTGACATGTTCCACTTGTGCTCTTCCTATCTACCCTACAACCCGCATAGTCGGCATCCGAAAAACTCTTCATATCAAATAGTCCAGTTTTCGGATACCACAAACCCATTTCAATAGTGCCCTTAAGGTATTTAATAATGCGTTTTACCGCTACTAAATGAGACTCCTTAGGACATGATTGAAAACGAGCACAAAGACAAACGGAAAACATGATATCCGGCCTACTAGCCGTCAAATACAATAAACTACCAATCATGCTACGATAAAGTTTAATGTCTACACTTTTACCTTGTTCATCCTTATCAAGCTTGGTAGTTGTTGCCATGGGAGTTTTGCTCACTCTAACGCCTTCAAGTCCGAATCTCTTGATGAGTTCCTTTGTGTACATGGCTTAATTGATGAAGATCCCATCCTTCCTTTGCTTGATTTGGAGTCCAAGGAAATAGTTGAGTTCCCCCATCATAGACATTTCAAATTCATCCTTCATGCATGATTCAAAAGCTTGGCAAAGAGTTTCATTAGTAGAACTAAAAATAATATCATCTACATAAATTTGCACAATAAGAATGTCATTTTCTACATGTTTTGTAAACAAAGTGGTGTCAATTTTACCTTTCTTAAAACCATTTGAAATAAAAAATGAAGAAAGTCTTTCATATCAAGCCCTAGGGGCTTGTTTTAAACCATAAAGAGCTTTATCTAATTTAAACACAAAATCCGGATGTGTAGGATCAACAAACCCAGGGGATTGTTCAACATACACCTCCTCTTCAATAAAACCATTTAGAAAAGCACTTTTGACATCCATTTGAAATAATTTAAAATCTTTATATGAGGCAAATGCTAGTGCCATCCGTATGGCTTCAAGCCGTGCTACGGGTGCAAAGGTTTCTTCAAAATCGATTCCTTCGATTTGAGTGTAACCTTGGGCAACTAACCTAGCTTTATTCCTAACAACGTTACCCGATTCATCCAACTTGTTCTTAAAAATCCACTTAGTACCAATTGTTGGTCTATCGTGGGGCCTAGGAACAAGGTGCCAAACTTGGTTGCGCTCAAATTGATTGAGTTCTTCTTGCATGGCTAGCAACCAATATGAATCGGCCTCGGCTTTGAGGACGTTCTTGGGTTCAACATGAGAAATAAATGCATAATGTCCACAAAAATCATGAAGTTTAGAGCGAGTGGTTACCCCTTTTGATACTTCACCTATGACGAGGTCCTTAGGATGATGAGGATTGTATCTCCAATCCTTTGGAAGTTGTTGAGTAGGCTCCACTTCATTTGTTTGAATTTCATGTCCTTGAGCTTCTTCTACTTTAGCTTCACTTCCTTCATCATCCTTTGGCTTGTCTCCCATAGTAGGTGTATCCTCCAAGGTCACTTTCTCCAAGCCTTCATCCAAAGCATCTATTTCTACAACATTCTTAACAAACAAGTTAGATTCTTCAAACTTAACATGTATAGATTCATCAATAGTCAAAGATGATTTATTGAAGATTCTATAAGCTTTACTAGTATTAGAATAACCCACAAAAATTTCCTCATAAGCTTTAGCATCAAATTTTCCTAAATTATCTTTTGTATTTAAAACAAAACATTTGCATCCAAAAACCTTAAAATATGAAACATTTGGTTTTCTAGAAAAGTACATTTCAAAAGAAGTCTTTGAAGTATTTTTACACAAGAAAACACGATTTGATATATAGCATGATGTATTTACGGCCTCGGCCCACAAATAATGTGGTAGACCATATTCACTTAGCATTGTCCTAGCCATCTCTTGTAAAGTACGATTTTTCCGTTCAACTACTCCATTTTATTGTGGAGTTCTAGGACAAGAAAGTTCATGCTTAATTCCATGTACTTCACAAAAAGTGGTAAAGGGTAGGTTAATGAATTCACCTCCTCTATCGCTTCTTATTCTTAAAATTGAAACATCTTTTTCTTTTTCAACTCTTTTCTTAAAAGATTGGAAATATGAAAGTGCTTGATTTTTGTGTTCAAGAAAGAAACCCAAGTAAACCGTGAAAAGTCATCAACCAAAACAAATGCAAATCTATTCCCACTTAGACTTTTGGTTTGTGTAGGGCCAAATAGATCCATATGAATTAGCTCCAAAGGACGTGATGTCATGATATCCTTAATTGACTTGGAAGAAGACTTAGTTTGTTTCACAAATTGACATGCGTCACAAACTCGGTCCTTTTCAAAACTCAAGCAAGGAATACCTTTCACCATTTCTTTTGTGTTTAACCTAGATATATGGTCAAAAGAAATATGCCCTAATCTTCTATGCCACAACCAAGAGTCATCATCGAGGGCTTTTAAACAAGTAATATTACAAGACATATTAGGCATATCTATCATATAAACATTACTTTCACGAAAATCGGAAAACACACAAGTATTAGAAATTCTATCAATTACTTTACAAGCTACATTATCAAAAACTACATCAAAACCTTTATCACAAAGTTGACTAACACTCAAGAGTTATGCTTGAGGCCATCAACTAAAACAACATTCTCAATTAAAGGGGATGTACCAAGTTTTACATTACCAATACCGATGATTTTACCCTTGGCATCATCTCCGAAGGTGACGGTGCCACCTTCATGGTATCTTGATAGGGTTGCAAAGTTGTTGATGTCCCAAGTCATGTGCCTTGAGCAACCACTATCAAGATACCATAATCCTCTACGTCTTTGGGCCTTGGATGGTACCTACATCATTTAGCAAAATAGTTGACTTTGGTACCCAAATTTTCTTGGGTCCTTGAAAGTTAGTGTTGCGAACCCAAACATTATGATGAGATGCACTTAGTCTATCATAACAAAAATTAGCTAAGTGTCCTTTACGGCCACAATAAGAACATGAATACACTTTACTATACATGAATGCATGATGTGAGCGTGAAGTGTGAGCATGTTTTGGGGGTTTGCCATGATGTATAGGTTGTGTGGTATGAACATGAGCATGATAAGCATTTTTCTTTGGGGCTTGTTTCTTAGGAAACATAGCCACAATCTTCTTCTTATTAAACTCACAATTTTTAAAACAATTCCTAATGAGTCTATTCTTTCTTTAAGCATGGTAATCTCATTAGAATCAACTAGTGGGGACTTGCCTTTACAAGAAATCTTATACTTGTCAAAATCTTTTTGGGTGGAAACAAGAGTGGAAAGTAATTCATCTTTTTCTTTAGTAAGAGTAAAAACTTGATGATTAAGAGATTCATTTTCCTTTTTCATTTTTAAATACTTTTTCTTAAGAAAATCATAGTTATGTGATAATTCTACAAAAGCTTCTCCTAGTTCATCCATGGAAAGTTCATCATTAGGAGAAGTGGAAGGGGTTACCTTGCTTGTGCTTTCATTGGCCATGAAGCACATGTTGGCGGTGTCAATTTCCTCCTCGGATTCGCTCTCGGAATCCCATGTAGCTTTCATTGCCTTCTTCTTGTAGGGCTTCTTGGAGGTGAAGGCTTTACTTTATCCGGACACTCCGCCACTATGTGTCCCGGCCTTTGACAATTGAAGCAAATAATCTTTCTTTCTTCTTTACCTCCTTGCCATCTCCTTCTTCCTTGAAATTTAGCCTTGTTGTACATCCTCCGGACGTTCTTCACAAGAAGTGAGAGCTCTTCGTCATCTTCTTCTTCTTCATCGTCTTCGTCGGAGTGTGTGGATTGACTTTTGAAGGCTATTGTCTTCTTCTTGGAAGGAGCCATTTCTTCCCTTACCTTTCTCTCCATCTCATGGGTTTTGAGGTTCCCAATGAGACTAATTAGCTCCATCTCCTCCTTGTCATTGAGTTCCTTCAAGGTAGTTGCTTTTACTTCCCATGAAGGAGGAAGAGCCCGGATGATCTTTCTTACTCTTTGATCGTTGTCGATAGCATCACCTAGAGAAGAAAGTCCATTAGTGATCTTTGTAAATCTTGTAACCATATCATCTATGGTTTCATTTTCTTGCATGCAAAAATTCTCATATTGGGACCGAAGAAGGTCTATTTTAGCCCTCTTCACTTGTGAAGTCCCCTCATGTGTAACTAGCAAATGTATCCAAATTTCATATGCGGACTTGCAATGAATAACTCTAGCTATATCATCATCATTAAGGGCTTGAAGAAGTGCATAGTGAGCCCTAGCATTGGCATCAAATTCTTTGGTCTCTATTTTGGACCAAGTGGATTCATCACCGGGGGGTGCACTAAAGGGTTTGGTCACGGCCTTTGCAACTCTACTACCTAGAGATTGCAAGAAAACGGTCATCTTAACCTTCCATATGGGAAAGTTAAGTCCATTAAACTTAGGGGGTGTCTTAATACCATCAGCCATTTTTACTAAGTGTGAATGAATGAAATGATTAGCAATATTAGGATCTCTCTAGGGTTGTTAAGCCAAAAGCCTAGTAATCAAGCTCTGATACCAATTGAAAAATACCTAGAGGGGGGATGAATAGGTGTAATTGCTAATCTAACAATCTTTTTAAAATTAAGATGGATGAATGATGCAACGATCTCTCAAAACAAGACTAAGAGCCGAATACCCCGTGAGAGGTTCTGAACTCCTTCCTCCCAAT
The DNA here is from genome assembly GCA_038442645.1 of Agave tequilana. NCBI lineage: Eukaryota > Viridiplantae > Streptophyta > Magnoliopsida > Asparagales > Asparagaceae > Agave > Agave tequilana. Next base: position 392,568 of record JAVJIF010001318.1, on the reverse strand, counting down.
TCCCCTTGAATGGGTTAGAGGTGCGCAATGCAACCTTGTTGTATGTGAATTGATCGACAAAATATCAATGAATGAATAATAGGCAATGATGAAGAGCACACAAGATATCACAAGTAGAGGAAGCAAAAATACTTGAAACAATAAGCAATAGAGAGCAATTGAAAGTAAAGCGAAATAGAGAGCAAGAGCAAAAGACAATCGCAAACACAAGTATTTATTTCGAGGTTCGAGCCACCGCTCTACTCCCCGCCTTCACCTCCGTGAAGGGTTTCCACTATCCACCGAGGATGATTATAACGGTCTACCGAAGACCCGAGCACCGAGCTCCCCCAAGTACAATAACCTCTACCGAAGAGGTGTCTCCACAAGAACAAGAAGAGGAACAAGTAACAAAAGTGATCACAACAAGATCACTAAACTCTTTTACAAACTCTCACTCTTTTACAACTTCCTTATAGAATGAGTAAGGGAATTTTGGCTCTAAGGAGTGTAGTGAGAAAACTCAGCTGTAGAGATAATTTTTGCTGGAGAACACAACTGAAAACAAGCTCAAGAAAGAGTTGGAAATGAAGGGCTTAAAACACTTTTCTTCTCTTTTGAAAACTATGAAAACTTGAGGGTTTTTCTTGGTCTTTTGTAAGAGACTCTTCTCCTCTATTTATAGGGAGAAAAATAGGTTTAAAACAATTTATTTAGACTTTATTTGCTCTGAAAAAGATCTGAAAAATCCTGAAAAAGTCTGCCAAAAAACAGTCCAAAAAACAGATTTCAGAATTGCACAAAAGAGGAAAAAGCCGTTGGGCTGTTGCAGGCTTGGCGGTCGACCAGGCCGGTCGGTCGCCAGCTCAGCTGGCAAAGAGCCGTTGGCTCGGGTCGACCGGTCCGGTCGACCGACCTCTAAGAGAAAACATAGTTTTCCTCGGGCGGTCGACCGGGGCGGTCGACCCAGAAACCCGAGAGCAACTGCTTACAGTCGGTCGACCCGAGCGGTCGGCCGACAGACGTGCACAAGCGTGCACGTCCTGGTACAAGCGCCGGTCGACCGGGCGGTCGGCCGGTCTTGCCTGAAACAGAAAAACAGCAGCAGGACCTGGAATTTTTGTCTTAAAAAAAATTTTGAAGTAAAGAGTATTGAGTATCATGATGAAAAGAGTATACAAGATTTAAAAATGATATAAGTCTTTGTAAAACTTGGAGTCATGGATATTTGTCAGGTCATGAGAAAAATTTTAAAAACAAAAACTCTAACTATAAAAACTTGTGTACAAAAACATGTGTGTGTATCCTAGAGCCAATTTCCAAAACTCAAACTTTAACACTCTATTTCTTACATTGGTTCTAAGTACTACAAGTGCTTCAAGAGGGCTTTTCACCATAAGGTCTTCAACACTTGATTCTTGAGCCCAATTTGAGTTGACTTAAGTCCAAAACATTTGCTTTTAGGGAATAAACCTTCTAAATGAGTTAGATCCCTGAAACACACTTAACCAATAAACAATATTAGTACAAATAACTAATATATTTTGTAATCATTAAAACACACTAAACATGGGTGATTGTAACCTTGGGCCAACAATTTGTACCCTCTATATGCACATGTATAGGCTAGTTTTGATGATTCTTTCATTTATACTTGTGTTGCCTATTTTCATGTTTTACTTCATGTATATGTATTTTTAAATTCAAATCTAATAAATATACATGTATACCCGTGAGTCTCTTGCCTTCATGCAAATACCTTTAATAGACTCTTTTATGTTTGGGATATGTATGTATATTGTTAGATTTGGATAAATCATACATATACCTTGAAGTTTGTTTTTAAAAAAAAATGAAAAATGAATTTTCATGTTTGTTTTGAGCATTATTGTTTATTTTCATGAAAATGCTATTTACATGATTTTGTACACTCACACTTTATTTGTTTTGTCATGACATTGTTTCATGATCATTTTTATGAGCTTAATCGATTTTGAGTGTCAATTCTTGTGTATTTGATATGACTCATGAAAAACATATAAATTGATTTCATGTTTTGAAGGATCTTTAACTAGTTTTTCAATAATTACTTTTAACTAGTTAATTATTCTTCATTTGGAAGAGATTTTTAATGCTTAACTATTTTCAAAATTATTTTCGAAAACCCCTTCCAACCTTAATGGGCGGATGGCTGAGCGATTATGCCTTGTATGCTTCATTGAAAATCTTTTATCTTGAGCATATGAAGGGTGGTAGGTTATGAGCTATATACTTGATCTACATTGTAATTTTCAATTGGTATCATTGGATCGTTTCAATTGGTATCTAAATTGATAATTTTGTATATACTCATATTTTGTTTTCTATATATGTATGCTTCATTATTTCCATAATATCAATTGCTATTGGTATTCTCTTTTCATACATATATATGATTTTCATGTGCTTGATTTTCGTGTGCTTGCTTTACAATTGATTCACATTTTTAAAGCACAAAGTTCATGATGAAAAATAAAATTGTTTTCCAATTGATATCAATATGCTTCAATTTCAAATTTATTATACATTTTACAATTGGTAAATTTATAATTGATATCAATATGTATTACCTTTTGAAAAATTCAAAATTTATAATGTTTATTTACAATTGGTATCAACATGATTTTTTTTACAATTGGTATCTTAAAATTTGATTGTTTTACAAATGCTCTGATACCTTTAAAAATTTTGTTTAAGAAAAATTAATAAATTGTTTTGTTTGATTTGTATTTCTTATATGCAAGGAGAGCTTGACATCTCTTCTACATATAGATTCATGTTGAGTGTATCTTTTATTGAGGAGCTTGACAACTCTTTTTTATGTGATACACGTGTGTAGGGGGAGCTTCACATCTCCTCTTATGCATTACATATTATACGTTATGTGAATTAGGGCTTGTCATCCCTCTTTCATGTAATGTATATATGTAGGGAAGTTACTTTATCGTCTTCCTCTTCATGAATGTATATCGCATATAACATTTTATTGACTTATTTGTTTACACCCCTTATTGGTTTCTTTGTTTATGACAAAAAGGGAGAGAAAAATTTGTTGATTTTATTTTTACTTTAACCCCTTTGTTGATGATTGACAAAAAGGGGGAGAAGTATTTAAGATATATGCATGTTTTCCTTGCTTAAGGGGGAGAAGTATTTGTTTTCCTTGCTAAAGGGGGAGCAGTATTTGTGTTTATGCATATATATTTGTTTTTGCAAATAGGAGAAAAAGAATTTGATTTGTTTTATGCTTGTTAGCATGTTTATCTCTATATATTTGCATACATGTTTATGAGCATACATTGCATATTTATTGTTTATGTGTTATGCATGAGTTAAGGGGGAGCTTCTTTGAAGCTTTACTTTAATCCATGCATATATAACTTCATGAGTTTTGTCATCATCAAAAAGGGGGAGATTGTTGGCCCAAAGGCCCTTCACTCTAGTTTTGATGATGATCAACTCATGTAGTTATGTTTACTAATGATCTTGTGTTTAATTAGTGATAGATTTATGATCAAGATCTTAGTAGGTGCATAGCTTCAACAAAGGATTTAAAGTCAAGTTTTGGAGCTTGCACGGTGTTTGGATCAAGTCAAGAAGGCTTCAAGTGAAGACTTCAAGAAGATGAAGACTTGTGTCTAAGTTTATTTTAGAAGATTTGATTTTTAGATAAAATGTAAAGGTTAGGGTAGTTGGTGGATTGCTCAAGTACATATACACACACACTCTTGATAGTTTTGTTTTTACAAAAGATTTTCTATTTTAGAAAATACATGCTTGGTTTTTGGTATTCAAGTTTATATGTTTTATCCAAAACCATGTTTAGTGCATAATGTCAAAAACATAGATATTTCACCATGTTTGTGTAGTGGATCATTTCCATATACTCTATGCTTCAAATGAGTTTAAATATCTTGTTTTTGTATTTGGTGAAGTTTTGGAAAACAAGTTTTAGAAAAATCAAGTTTTAGAAAAATACTGTTTTTCATTTGAGTTAATATTTTCCAAGTTACAAAAATAGTCTAAATTATTTGTAACATGTCTTGATTTTGTGCAAGCATGTTTGTTTATCAAAGTATATTGGTAAAACTATTTTTGTAGATTTTCTATGTTTTTATGGGATTTTATTTCAATCAAAAAGACCAAGTTTTAAATCCCTAAGTTCTGTCCTGGCTTCAGCCGGTCGACCGGACGGTCGACCGACGTGCACAGACGTGCACGCCAATTCTGGCAGGAGGCCGGTTGACCGACCCGGTCGACCGTCCAGAGAGCTCTGCTCTCTGGAAAGGCCCCGGTCGACCGAGCGGCCGATCGGACAGAGAGACTTGCTCTCTGTATCCTGGCTCGGTCGACCGACCGGTCGACCGATGGCACAACGGTCTGAAATATGACCGTTGGCCGGTCGACCGGGCGCTCGACCGACAGGCCTGACAGACCCCAACGGCTAGTTTTTCTAGCCCTATAAATTTAGGGGTTTGGGTATTGTTTTTCACCAAGATTTTTAGTGGACTTTGAGCCAGTTTTTCCCACTTCTTTAAAAGAGTTTTCTCCACTAAATTGAGAGCTAATACTTCCAATCAAAAGGGGAGTTTATCAAGAGTGTTAAAAGAGATTTTCTTGAGTTTTCCTCCACCATTTCCATCCTTGTTTTTCTCACAAACACTTGAGCAACCATTGACATATTCATCCTATAGGAGTGTTCTTGTGAGAGGATTTTAGGTGATCAAGAGTTGTGATCACCAAAGTTCATCTTTGCTCTTTGAGGAGGCGGATGGTTGTGTTCGCATTGTTTCAGGTCCTAGTAGGGACTCGGTGTTTCGAGTTCGTGTGTGAACTCTTTGTTTAAGGTGCGGCCTCGGCGAGCCGGTGGGCTTGCGGTGTGTACGGGACTAGAGAGTCTGAGGGCATGTAGGTGTTGCGGCACCGAGTGATCCGGTGGGATCGATTATAGTGGAAATCCTTCGTGTGTCGAAGGCGGGGATGTAAAGCAAGTGTGCTCGAACCTCGAAACAAATCCCTTATGTTTGCGATTGCTCACTCTCTCTCTCTTTGTCTCTTGGTTATATCTTGCATGATTCTTTTGTATTTATCTTTACATGCATGATATACTTATGTGCTTAATTGTTATACTTGCTTAGGTTTGTTTGCTAACACTTGTATTTAACCAAGAGAGCCAACGCGGCACCTCAACCCTTATCTAGGAGAATCTAGAGGAGTTAGTCCAGAGTCCTTCACAGGGAATTCGGCTACACTCTTGTGTTATATGTGGTGTTTAATTTAAATAGTTTGTTTAGGTCATAATAGTTTATAATTCCGCATTATTTGGCATTTAGTGACCATTAGATTAGCCATCACCTATTCACCCCCCTCTAGGTGATTTACAGAGTTGGCTTGGATGGAACTTATTGTGGTTGTACCCAACTATTTTGTTATTACCTCCAATTGTGCTTGGATTGCTGATAGCGTATCTAGCTTGTGTACTCCTACAATCTTCTTTGTTGTTCCTCTTGATGATTGCCATTGGTAATGATTTGATGACATCTCATCAAGCAATTCTCGAGCCTCCATCAAATTCTTACTCATCTAGACTCCACTTGATCATCTTTGTATTTGGATGGATTCTTTGTATAAGAACTGGATCTCCAACCATAGGGCTAGTCCATGGTTTGATGCTTTGTTGAGCAAAACTTTGTACCTCTCCCATACATCGTGTATAAATTCATCATCTAATTGGGAGAAAATCATAATGTTGCTCCGCAGCTTTGCTACTTTGGCTGATGGAAGATACTTAGCCAGAAGTGCTGATGTCATCTCATCCCATATTGTAATTGTTTCCTTTGGTAGAGAATAAACCAAAATTTTGCTTTATCCTTAATAGAAGAGGGAAAGAGCATTAATCTTATTGCGTCAAGAGAGACCCCATTGTGCTTTTGCATGTCATAGATCTCCAAGAAATTTTTGATATACTCGTTCAAATCTTCGTCAGGTCCTCCTCTGAATTGGCACTGTTTTGCGCCAATTATATGACACTAGTCTTCAACTCAAAATTGTTGGCTTTAATAGTCGGATTGATAATACAAGATGTTGCTACTGATGTAAATTGCACACCATAATCCCTCAGTGCTTTGCGACCCTCGTTGTTCGTCATCTTCGCTTCTTGTTCTCTTTTTCCTTTAGCAAGCGTCTGATGGTTCTCTCAATCTCTGGATCTAGTTCTGTCTGTTCAAAACTCCCAGAATGTAGCATACAGCTCCAGGAATCAGAACCTGAAACTCAGACTTTACACTCTAAACTCGGACGATGGATCCGCAGTTGGGATGGTGAATTTGCTGTCTTTGTTTGTCTTCTTGCATCGGCTTCCTGATCTGAAATAGATAAAATTCAAACTGTAACTTTATGTAAAAATAAGATTCAAATTAAGATCGGATTTAATTATCTGTGATATTAAATTAACAATCCCCGGCAACAGCGCCAAAAACTTGATGTGTGGATTAGCAAGTATACCAAATCATAATAAGTAATAAAGTGATGATGTAGAGTGTCGAACCCATAGGGATTGTATTTAACTATCACTATTAATTATCTCTAAACTTATTTGAAAATTTAGAAAATAAGTGAAGTTGATTAAAAGAATGTTTTTCTTTTATGAGAAAGTTACTAGGGCATTAGAACTTTGGCATATCTACTTCAAATTTATTCTAATTAATTTTATTAGAAACTTTGTCTAATTCTTACTAATGATCAAGCATCCTTTAGTATTTAACAATCTCTTCTAATAATTGCTAAATATTAGCTTAGTTCACGTCTCCCGATCTAATGAATTTACTATTTTATGGTATCATTAAGATCTATGATTTCTCTTTTAAAGATTACAAAATCTATGCTTCGCTTCCCGGTCTTAGCCTATAAATAATAATCTCTATCCCTAGATGCTCAATTAGTTTATCGCATTCCGGTCTCTAATCTAATTATCTAAATAATTGTGGCCACCAATTATTAACAATTAAACCTAGAATAGAAATTAAGCAATTATTAAATAAGAACAACTAATAACTAATTAATTCATGAATAATCTTCAGTTAATATCCTATACCTAAGCCCTAGATAGGAAAATTATTTCATAATTAAAAAGAAAGAAAACATGTTTTTAATAAGTAAAAGTATTGAATAACAATTAAATAAAGAAAAAGAAAGAAAAAACGAAATTAAAGCTCCTTCTTCTTCCTCTGTTTTTCTCTTCCAAGAATTAGCAAGTTACAAAAAATTCAAAGCTTTATTAATAAGTAGTCTCCAAGTTTGGATCTCCAAAATTGCATATAAAATACAAGAGTATGCAAGTCCTTATATAGGCCTCAGAAATCCTAAACAATCGACTAAGGATTCTAAAAATAAAAACAAAGTCTTAAATGAATTCTGAAAAAATTACATCATTAACTGACTCAAGTCGACAGTGGATTCGCTGTATAATACGACGGTTTCGCTGTTAACTACAATACAAGAACTATTTTGACTCAGAGAACAGCTGGTGCAAGTGCTTTGATCGGGGTAAAACCGCGCACAAAAGTGTATGTTTTGAAATCAAGATTTAAAGTGTGTGTGCTTTGGCTTCCTCGATACTTCCGTTATAGCATAGAGGATAAAACGAGTCGAATCCATAAGGACGGGAGGCGATAGAAGCTTTACCGGTTGATTCACGTGTTTTGTTAAAAAGTTCTTCAAAGTTTTAAAGAATGAAAAGAAAGGAAAACAAAGAATGAAAAGAGAAGTATGGTGAAAACAAAGAAGTGGGAAACGTAAAAAAGAATATATTTGTGATTTTTTTTGTATGTCTAAAACAAAGTGAAAAAGAAAGAAAACCCATGGCTACTAACTACTAATGACTCCACCAACATGCTAACCTCTTAGTGATAGTTGCCTCACATGTATCATTGGCCATCACTAGTCCTTGGTTCAAGAGCAATTCGAAGCATGACCCATATGTAACTCATCACAACCCAACTCAACAAACAAGTGCAAGCTACACTTAAACCATCAAAACTAAAAGTAAGCAAGGAGTAAAGTAATGTTAGCTTGTTAGTGGTTAGGAAGTTAGAGTTTGATCCATCATCATGAGCCATCAATGGCTCTTGCAAAAGCAAGGCCAAAACGAGGCTATTAGATTCATGTGGATTATCAAATAAGAAGTTAGACTAGTTGGCGGTTAGTAGTTAGTTGCCATGAGAGAAAAGTTAGCTACACATGTAAAAGAGATTAGAGAGAAGAAAACATAGAGAGGTAAAGAGAGCACCTTTCATAGATTGTCACCTTCTATTACAAGCACTCTTGCATTCCAAGCATGTACCACTCTCTCTCCCTATTACAAGATCTACAAAATAGAAAATACAATGGAGGAAGAAGAACTAACCTAAGCTAAACTACCTTAAACTATAACATGGAATGAAAACTACTCCTTCAACTCTGTATCTCTTCAACTCTGGAACCCAAGGGGATATTTATAGGCACCAGGGGAACAGGGGACCAGGGGACAAGCCCTGACCCAAAATGCGGCCGCGGCCGTACAGCCACGTTTCCGCGGCCATACTGGGGCTGCGCGCGTGGCGCTTCGAGCCGCACGCGGTCCCGTCTGTCCCCTGTCAGGCCTTGTGCCCGGTTTCTGGTTTGCAGCCCTTGGTTTTGACAGAATCAACTCTCTCGGTCAATGGCTATCTTTAATAGGCCTTTAATCACCAATTAAATGGTGATTTAGGGTCTTCTTCTTCATTGCACACCATGGACCTAGAATCAAGGAAGAAAAGCTTTATTAGTAGAATTTAATATGAAATCAATGTGAGGATGTGATACAAATTATGCAAATTTAGAGACTAATAATGCTTCACCTCCTTTTGCTGGTCAACGACTGATTCACTGTTGGGACGACGGGTTCGTCGTCTTTCTTTTGAATTGCCCTCTGAAATTTCTCTGATCTTCTTCAATTTATGCATGTTCTTCTAGGCTCTCTGTATCTATCTAGATCTTCTAGAAATACTGCCTCAACAACTCTTGTTTTTCTACATTTTTTTGATCTATTCTCTAAAATTGCTCTTTTACTAAAAATCTGAAAAAGTTAACAAAACAAACTACTTATGCAGTATTAAAGTGGCAAAATAGATATAAAAAGATATAAAATATGCATACAATATGCCATTCATTAGAGCACCCTGGACGCAGAGTAGTGGTTGATCGACATGACTGATCTCCTTAAGGCAGCCCGACACCCAGAGCGTGGACTGTGAAGATGTCACCTATAACCGTAATCTCCGTTTTCTCATTCTCCGAGTTGGTAATCTTCCCGTGTTGTCTCCACTCTTCATGTTGTTACACTCCACTCTTATCTCGTTCCTTCCATCCTTGCACTTCCAGTTTTTATGGTTGAGTAATCTTCTCGTATTATTCCTTCTTTTTTCATGTTATTCTTATCTCTTCCATGTTCATCTTCTCCTTATCAAAATTTTAATGATGAAATTTTTATAAGGTGGATAGTATGTAACACCTTGTTCTCGAAATACATACTTAGATACATGTCCCAATTTTTTGATCATATTTTTCTATTTTTTTCCATATTTATTTTTATTTTGTGATTGCTTATAGTCTTATTTGGTACCAGACTTGGATCTTTGGACTCAGAGTCAGCCTGAGCCCGAACCTGAGAGTTGATCCTAGTGTAACTATTTGATTTGATCTTTCTGGTAGCCAGACTGGACTAGTTTTAGTTTCAGATATTGATTTTCAATATTTTGATTTTTTTCATAATTTTCTGAAATTTTTCTGATTTATTTTCAAAATTTCCTAAAATCGATGTTGACTGGTATCACCGGTCAATTTCAAAATTTTTAATTTGCAAATAGGGTTGAATTTCTTGAATATGATTTCATATTATTCTTCATGATGATATTTTCTATCTTTGAAAATTGTTGGGGATTTTTCTGAATTACTCAAAATTTACTCTATTATAATAATATATTAATATTTGATTTTTTCCCTCTTTCCTTCTTTTCTTTCTTCTCTTTCTTTCTTTCTCTTTCTCCCTGGCTTCTTCATGTGGACAACCCCTGCCTATCACATTCTCCCTCTCCCATCAACAAATATCCCTCAACTCTCTCTTCTCACATTTCCTCTCTCTCTCTCTCTCTCTCCCCCCACACACTCTCCACATACTCTCTACCTCTCTCTTCTGCCAAAACTTCTGGCGAGACCTCAGTGCCCTTCATGCCGGTCGACCAACAGTGACACCCGCACCGTGCCGGCGACACCCTTACCCAGGTCTCCCCTCCCTCTTCTCTCTCTTCTCCTTCTCTTCTCTCTCTCACTAATTGTACACGTGCATTGCTTATTTAGTATCACATATGTCACATTTTCATATTTATTTTATAATAAAACTCTGCTATTTAATTTATTTTAATATTTAATGGTATGCAGGGTAATTTATGAAGAAAGAGGAGAAATGGACAAGGTTATCTAATTAAATTTGGAGTTTTAAAAGCTAAAGCAAATCAACGAAGTTCTACTCAAATTCAAAGGTTTAGAAATAATTCTATCCAAAAATTGGAGCAAAACAGAGAGAAGATCAACAGATGAGATGAAGTAATTTAGACTGGATACATTTTACTATTTGTATTATAACTTTCGCTACTGAAAGTCAAATCTAATGATTCAAGATGATTCAGAAAGAAGAGTTAAAGGGCTACAAATCTTACGTTGAGTATTGTTTCTAATTCTATCATTTGGTAAGTTATATTCAGCAATCAACACACCAACAAGTTACAGATCAGAATTGAATATCCACATCAAATCAAGTTTGAAGATAAGGGGAGGATTCAAATTCAGAAATAACCAGCTTCCCTTATCTTTCAACTTATCTCCTTATTTATTTCTATCCTATAAATGCCCCACACATCAGAGGCAGAGGGAGGATCAAGCAGAGAATAGAGGATATTTCTATATAGATTTAACTTAGGTTTTTTTTCTCTTTTAAATGTAAATTTTTATTTTTTTGTGTAACTGAGATTGAAGAAGAGTTTCATTGGAGAACAAGAGTGATGCTTTTACTGAGGTGATATCGGTGTAAGTATTCTTCCTTTCTTTCATTGTTATCAAATTCAATCAAAATTTCTTTTCTACTCTTGTTTTTGTTACTTCTTTTTTCTGTGTTTGTGAATCCAAACGACTCTAAAAGCTTCAAAGTTGCCTCGTCCTTGTAAGTACCGTTGATGACATATGGTGATGAACAACCATTTCTATGGTAATATAGCTTGCACCCTCATTTAGTAGTATAGATCGGGAATTGGGAAGATCTCATCTGTCATGCTTAGGTCGCCTTCAAGCAAAGGTACACCGTTAACAAGGATTCCAGGTAAGTAATCAACTAGAAGAGGTAGGTAAGTTCTTTAGTTTTCTTTTTCTTTCTTTTAATCTTTAGTTTAGATTACCGCCATCTCCCAACTCTTTTACTCACTCTTTTTAATTTTTTTGTATAAATTAATTTTCAATTTTCTCCACATTTTCATTCTACCACTTTCTCCTTAACTTAACTATAACTTAGTTTTTTTTTTTCAAGAGCTAAAAGAAGAACTTTAATCATTTTTTGTAACTTAAAAGAGAACTTGAAAAAATCTTTCATCGCTAGTCCCTCCTTGAGGACCATAATCTGCATAGCCACTTGCTATCACGGTAGCATTGAGTACCTTGCACTATTATAATAAAGTTATGAAATTCTGTATTTTCTGTGTGCAACTTTAAACTCAATCAAAATTTTGGCGCCATTGCCGGGGAAGGACGATAAGTAACTCTTTTTTTGTTTTATTGATTAACTTTCTTCTTTGGTCTTAGTGTACAAGTTTAACAATAAGGAAATTTTTGTTACAGTGGATATATAAGTGGCCCTCGACTCTGCTCAAGAAAGCAAAGCCCAGAATTCCTCAGATTTACTACATTCTCGTGGCAATCTGAGTGAACTACTAAGCTGTATTTTTTTTTGCAGGTTGGTTGAATTGCAAAATTTAAATATCTGCAGCTATTTATTTCCTTGTTTAACTCATTGTACATACATTTCTAACTCAACAATAAAAGGTTGATTGTAAATGCTAAAAACGGTTTAGTCTTTGCATTTAGGCACGTGTTTATTTCTTACATTTTTCTATTTACTGTTGAAGAGTGCTGAGCCAAGGTATGTGTGCATATCATTTAGTATAAGGTTCATTCTTGCATGAAATATTACTTGAGTGTTACTTTTTCTATATACTTGTACACTGCACTAAACTGAATTAAGGGCTTGTCCTAAAAACATGATAAGGTGGGGAAGTCATTACACTTTCTTAGCCCATAAACAATCTCCTCACTCACTAACCCAAGTCTAATTAAAACTAAGTGACATTTGCCCTAGGGACATCTCAGACTCAAATAGGAGACTGACCTAAGGGAGAAGTTGATTAGAATTTGACTCTTGCCAAATCGGTGTCAAAGATTGGGGATTGATGAGGCGAAACTCAAAGAACAGTGGCTTGGTATAATTAGGACTGCTGCTTGGCACAAATACCTCCCACTGACCTTGCCCCTACCTGACCGATTAATTTGTGGTCAGATTCTGTAATATACCCTCCGTGGATAGTCTAACTAGTTAGGAGTCGCTGGGTCTAAGGTCTACCCTAACTTAGGTTAGATTTTTTCCTTTTTATGTGTTTGTTTGTTTGCTTATTTTTGTTTTTTTTGACATCTTGATGATATGGATTATAATTACAATTATTCATATGTAAATAGTGATTCATATTTAACCCCGACCTCTTTTGACTCGATTATTACCAACCCGGCATATCATAACTTTAGCCAACCAAGTATGCTGGATTGGTCTTATCCGAATCAATGTATATCCCAGTCTCAATACTATGAACAAGACTAGAATAATCATCACCACTCTTCACAGAGTTAACAGGGATAAACTTAAGTCATACAGTCAACCACCTTACCAACAGTCAACTTCATTTACTCTTCTCCTGAACAACCCTTAGAAGAATCAATTGACTGGGAAAGAGGATGGAAGCCTTAGAAGAGCTTGAGCGATGAATTCAAATTCTAGAAGACTTAAAAAATCTCGTCAAAATTTTCAAATTAAAGATCCTTACTCTATTTTTCAAGAACATACCGATTTAGAAAAGAGTACGTAATCCATGATTCAATTCCAAGGTGATCCTTTAAATATGATAGAAGTAAGACTTAGTCGATTGAAAAACATACGTAGGAATAAGAAAACTCTCACTACTCAATATTTAACTATTCCCGAAACTTCTAGCCATATTGATGAAAACAAAGAATCATGAAATCTTGAAGACTTTGACCAAGATTTAATTTCATCACACATACGTGAACTTGACCAGTTCTAAATCTGAGACAAATTGGCAAGCTTTTCATTCAATGAGATTGAACTTGAATGTGAATGTGACCTCGATCCTCAACCTTGTGATTCAGTTCCCATCTTCGAATTTATGTTGACTCGGTATCCTTACCCAACTTGGATTAATTTCTCGAGCCAACATTTATTCCTATACCCATATATCTAGAAATTGAATTACCAATTTTGGACTATCACATTCCATTGATGAGAAAAGAATGTGAATTTTAATTTTTGAATTTGGACTCAACTCTTGAACCAAAACTGACTCTTGAGCCCAAAGTTGATTTTCTGAGTTAGTATTGGTTCCCGAACCTATCATTCTTGAGCCTAAGTCAACCATTCCACCAAGTCACATTCTTTTGTTGGATATAGGTATTGACCATAATGACTCAGTGATGATTTTTCAAGACTGATCATGTAAAGAGAATAAGTTCCATGATAGGATATTTCATGATTCTATTCATATTGAAGACTGTAAATATGTAAATAGAAAAGAGGTCAATAAAGGTGGGTTCCATGAACCACCACATTATCTTGATTGGGTAGTAATGCTTGACCCAATCTGACCACCACCGGAACCACCACCTTTAGGTAATATTTTTCTTCCCTTTCTTCTTTTTCATGCATCCATGCATTCATTCATACATTGAGGACAATGCATGAGATAGGTGTGGGGGAGGGTTCTAATATAACATAGGTTTTCTTTTTATTTAAAATAAAAAAATTAGCATTTTTCTTTCTTTAAAATTTTTTTGAAAAAAGAGCAATATTTTGACATATTTTTTTGTAAGAAATTAAGTTAATTTTAAGGAATAGGAGAATCATAATTAGGATTTCTTCTACTTGGTCAAAATAAGATTATTTGTTTGATTTCTATGATTAGGAAGAAAATTTGAAAAAGTAATTTTGTGTTGATTTTTACCTTGATGAAATATGCATGCTTTATACACTTACACGCTTAGGGTTCAAAAACAAAGATTCTTATGCCTTATTTAAGAAAAGAAAAAAAGAAATATATATATATAATATCAAAAATTCTCTGATTAAGCTGGTTATTTGTGCCTCATAAAGCATAAGTATTCACACCTAAAAGTGGTTCATATAATAAAATCTTTAGTTTTGTGACCTTCTTTGCTCGAGTTCTTAAATCCTTGGGGTGTTTTCTCACCCAGCGCCCTAAGAGCCTGCTCCGTTCAGGGCCTCTGCAGGGGTTTATATAGGCGAAGGATGCTTCTAGAAGACGAGACGGGCCCACGCGTCAAAAATCGATGCGTGGGTCCACCATATTGCCGCGGATCCGCGACAATTGCCACGGACAAAAGTCCCTGGTTTTGGTGCGGGGATGCGCGGCGCTTTGTGGGACTTCTTGGTATATTCAGTTTCGGGCATATTCGTCCGAATCTTCGCCTAACATGCGCAAAACTCTAGATTCAATGCATCTTCTAGAAGTTCCCTTGCTAGGCCTCCAAGTAATGTGGATTTAATTACCCAAAAATGGATTTAATTAAGCTCTTATTACTCTTTTGCCCTTAAACTCTTGATTAACCTGCAAGAGACACCAAAACACGGTTTAGACCGACATTTTATTCATAAATCGGTGGGGAAATGCGATATAATAATGCATAATTGTAGACTAATCACATACTCCAGACAAGATCAAACTCAGAGTATCTCAAATGATTGTCAGTCCAATCATGAGAAGTATGAATTCAGCCAGAGTCCAAAGTATTTCGAAATCCATCCCAGTCAACCGCGTAATATCGAAAACTTTAGAGGGGGTTCTATAGGCTGTCTAAAAATCACTGAAGACAAGTCATCCAAAAACAGAATCCAAACTCCAGATGCAAGGCTAATCATCGCCACCAGCGCAGCACCAAGATGCGAGGGTTGAAACCCGTGTCTCAACATCACTGCAAGGACCAAGACGCGGAGCGTGAAAGCCGCGTCTCAGCATTATTACAGTACCAAGACGCAGAGTCCAAAGCCTGCATCTCACGTGAAGCTTGACGCAGAATTTGAAGCTCGCGTTTCTCAAGCATCACCTTAATGGAAAAATGCGAGGCTCAAAGCCTACGTCTCGGTTATAACTACCCTCATTACTGGGTCAATTATTGCCCATGTAATGAGGAAGTTAACCCCCATCATGGAGTTTTTTAGGGGACACTTTTACCCCCTGAAGCCTCCATAAATAGCCCAGTTTGCTATAGATGAGGGGTCGGGAAAAATCCTTGGTCAGAAGAACTTCGGTTGTAAACCGTAGAAGGACCACGATCTCCAGCTAAAAAAGAGAGAGAGAGTTTAACTTTTCTAAAAACTTGCTGCGTACAAGTTTGTTATTGCCCACAATCTCTTTAAGATTCTTGTTGGACAGAAGCTGTGTTACTTCGTCCACCATCCAAAGAGAGGATTCCCAAGAGGTCCTGACATTCACCCGGTCAACGAAAAATAAGATTCACTTTCCATCGCTACATCAAGAACCCAGTACTAAACAAAGGGAAGATTTGAGCTTGAATATCTCCCCTCTCTTGTAAAGGCTTATTGATCCGTTGTAATTTTCTTTACAATTAGATAAAGAATTTTCATCTCGATCTTCAATTTTTCCTCACCCAAACAGGGGTCTGGACTATCTCCTCAAGATTTCTCTAGATCAAGAGTTGAGGTGCCACTATGGCTCTCTTGGTTGAATACAAGTATGAGCACAATCCCAAGCATATATCAATTAAGCACAAGATATATCAAGTATATAAAGAGATAAACAATATAAGCATGCAAGATATATAAACACAAGTAAGAGAGAGATAAGTAATCGCAAATATGGGAGAATTGTTTCGAGGTTTGAGCACACTTGCTCTACGTCCCTGCCTTCAACACTATGAAGGATTTCCACTAAAATCGATCATGCAAGATCACTCGGTGCCGCAACACCTACAACGAGCTCCCTCAAGAACTCTTAGACTCACAAGTCTCTCACTTGTTCCTGCAAGAACAACACACGCAAACACACTAGCTTGCTGAGGTCGCACCTCTACACCGAGCTCCCACAAGAACTTATCACAACACGAACCCACAAGTTCGTCTCCTTAAATATAAAGATGAACTCTTGGTGATCTCTACACTTTGATCACCAAAAATAACCCTCAAAACAAGTATCCTATAGGATGAATATAGCAATGCAAAGCTCAAGCTTATATGAGAAAACAAGTTAAATTGAGTGGTGAAAATCTCAAGAAATCTCTTTTGAAAACTCTCTTTAAAAACTCTCCTTTTGATATGGAAAATTTTAGCCCAAAAACATGTGGAGAAAAACCTTAAGAGAGAAACTAGCTCTAAAACTTCTCCAAAATCTTGTATAAAACTGGCCTAGAGAACCCCTTTTTATAGGGTTCAGAAATATAGTCGTTGAGGTCCAGAACAGGCCCAGAATGGCTTGTTCGTCGACCGCCTGGTCGACCGGCCAATCGTCTGATTTCTGACCGTTGGGGCTGTCAGTCGATCGGCCGGTCGACTACCCCAAGGAAACTTATCTGTTGGTTGACCGCCCGATCGACCGAAGCCAGAACCAGAGAGTGAACTCTTTGGTCGATTGACCAGTCAGTCGACTGGGGCCAGATATCCAGATAGCAAGCTCTCTGGATTGGTTGACCGCACGGTCGACCCGCCCAATGGCCAGAGCCTTGTGCATATTTTGTGCACATCGGTCGACCACCCAGTCGACCGAGATCTGGACCAGTCCACCAGTCGGTCGATCGCCAGTGGTCTCAAGCTGGGTTTTACGGTTTTGAAACTTGATTTTTTAAATACCCATAAAATCTCATAAAATCACATAAAATCTACAAAAATAAGTTCTTATAAATATTTGAAGAACAAATATGTGTGACTAAAATTTAACACATATTTCAAACAATTAAACTATTTTTATGATATAAAAATTAAGCCTTAAACCAGAACCGGTATTTTCCAAAAACCAAATTTCTAAAGGAAAATACGATTTTTCTATAAACTTGTACAAAAACAAAAACAAGATATTTAAACTCATTTTAAAACATAGTGTATATGGATAGAATCCAATACACATATAAACGATATATCTATGTTTTTGACATTAAGTTCTAAAATAAGTTTTGATAAATACAAAATTTAAACATATGATATAGAAACATCAAATAAGTTTTTCTAAATATCTGAACTAACAATGTGTATGGATGAAATCCAAAGCATATATAAACCATATTAACTTGTTTTGATGAAATCTAATCATAAAATATAAGGATGTATACTTTGAAGCTCAAAACCAAAATGGTATTTTCTAAAATCAAAAGTATTCTTATGAAAACACATATAAATTTTTTGTGTGCGTGTATATGAGCTTGAGCAATCCACAACTAATTTATCCTTTATATTTTATCTAAAATATAAAATCTTAACACCTACAAATATAGACTCAAGTCTTGAAAATCTTATCTAGAAAATCTTTTTCTCCATTTTGACTTGGTCCAAACCTTGATCCAAAGAGTTAGACTCCTCTTGAGTATTTGATGCGATCTTGATGCGCAAACTTTTGAATCAATACGTACTATCTTCAAAGCTGGACTTCGAATCTTTTGTTGAAGCTAAACACCGACTAAGATCTTGATTAAATATCTAAAACTAAATAGACACAAAATTATTAGTACTATAACTACATGAGTTAATCATCATCAAAACTAGAGTGAAGGGCCTTTGGGCCGACAGTTAAGCTCCTTGAGGGTGGTCGCCTTGACCTCCCAAGCTTTGGGAAGAGCTCATATCACTTTCTTCACCTTTTGATCGTTGTCGATTTCATCACCTAGGAAAGACAATCCATTGGTGATTTTATTGAAGCGAGAAAGATTTCATCAATCGACTCATTATCAAGCATATAAAAACTCTCATATTGAGAACGAAGTAAGTCAACTTCAGATCTCTTGACTTGAGACGTTCCCTCATGAGTAATAAGAAAATCATTTCAAACTTCAAATACGGATTTGCAATTTATGACACGTGAAAGATCATCATCATTAAGTGCTTGTGTTAATGCATATTGTTCTTTTGCATTAGCCTCATAATCCTTGGCGGTTGCCTAGGACCATGTATCCTCATCACCGTGAGGTTCTACAAACTCCTTAGTAATGGCCTTTGCAACCCTTTATCCTAGAGACTTAAGGAAAATGGTCATCTTCACTTTCCATATAGAAAAATTCAACCCATCAAACTTGAGTAGGGACTTGATGCTAGAAAAGTCGTGAGATGTCATGATATCAAGTAAGAATGCAATACAAGTAGCAAATGCAACGAATATATATAGTCAAAAGAAGGAACTCCTTAAGGTGGTTAAACCAAAGACTAGGGTTTGAAATCACCTAGAGGGGAGGTGAATAGGTGATAAGGCTAGTCTAAAGAACTAAATGCGGAAATTGAAAACTAATTGCAACAACACTTAATACAACCAACGAGTGTAGCCGAATTCCCGGTGAAGGGCTGATTGAGGTTTTACCTGCACACAAAATATAGTATTTCAGATTTAAGAATAGGATATGCAAGTTACTCAATTCTACCGCGATAGCAAGTGGCTATGCGGGTCGTGATCCACAAGGAGGGACTAGCGATGGAAGCTTTTTTAGTAAGTTCTCTTTTAGGTTACAAAGTATGGTTAAAGTTCTTCTTTAGTTCTTTAAAAGAAAAAGGAAAATTTGAGTTAAAAGTTAAATTAGGAAGAAGATGGTAGATTAAGAAGATGGAAAAATGAAAATAGATTATATACAAAGAAATTGAAAAGAGTGATAAAGATGGTTGGAGCTTGTGATGTTGAAACTAAAGAATAAAAGAAAAGAAAGTTAACATAAAAATTACTTACCTCTTCAGTGCTCATATACCTTAGATCCGTTGCGACGACTTACCTTGTCTTTGAAGGCAATCAAGCATGGCGTATAGGATCTTCCCCATTCTCGATCTACACTACGAATAAAAAGGCGAGCTAAAATAACAAAGAATGGTTATTCATCACCATAGGCCATCAAGGGCACTTGCAATGGCGAAGCAGTCTCGAGGCTATCGAATTCACTTAGATTACAAACACATCAAAGGAAAGCAAACGAAAACAAAAATAAAGAAGAAACAGAAACTTCGATTCGATTCTAATAACAATGAAAGAAAAGACTTACTTACACCGGTGTCACCCTCAGTACAAGCTTGATCTCCTTCCTTCATGAAACTTGTTTCTCCTCTCAGTTACATAAAGAAAAGTAAAAATTACATAAAAGAAAAACTAAAAAAAAACCTAAGTTACAATCTAAAAATTAGCCTAAGAAAAACCCTAAGTTCCCGTCTTTGGATGCCCCCTCTCTGTTGCTCTGCAGGGGTATTTATAGGAGATGAAAGAAGTAGAGTCCCGGTACAACTCTCCCACAAAAATTGGACGTCAACCTCATCCAGGGGGCCGCGGAAACGCGGCTATGGCCGCGTTTCCGCGGCTGTAACTTGGCTTCTGGCCACGCGTTTTCTCGCGTGGCCTCCTCTGGTCCGTCCATCTGGGTATATCCTGCTGGATTCTGCATACCGACTTTTTATTTTGAAAACTCGGGATAACTTGGGAAGCAAGTTATCCTAAATCTAAATCTTTTAAAACGAATTTTTATCTTTGCACTCTTCTTCTTTTATCTTTAGCCTTGTCCTGCAAGCAACTAGAGTTGAGTAGAAGTCTATCCTTTTCCTCTTCTTTTAGCAATTATGAGTTCTTTCTTATCCTTCCTTTTCCTCACTTAGATTTTTAAAGAAAGAGTTTAAAAATTCAAGTTTAGATTAGGTTAGATAATAAGAAACTTCTAAATTACTACAACTTTTGCACATGGGCTTGCACATGGGCTTGCACATGGGCTTTTTGGGCTTCTAGGCTTCATTTATGCTTTATTCTTTTATTTAAATAATTACTCAAGGCCTGCACACATTAAATAACAAAACATTAGTAATAGTGCATAATTAAAAGAATAAATAGGGAAATATGATAGTAAATGTGATGATAAATATGTACTTTTTACTACCTATCAAGGGCTCTGGACTAACTCCTCTTGATTCCTCTGAATAAGAGTTAAGGCGCTATATGAAGCTCTCGTGGTTAAGCACAAGTGAGGCATACAAACACACAAGCATGTATATGATATAACAATATGAATCAATGCACAAAATAGAGAGAGAGAGAGAGAGAGTTAGAGTCAATGGATCAAACGCAAACAACGAGATTTGTTTTGAGGCTTGAGCACCAAGCTCTACGTCCCCGCTTTCACACAGAAGGATTTCGAATCCACTAACTTGTCCACACAGGACTCCCACATAGGGAACCTTTACTGAGGATTTGGGGCAGCTACAACCGGGAGTACACAACTCCTCTCTCAACCAATACAACCTCTCACAGAGGCAATGCACAACCAATAACAATCACCTCTACACTCAGAGGGTTAGGCACTTAGCCAATACAAACCAATCACCTCACACTTGAGGGATTCCAACACAAAGCCTCCACCTCATACAAGAGGGAGCTAACCACAATCTCCACCTCTCACTAAAGAGAGCCAACCACCACTCCACAATCAACCTCTACCCAAGAGGGATACCACAAATAAAGAGGGTTACAACAAGGTGGTCTATCTCAACCACAAACAATCTTTTCCCACAAATAAAAAAATTCTAATAGATAGGATAGAATGATATAGCTCAAGTGTGGAAAACAAAGAGTTTGGAAATCAAAAACGCAAAGAAAAACTTCTTGGGAAGACTTCTAGAAAGATAGGAAAAATGTAGATCAAAACAATCCCTAAAGACTTTTCTTTTCTTGATTTTTCCAAATCCTTTTTAAACAAATAAAGATGAGAACTTTGAACCCAAAACTCTTTTGAAAAACTTGGGAATAAACACTAGAGAAGTAGGAATTTTTGCTCTTCAAAAACCTTAACCAAAACCCTTACAAATGGGGTATAAATAGCCCCATTGAAAAACTAGCCGTTGGGGCTGTTTTTCAGCCATGGCGGCTGGCGGTCGACCAGCCCGGTCGACCGCCAACGGTCAAAAATTTGACCGTTGGAAAATCCCGGTCGACTACCCGATCGACCGTGCCAATCCAGAGAGCAAATGCTCTCTGGTCGGTCGACCGTCCAAGCCTTACGGTCGACCGGTCGGTCGACCGCCCCCACCTGAGAGTGGGGTACTTGCAGTCGGTCGACAGCTCGGTCGACCGGCCCAAGTGGCTGGCCAGCGTGCACGTTTTGTGCATGTCGGTGGACTGGTCCGGTCGACCTGTAAGATCACCTAGAGGGGGGGTGAATAGGTGATGGCTAATCTAATGATCACTTATGAACAAATAATGCGGAATTAAAACTAAGTAGACCAAATTAAACTTCTTTTAATTGAACACTTATGTATAACACAAGAGTGTTGCCGAATTCCCCTTGCGAGGTTCTGGACAAACTCCTCTAGATTCCCCTTGAATGGGTTGAGGTGCCGCGTTGGCTCTCTTGGTTGAATACAAGTGTTAGACAATCAATCCCAAGCAATTATATAACAATTAAGCACAAGGGTATATCAAGCATATAAAGATAGACAATAATTGAATGCAAGATATAAAAGAGACAAAGAGAGAGAGAGAGAGCAAGAGTGAGCAATCGCAAACACAAAGGGTTTGTTTCGAGGTTCGAGCACACTTGCTCTACATCCCCGCCTTCGACACACGAAGGATTTCCACTATGCACGATCCAACCGGATCTCTCCTTGGTGCCGCAACACCTACAAGCCCTCGGACTCCCAAAGTCCCTTACACACCACAAGCCCACCGGCTCGTCGAGGCCGCACCTCAAGCTACAAGAGTTCGCACCCGAACCCTAAACAACCACGAGCACACTTGCCCGTCTCCTCAAAGTACAAGATGAAATCTTGGTGATCTAAACACTTGATCACCTACAAAAACTCTCACTACAACACCTATAGGATGAATAGCTCAATGGATGCTCAAGTGTTTGTGTGAGAAAGCAAGGAAAGAATCTTTGGTGAAAATCTCAAGAAATCACTTCTACACTCTTATAAAATCTTCCCTTTTGATTGGAAGTATTAGCTCACTATTTTTGTGGAGAAAAACCTCTGAAATGAATATGAGAAAAACAGGCTCTAAGGTCTCCAAAAATCTTAGCTCAAAACAATGACAAAACCCCCTTTTATAGAGGCCAGAAAAATCTGACCGTTGGGCTCTGTCAGTGCTTCCGGTCGACCGGTCCGGTCGACCGGCAACGGTCAAAAATCTGACCGTTGCAGCCTCCGGTCGACCGGCCCGGTCGACCGCGCAACTGGAGAAGAGAGTAAACTCTCTGTCGGTCGACCGGCCCGGTCGACCGAGATTTCCTGAGAGCAAAGCTCTCTGAAGCGGTCGACCGTCACGGTCGACCGTTCTCCAGTGCACACAGGCGTGCACGTCTGTGCACGTCCGGTCGACCGACCCGGTCGACCGGCCACTGTCAGTTCTGAAAAATCAGAACTGCCAGAACCTGAAAATTTTGGGATTAAAGATTGGTCCTTTTGGCTTAATAAAAAATCCCATAAATACTTAGAAATTCTACAAAAAATAGTTTTATGATATAGAAACATGCTTGCAAAAAATCAAGGCATGTTATTAATGATTTGACTATATTTTTGTAACTTGGAAATATTTGCTCATAGAAACTGTTTTTCTAAAACAACATGTTTTTCCAAATTTTCATCAAATACAAAAACAAGATATACTTTAAGGCATAGTGTGTATGGATATGATCCACTACACAATCAAGATGAAATATCTAGTTTTTGACATAAAGCACTAAACTTGGTTTTGGTTGAAAGATGTAAACATGAATATCAAAAACCAAGACATATATTTTGTCATAAGGAAAAATCTTTTACCAAAATGAAAGAGTCTTTTCTAACTAAAAATTCTTTTATGAAAAGACAATTAAATCTCAAGAGTGTGTGTGTGATATGATTTGAGCAATCCACCAATCTATTCTATCCTTTACATTTTTATCTAAAACAAATAAAAATCTTATACCTAGACACAAGTCTTCAACTTCTTGAAGTCTTCTCATCTTCTTGACTTGGTCCAAGCTTGATCCAAAAGCTCCTTGGATCACCCCGTGCTAGCTCCAAATCTTGACATTTAATCCTTTGTTGAGCTTTGCACCTACTAAGATCTTGATAAGGAATCTGTCACTAATTAAACACAAGATCATTAGTAAACATAACTTTATGAGTTGATCATCATCAAAACTAGGGTGATAGGCCTTTGGGCCAACAATCTCCCCCTTTTTGATGATGACAAAACTCATGAAGTTATATATGCATGGATTAAAGTAAAGCTTCAAAGAAGCTCCCCCTTAACTCATGCATAATAAATAAGCAATAGATATTCAATGAAGCACATAAAAATGTATGCAAATGAATGCATGTAAAACAAAACAAATCTTTTATTTCTTGTGATGCATGATCTTTCTTTCTTTCCTTAAGTAAGGAACAAATACTTCTCCCCCTTAAGGAAATCATGCATATAACACAAATACTTAATACTTCTCCCCCTTTTTGTCAATCATCAACAAAGGTTCAAAGTTCAAATCATCAAACAAATTTTCTCCCCCTTTTTGTCAAAAATAAGGAAATCAAGGAGGGTAAAATCAAATCAATCAATAAGATTTATATGCGATATACATTCATGAAGAGGAAGACGCTAAGGTAACTTCCCTACACATATGCATTACATGAAGAAGGGATGACAAGCCCTAACTCACATAACACATATTATGTAATGCATAAGAGGAGATGTGAAGCTCCCCCTACACACGTATATCATATAAAGAAGAGTTGTCAAGCTCCTCAATTTATAATATACTCAACATGAATCTATATGTAAGAGAGATGTTAAGCTCTCCTTGCATATAGGCAATACAAAACACAAGTTCATATCAAATATTTTTTTTTTTAAACCAAAATCTTGATAAGCAAACATATAGTATATAATATACGTGTGTAAATCAAGCACAAAAGATCACATATATGTATGAAAAGATAATATCAATTGAAGTAGAGACATACATATATAAAGAACAACATATGAGTATACACAATAAGAGGTCATATTGATACCAATTGAAAATATCCAATGATACCAATTGAAAATTAAGCTTAAGTGTATATATCATAAAATCTACCACATGAAGAATTCGAACTAGTTAAATGAAGGTGTTTAACAACTAGTACGGAATCCTTCAATCAAGGAATAAGTCATAAGTTTTTCATGAAATATCAATGAAACACAAGGCACTAAAAAGCACTCTTTCCATAAAGTCCATATCAAAAAGAAGTGAGTGTGCTAGTGTTATGTGGAACATGATATCATGAAAAATAGCAATAAAACTCAATATTCCTTAAAATTTTGAAATCATGAAATCTATCACAAAAATTTTATTGAAAAATTACAAAATTTTTATTAAAAAAAAAATTTATATTTCAAGATATATGTATGTTTTGACAAGACATTAAGTATACATACATATCCTTAAAACACATTTGAGTCTATATATAGATTTGCATGAAAGGCAAATGACTCAAGAGGTATCCATGTATATCTTAATATTTTGGCAAGACAAACATATACATGAAATGAAAGCACATGATCATAGCATAAATCCAAAATGGGAATACAAGTTTAAAATGTAATAATCATCAAAACTTAGGCTATACTAACACACCTAATGGGCACAAATAAGCATTCAAATCCAATCATATATAGATTTATTTGTGATCCATAATGTGTATAAGTATAAATCCAAGTGTTGACAAATGCTAACATTTAAACTAATATTCAAATCATGAAGCAAAAAAATTTTTTTTTTTTTGAGAATACAAAAGAATTTATCCATATGATTAAAAATAGGATCATGTGAATCAATTTGAAGAATAGATAACTAGTTTAAATGGATTTTTGACAAACTAGTTAAAGATCCTTCAAAAATACAAAGTCAAATGTTTTCCATGAATAATACTAAATACATAAAAGTTCAAGCACTCATAGTCCATAAAGCTCAAAAATTATCTTTTATCATAAAAGATGAGTGTTCAAAGGTTATGTAAATGGTATTTTCATGAAAATAGAAAGTGAAGCATGAATCTCATGAAAATCTTATTTTTCATCTTAAAACAAATCATATATTTTTCATAAAGTATTTTGTATTTAACAATGCTTTATGAAAATAGTCATTCAAGCTCAAAAAGATCATAAATCACATTTTGTTTTACACATGTTTTAATCTTTAATACAAATCAAAAACATGAAAAATCATTTTTTTTATTATTTATTTAAAATACTAATCTTCATGGTATATGTATGATTTATCCAATTCTAACAATATGCATACATATCCCAAATATGAAAAGAGTCCAATATATATTGCATGAAGGCAAATGACTCAAGGAGTATACATGTATATTTATTAGATTTGAATTAAACACACATATACATGAAGTAAGATCAAAGATAGGCATAACAAGTATAAATGACCGAATCATTAAAACTAGCCTATACACATGCATATAGTGGATACAAATGAGCATGAAGTTCAAATATATATGAGTCAATTGTAGTTTACTATTCATATATGTATAAATGCAAGTTTTGACATATTCTACATTTAAGCATGTAAATGCCACATGAAGCACATAAAATCTTAAAACATGAACATGCTATGAATGATATTATGAAAATAAAAGCATGTACACAAATAAAATAGGAGTTTAGAAATTGTTACCAACTCCAAAACTCCATAGCATGGTGGTCTTTCCCACCAAAATTTCCTTGATAGCAATGCATCCAAAGGTTTGTCCATCATGTCCATTGCATCCGCTATCAAGGCACCAAATCTCTCACGTTTTGAGAGATCCCTCACCTACATCAAAAACATGGGGTGGGGGTTTTGGTACCCATATTTTCTTGGGTCCTATGGGGTTAGTCTTGTAAGGAACCCAAGCATTTTTATTTTTATCAAAAATAAGAACATTTAACCTTTCATAACAAAATTTTCTTAGATGGCCTTTGCGGCCACAATGTGTACATGTGTACACCTTAGCATACTTATGAGTGGGAGTGTGAGCATGATGTGCATCATAAGCATGGTCATGATGATGATGTGCATGAGTACGAGGAACTTGTTTCTTTTGAAACAAGGATTCCAATCTAGTATGATTGAATGCACATGAGCTCAAATTAGAGCTCAAATTATAAATTTTATTTTTCAAATTTTTAATCTCATTTTTATCAATGTGTGCATGAGAAGCATAATGAGATGAAGAGTCAATTTTCTTTTTCTTTTGAAAAACATTATCCTTTTCTTTTTCAACAAATTTTCTTTTTAAAGACTTATTTTCTTGCAAAACAACTTCTTTTATTTTTCCACCAAATCAATCTTATTTTTCAAAATAATGTTCCCTTCACATAAATCCTTCAATTTTGTAAGCAAGGAAACATTCTCATTTTTTAAATCTTTGTTTTCTTTTTCTAAGCATGCCTTTTATTTTCTAATGAATCTTTTTCATTAATCATGGCATCAAAATTCTTTTTCAAATTGTTGTTGTCCTTTTCTAAACATGCAATGTTAGATTTAAAAGAATCTTGTTCTATATGCATGCAAGCAATTTTCTTTTTCAAATTTTTATTATTCTTTTTAATCATGTCATATTTCTCAAGCAATAATTGGCAAAATGTATTAAGCTCATCATATGACATATTAACATCCTCATCCTCGGATTCGGTATTTACCTCAAGGGGGTTATCCCCTTGGACCATATAGCATACGTTGGAGATGTCGCTTCCAACGTCCGAATCGCTCCCCGCATAGTATAGATCCTTTTCGCCAAGGGAGGTGATGATGTTCCAAGCTACAAAAGCCGATTCAACATTAGAAACCCTAGATAAATAATCATCATTTAGGGTTGACTTAATAGCATGAAGGGCTTTTGCATTAGCCTCAATGTTCTTACCATTTAAGCAATATTCTTTATTAGTTGTGGCAAGATATACACTAAGGCCAAGTCCTTTGAGGAACAAAGACATCTTAACCTTCCAAATTTGGATGTTAAGAGTGTCAAAGGTGGGTGGTGACATGAAGTCCATTGTGTGTGTACAAATCTTGTGATTAGCCTAAAAGAGGATCTTTAACTCTTAGGTTGTTAGACCCAATATCAAGAGCACTGGCTCTGATACCAATTGTAAGATCACCTAGAGGGGGGTGAATAGGTGATGGCTAATCTAATGATCACTTATGAACAAATAATGCGGAATTAAAACTAAGTAGACCAAATTAAACTTCTTTTAATTGAACACTTATGTATAACACAAGAGTGTTGCCAAATTCCCCTTGCGAGGTTCTGGACAAACTCCTCTAGATTCCCCTTGAATGGGTTGAGGTGCCGCGTTGGCTCTCTTGGTTGAATACAAGTGTTAGACAATCAATCCCAAGCAATTATATAACAATTAAGCACAAGGGTATATCAAGCATATAAAGATAGACAATAATTGAATGCAAGATATAAAAGAGACAAAGAGAGAGAGAGAGAGCAAGAGTGAGCAATCGCAAACACAAAGGGTTTGTTTCGAGGTTCGAGCACACTTGCTCTACATCCCCGCCTTCGACACACGAAGGATTTCCACTATGCACGATCCAACCGGATCTCTCCTTGGTGCCGCAACACCTACAAGCCCTTGGACTCCCAAAGTCCCTTACACACCACAAGCCCACCGGCTCGTCGAGGCCGCACCTCAAGCTACAAGAGTTCGCACCCGAACCCTAAACAACCACGAGCACACTTGCCCGTCTCCTCAAAGTACAAGATGAAATCTTGGTGATCTAAACACTTGACCACCTACAAAAACTCTCACTACAACACCTATAGGATGAATAGCTCAATGGATGCTCAAGTGTTTGTGTAAGAAAGCAAGGAAAGAATCTTGGTGAAAATCTCAAGAAATCACTTCTACACTCTTATAAAATCTTCCCTTTTGATTGGAAGTATTAGCTCACTATTTTTGTGGAGAAAAACCTCTGAAATGAATATGAGAAAACAGGCTCTAAGGTCTCCAAAAATCTTAGCTCAAAACAATGACAAAACCCCCTTTTATAGAGGCCAGAAAAATCTGACCGTTGGGCTCTGTCAGTGCTTCCGGTCGACCGGCAACGGTCAAAAATCTGACCGTTGCAGCCTCCGGTCGACCGGCCCGGTCGACCGCGCAACTGGAGAAGAGAGTATACTCTCTGTCGGTCGACCGGCCCGGTCGACCGAGATTTCCTGAGAGCAAAGCTCTCTAAAGCGGTCGACCGTCACGGTCGACCGTTCTCCAGTGCACACAGGCGTGCACGTCTGTGCACGTCCGGTCGACCGACCCGGTCGACCGGCCACTGTCAGTTCTGAAAAATCAGAACTGCCAGAACCTGAAAATTTTGGGATTAAAGATTGGTCCTTTTGGCTTAATAAAAAATCCCATAAATACTTAGAAATTCTACAAAAAATAGTTTTATGATATAGAAACATGCTTGCACAAAATCAAGGCATGTTATTAAAGATTTGACTATATTTTTGTAACTTGGAAATATTTGCTCATAGAAACTGTTTTTCTAAAACAACATGTTTTTCCAAATTTTCATCAAATACAAAAACAAGATATACTTTAAGGCATAGTGTGTATGGATATGATCCACTACACAATCAAGATGAAATATCTAGTTTTTGACATAAAGCACTAAACTTGGTTTTGGTTGAAAGATGTAAACATGAATATCAAAAACCAAGACATATATTTTGTCATAAGGAAAAATCTTTTACCAAAATGAAAGAGTCTTTTCTAACTAAAAATTCTTTATGAAAAGACAATTAAATCTCAAGAGTGTGTGTGTGATATGATTTGAGCAATCCACCAATCTATTCTATCCTTTACATTTTTATCTAAAACAAATAAAAATCTTATACCTAGACACAAGTCTTCAACTTCTTGAAGTCTTCTCATCTTCTTGACTTGGTCCAAGCTTGATCCAAAAGCTCCTTGGATCACCCCGTGCTAGCTCCAAATCTTGACATTTAATCCTTTGTTGAGCTTTGCACCTACTAAGATCTTGATAAGGAATCTGTCACTAATTAAACACAAGATCATTAGTAAACATAACTTCATGAGTTGATCATCATCAAAACTAGGGTGATAGGCCTTTGGGCCAACACGACCGACTCTGGGTACGGTCGACCGGTCCGGTCGATCGCCAGAGCCTGGCAGGCAGTTTTTCAGAACTTGAAACTTGGGTTTTTAATATCCTAAAAAATCTTATAAAATCTCTAAAAATCCACAAAAATAGTTTTAGCATAATACTTTGATAAACAAACTTGTGTGAAAAATTTTAACACAAATTTCAAACTTTTTGAACCATTTTTGTGTCATGGAAATATTGCCGAAAATCAAAATCCGTATTTTTCTAAACTTGGATTTTTGAATTGAAAATACGTTTTGTCCAAAACTCATCCAAATACAAAAACATGATATTTAAACGCTTAGAAGCATGTTGCGTATGGATAGAAATCCAATATAAATAAAACATATATATATATATATCAATGTTTTTTATATTAATTCCGAAAATATGTTTTGTTAAAACACAAAATACCAAACTCATGAAATAGACTACCAAACTAAGTTTGTCTAAGATATGAAGCATACATGTATATAGAACATATCTAATATACATTTAAACAATGTAAACTTGTATTGATACTATCTTATTCATGAAAACCAAGATCGGTTAAACCAAAACCGAAAATCCAATACCAAAACATGAAACGTGTGTGTGTTGTGAACTTGAGCATACCACACTATCTAATCTTTAACAAATGGATCTAAATAAAACTAAACAATGTACCGAAGTCTTCTTGTAGAGCGCCGTCTCCAAGTTGACTCGATCCAAATCGTGATCCACTGAGCTTGACTCCAGCGAGTGCTATATATGATCTTTGATGCTTGGGCTCTTGAATCACCATATGAAAGCTTCCAAAATATCTTGTTGAAGCTATTCACCTACTAATATCTTGATTAGAAATCTGAAACTAAATATCACAAGATTATTAGTGAACATAAGTACATGAGTTAATCATCATCAAAACTAGAGTGGAAGGCCTCTGGGCCAACAATCTCCCTCTTTTTGATGATGACAAAACTCATGGAGTTATATATGCATGGATTAAAGTTAAGCTTCAAGGAAGCTCCCCCTTAACTCATGCATAGAAATAAACAATAAAATATGCAATGAATATTAAATATGACAATGCATAAATATGCATAAAACAAGCTTTTGATGTCAAATACAAAAACATGCTCTTACCAAACATGAAATGCATCAACATGCATAAAACAAGCTCTTGATACCAAAAATAAATTATTTCTTCTTTACATAAACATGTTCTTAAATAATGCTCTTGATACCAATAAAAAACAAACTATGTTTCAATAAAAAATCAAATTATGTTTTCTAGATACTAGTAAACATCACTCTTGATACCAATATCAACGAAACATAAAACAAACACTATTGGTACCAATACTTGATACCAATATAAAAACATTCATAACATAAAAACATGCATATAAACTCAAATACTTCTCCCCTTTTTGTCAATCATCAACAAAGAGGTCCAAGTAAAATCAACATGATACCAATTAAAAAAATATATCAATGTAGTGCATCATGATATCAATTGAAAGTGAACACATCAACAAAAATTTTAAGAAATGCCAATTGAAAGTAAATGAGGCATTGAAAACAAATCTTAAAGAAACCAATCAAAATTTTGATACTAAAATGAAGGATATATAGATAATCTTGATTACTAATTCTTTCTTGATACCAATTGAAAGTAAACAAATAAACATCTTGATACCAATTGTAAGTATTTTTTATTTTGAACATATGATACCAAAATAAAATTAATATTGATTTTTTTAATCATTTTTCATCATAAAGTATGGGAGTGGAAATTAAAGGTAAACAAAATACGAATTGAAAGATGAAATACGATTTTTCTCCCCCTTTATGAAATACCAAATAAAACGATGCATAAGCTTGTATAAATACCAATTGAAAACTAATCAATTGAAATATGATATGCATTAAAAATCAAGCTTAGCATAACTCAAATTTGTGCTCAAGGATATAGAGATATAATAAGCACAAATAAAGCATATATATGTATAAAAAATTAGATACCAATCGAAATTGATACTTATTGAAGTGTAAGCATACATATTTAAAACATATATATGAGTATACAAATAATGTCAATATTGATGCCAATTGAAAAGATCCAATGATACCAATTGAAACTATAATAAGGTCAAGTGTATAACTCATATTACCTACCACCCATTTCATGTACAAGTTTTAAAAGATTTTCAATAATAAACATACAAGGCATGGTCGCCCATCCAACCGCCCTTAAATGGGTAGGGGTTTTCAAAAATAGGTTTGAAAATATAGTATGTTTGAAAAGCACTACCAAAGCGAAGAATACGAACTAGTTATATGAAAAACTTTATAAACTAGTACGAAATCCTTCAAGCAAGGAATAAAAAAAAAACTATATTCCATGAAAACTATGTAAATCACATGATCACTAAACACTCGAAATCTATATAGCACATATTATACTCATGAAAACAAAATCATGAGAAAACAATAAATAAGATGAGTGTACAAGTGTAATGTGAAACATATAATCATGAAGCTAGTCAATTAAGCTCAATATAAAAATTTCTTGTTAAACATGAAAATCATCAAAACGGTTTAATCTTCAAGGCATATATATGTCTTGTACAAACTAACGAATACATACATATCCAAACATAACGAGTCTACAAAAGTATATGCATGAAGACAAGTGGCTCAAAGGATGTATATGTATAATCAATAGTTTGGACAAGATAGACATATACATGAAGTTAAACGCACAATCATAAAAACATGTCAAATAAATGGGAATATAAGTCAAATGTATGAATCATCAAAACTAGGCTATACTAGTACATCTAATGAGTACAAATAAGCGTTCAAGCACAAACATATAATTGTCTATTTGTGGCTCACTAGTTGTACAAGTATATATCCTAATTTTAATGAAAACTAACATTCAAACAAGTACTCAAAACATGAAGCATGGAAATCAAAACAAAACATGTATGATCATTATGTAAATGCACATGCATTAGATCCATGATATACATATTAGCTAAACAAATGTGAGAACACAAAATATGGGTCCATATTAAACATGGGTGTCTCAAATACTAATCATGCATATCATAAGTCTAATAATCATGGCATTTATCATACTAATCATGAAACAACAAAATATGCTAAACATGAATAATATGAAAGCATGTAAATATAAATGAGAGTTAAAGATATTTACCAAAACCTAGAAGGCAACTCTCTAAGTCTCCAAAATAAGGTGGTCCTCTCCAACAAACTACCCTTGAAAGTGATGCATTCTAATAGTCCTCTTTTAAAGTTCGGAACGCATCCACTTCAAGGCACCATAACTTCACGTCATGCGAGAGCCCACACCTACATCAAATACAATAGCGGTGGTCTTTGGTACCCACACTCTTTTGGGTCCATGGGGGTTAGCACCTTTCCTAACCCAAACAAATTTAGTTGCTAAATTTACATCATGTATCTTATCATAGCAAAATTTAGCAAGGTGGCCCTTACGTCCACAATGTGTACAAGTGTACACATGAGCATACATCGTGTTATGAGTGTGTCCGTGAGGAGCATGTGTATGCCATGGTTTGTGTGCATGCATAGATGGAACTTGTTTCTTTCGAAACATAGATTTCAAACGTGTATGGTCCTTGGCACATTGGCTCAAAGTGGAACCCAAACAATCCACACTCTTCTTTAACAAACAAATATCATTTACAATCATGGAAGAAGAGGTGCATGATATAAGTAAGCTAGGTGAAGCTACACTAGCATGGCAAACATGTGAATCAATATCAATTTTCAAAGATTCATTTTTCTTTAAACAAACTTCTAAATCCTTTGAAATTGAAGCAATTTTTATTTTCAAAGAATCATTCTCTTTTACAACAAAATCAAGTTTTAAAGTTATAACTTTATTTTTCTTTAAAACTTTATTGCAATCATTTCTATTTTTCAAAATCTCATTTTCTTTTAGGGCAAGGTCTAATTGAGATTTAAGTGAGTCACGTTCACTTGAAATCTCTTCCTTCTCTTGCAAAACCAAATCAAGTTTAGAAGACAAATTTTCATTTTCTTTATTTAAAGCAGAAGTCTTCTTTTTCAAAAGATTATATTTATCTAGGAATTTTTCACAAACAATGGAAAGTTCTTCATTCAAAGCATTAGGATCAACATAGTCATTACATGAAGAACTAGCATCATCACAATCTAATTGAGATTCCGAATATACCTCAAGGGAGTCATTCCTTGGACCATGTAGCATTGTTGCTCGGATTCTCCACTAGATTCATCCTCCGTTTGGATTGGGAATTGAAGCTTGGAGGTGGTCAACTTGTTCCACACTACAAAGGCGGAATCACAGTTAGAAATAATAGAAAGATATTCTTCGTTAAGCGTGCTTCTAAGTGCCTCAAGGGCTTGTGCATTGGCCTCTATATGCTTGCTATCACTAGGGAAAGATTTCTTGGTAATAGCAAGGTAAACATGCAAGCCTAGGGTTTTCAAATACATGGACATCCTAAATTTTCACATGTCAATGTTGGAGACATCAAACATGGGAGGTGACAAGCAATCCATGGGTGTGTGTAAACAGTATATGTGCACAAATGCAAATGATAGATTAGCAAAACCAAGATCACACTCCTAGGTGGTTAAACCTAATATCAGGAGCGTAGGCTCTGATACCAATTGAAATCACCTAGAGGGGGTTGAATAGGTGATAAGGCTAATCTAAAGAACTAAATGCGAAAATTAAAAACTAATTGCAACAACACTTAATACAACCAACGAGTGTAGCCGAATTCCCGGTGAAGGGCTCTGGACTAACTCCTCTTGATTCCTCTGAATAAGAGTTGAGACGCTATATGAAGCTCTCGTGGTTAAGCACAAGTGAGGCACACAAACACACAAGCATGTATATGATATAGCAATATGAATCAATGTACAAAATAAAGAGAGAGAGAGAGAGTTAGAGTCAATGGATCAAACGCAAACAACGAGATTTGTTTCGAGGCTCGAGCACCCAGCTCTACGTCCCCGCCTTCACACAGAAGGATTTCGAATCCACTAACTTGTCCACACAGGACTCCCAAACAGGGAACCTCCACTGAGGATTGGGGGCAACTACAACCGGGAGTACACAACTCCTCTCTCAACTAATATAACCTCTCACAGAGGCAATGCACAACCAACAACAAACACCTCTACACTTAGAGGGTTAGGCACTTAGCCAATACAAACCAATCACCTCACACTTGAGGGATTCCAACACAAAGCCTCCACCTCACACAAGAGGAAGCTAACTACAATCTCCACCTCTCACTAGAGGGAGCCAACCACCACTCCACAATCAACCTCTACCCAAGAGGGATACCACAAATAAAGAGGGTTACAACAAGGTGGTCTATCTCAACCACAAACAATCTTTTCCCACAAATAAAAGATCCTAATAGATAGGATAGAATGATATAGCTCAAGTGTGGAAAACAAAGAGTTTGAAAACTAAAAACTCAAAGAAAAACTTCTTGGGAAGACTTCTAGAAAGATAGGAAAAATGTAGATCAAAACAATCCCAAAAGACTTTTCTTTTCTTGATTTTTCCAAATCCTTTTTAAAACAAATAAAGATGAGAACTTTGAACCCAAAACTCTTTTGAAAAATTTGGGAATAAACACTAGAGAAGTAGGAATTTTTGCTCTTCAAAAACCTTAACCAAAAACCCTTACAAATGGGGTATAAATAGCCCCATTGAAAAACTAGCCGTTGGGGCTATTTTTTCAGCCCTGGCGGTTGCGGTCGACCGGCCCGGTCGACTGCCAACGGTCAAAAATTTGACCGTTGGAGCATCCTGGTCGACCGCCCGGTCGACCGTGCCAATCCAGAGAGCAAATGCTCTCTGGTCGGTCGACCGCTCGGTCGACCGTCCAAGCCTTACGGTCGACCGGTCGGTCGACCGCCTCCACCTGAGAGTGGGGTACTTGCAATCAGTCGACCAGTCGGTGACCGGCCCAAGTGGCTGGCCAGCGTGTACATTTTGTGCACGTCAGTCGACCGGTCCGGTCGACCGCCAAAGCCTGGCAGGCAGTTTTCAGAACTTGAAACTTGGGTTTTTATTATCCTAAAAAATCTCATAAAATCTCTAAAAATCCACAAAAATAGTTTTAGCATAATACTTTGATAAACAAACTTGAGTGAAAAATTTCAACACAAATTTCAAACTTTTTGAACCATTTTTGTGTTATGGAAATATTGCCGAAAACCAAAATCCGTATTTTTCCAAACTTAGATTTTTGAATTGAAAATACGTTTTGTCCAAAACTCATCCAAATACAAAAACATGATATTTAAACACTTAGAAGCATGTTGCATATGGATAGAAATTCAATATACATAAATATATATATATATATATATATATATATATATATATATATATATATATATATATATATCAATGTTTTTTATATTAATTCCGAAAATATGTTTTGTTAAAACACAAAATACTAAACTCATGAAATAGACTATCAAACTAAGTTTGTCTAAGATATGAAGCATACATGTATATAGAACATATCTAATATACATTTAAACAATGTAAACTTGTATTGATACTATCTTATTCATGAAAACTAAGATCGGTTAAACCAAAACTGAAAAACCAATACCAAAACATGAAACGTGTGTGTGTTGTGAACTTGAGCATACCACACTATCTAATCTTTAACAAATGGATCTAAACAAAACTAAACAATGTACCGAAGTCTTCTTGTAGAGCGTCGTCTCCAAGTTGACTCGATCCAAACCGTGATCCACCGAGCTTGACTCCAACGAGTGCTATATATGATCTTTGACGCTCGGGCTCTTGAATCACCATGTGAAAGCTTTCAAAACATCTTGTTGAAGCTAATCACCTACTAATATCTTGATTAGAGATCTGAAACTAAATATTATAAGATTATTAGTGAACATAACTACATGAGTTAATCATCATCAAAACTAGAGTGGAAGGCCTCTGGGCCAACAGGGTTAGGCTCTGATACCAATTGTAAATCACCTAGAGGGGGTGAATAGGTGATGGCTATAGGTTGATGGCAAATAATGCGGAATTAAAAGCAATTACTATCTAACTAGCAATAAGTAATTACAACACAAGTAATATTTGCAATAGAGTGAACAATAATAGCATGCAAGAAGAGTGTTGAGTTAAGAGATATAGAGAGCAATCGTAAACGCAAGGATGTGTTTCAAGATTCGAGCCATTGCTCTATGTCCCCATCTTCACCGCAATGAAGGATTTTCATAAACCGATCCCGCGAGATCGCCAACCCTTACAAGTTCCCACAAGAACTCAATGGACCCGCAAGTCCCTCTCTTGGTGCCACAACACCTCCAATCGAGCTCACTAGCTTATTCGAGGCTACAACTTCTACAATTTCACGAATACAAGAAATGGTGATCTTCTTCTTGATCATAAAAACTCACACCAACACAATTCTATAACCAAGTAGATTAGATGAAGCTCTTTGAGATTGTGTGGTGAGAAATGCTTGTAAAGATGTGAAGGAAAGCTCAAGCAAAAAAAAGATGTGGACCTTTTGGTTCAATATGAAAATATTTTGAGAAAATAGATTTTGATCACTAAAACTTGATCTTGGGTGTTAAAAAATTGTTCTGGGATTTTTCTACAGTACCACTATATATAGGGGATGAAAACAAGTAGAGAAAATCTAAAATGGCCGCTGGGATAGACTCAGAAAAGACAAAACAGAAACTAGCCGTTGGGTAAAAAATCCTCAGAAAATCCTTCTGTCAGTCGACCGGCCGGTCGACCGCCAACGGTCGAAATCCAACCATTGGGTTAGTGGTCGACTGACCGATCAACTGACTAACCCAATCAAAGACAAAGAGTCTCTCAGTCGGTCGACCGGTTGGTCAACCGCTGTGCACAACATTGCAAGCAAAATTCTGTGCATAAATGGTTGACCGATCGATCGACCGACAGAGCAATTTAGCTCTACCAACGGTCGACAGCTTGGTTGACCGACAGAACAAATTAGCTCTGTCAATGGTCGACTGGTCGGTCGACTGACTCAGGGACAAAATTTGATTTTAAAAAATATTTTGAAATCCATCTCTTTTCTGATAAAATATATTTTGATCATAAATATAAAATAGAGTTCTTGAATCATAATAGGTCTAATGTGTTCAAAGATCATCACAAAAACTAAGTAGAACTATATTTTATTGAAAATTACTTTTCTAAATGGAAAACTGTTTTTCCAAAGCCCATTTTTGAAAACTAAATAGAAAAATATGTTGAAGTGTTTTCTAAAATATTTAGAGATATGAATGAAATGTGTGCGTGTGTGTGAATCTCAAGAGCTATCAAACTTGCTACTTTGGTTTTAATATGACTATAAATCCTATACTAAAAATACAAAAAGCAGAAATCTTCTATAGTTTTACTTCTTTACAATCTTGATCCTTGAGCTTGGTGAATCTCATGTATGTCTTATTGGTGCTTAGGCTCTTGGAACATCATTTTTATGAATTCAAAACAGTGTGAGTCTTATTAAAAAAGACAAATGCAACAATAAAAACTTGAAACTTATTTAAATGAAATTGTTAGAAAACATAATTTCATATGTTTTATTATCATCAAAAGTAGGGCAAATGGCCTTTGGGCCAACACTTTACTTACTGCCTTTTTGCCTACTCCTGTATGACTGTGCTTGCGACACGGTTTTCAATACATGTTTATGATTCAAAGTTTTCGATACACATGTGTCTGTCCTGCATGGCACTTGGCTCTCATCTTACCACTCGTTGGGGAGTTTCTAACTTTCCTGGACCTGCATGTTCATATCTTGGAGCTTGAACCATGATAGATTTTCTTCTGATCAGATTTGCACAGCGGTAGCATCGTGGGTTTGCGGTAGACTAGTCTGAGGCCCCATCATTCTAGGCCCCCTGCTCGTCTCTAGAGTTCTCCTTTTGTAACTCGTGAGCACTTTTTGTACTTTTCATAATTGTATACATCTTTGTATTCTCGCATTTACGTCTATCGGTGATGTAATATTCTTATAATATTGTGTCACATCCTTTGATAACTTTATAATTGTACTCATATATTAGAATGTATAATGCACCACGTACGTCTTACTCTGATTCTTACCTGTACTGATGCTTAGCATATATATGTGACAATATTTCTGAACTGCGTATATATGTAACAGTAAAGTCTCCGTACCCGCGGGATCGGGGCATTACAAAACTCGATCCTATCTGCTTATTTTGATTTGGCTTTTTCTAATCTTACTAGATAAGAGAGTTGACGTGATCTCCTTCAAGATGAGAGTTTCCTTACCATAGAGCATGGTAGTGATGATGTAATTATAGGATTATGAAAGCTAGCTGAAAAATATCAATGCCTTGTCCTCCTCGTCGATCTTGACATCAACAATTAGAAGCTTACTGATGACCTTGTTGAAGAAATTTAATTGCTCCAACACCGCTGTCCCTTTGTTCATGCATAACCTGTATAGTTGTTTCTTGAGATACAGTTTGTTGGAGAGGGTTTTCGTCATATACAAGATTTCTAATCTTAACCACAATCCTATAGTCGTTTCTTCATCCATCATGTTGTACATCACCTCGTCGGTGAGACATAGTTGGATCGTGTTGGGCTCCTTTAGACCATCTCCTCCCAATCCTCATCTGATGTACCTGCAGATTTTGATGACTTACCCTGTAAGGTCGTGTGAAGACCATGTTGCACCAGAAAACCCTTCACCCTCTTTTGGTATAAACTGAAATTTTCTTTACCATTGAACTTCTCGACCTTGAACTTTGTTGTAGAACTTTCTATCTTTGACATATCGCTTTACGTTAATTTTTAGCTCTGATACCAATTGTTGAAACAAATCAGTGCTTTATGACACCAATTTGTTACTCTCGGATCGACATTTGCTGAACTTGGCAATATGATGATACTTACAAAAGAAAAACTGTGATAAAGCAAACAAGCAATACCTCGGTAAAAGAGTAATAAGAGATAACATGAGGATTTAACATGGTTCGTGCCATGTCCACAGGGAGAGAACTTGTGAGAACTTTATTAATAAACTTGATAAGAAGAGATCTAACTTTTTTTTTGATGCAATAAGAGTATTCACCTTCCCCTTGAGTCTAGACCTAGATTACAAGAGTATTACCTTCTCTCTATGCACCTTCACCGTACTCTCTTTCTTGGCTTCCTTGGTGTTCACCTTTTTCTGTGTCTTTTCTGTTATTTACAATGTTAGATTATAACTTTTATTTATAGGATTTTATAATACAACTTCTATTTGGACTATGTGATGAACTTAGTCATTGGATGCTTGAAGAATCTTGATCAATTTTATTTGGAGTTAATCTCCTAGATCTAGAAGAATTTTAAATCCTTTAATCTTTAGAAACAAACATTTATTGAATAGAAACTGAATCCTATTCGTACTCCACCAGAAAAGAAAACTTGCACCTGCAAAGAAAACTGATTCTGCTTCAGAAAATACCTCGATTAGTTGACTTATCATGATGGTTAGTCAACTAATCTCTTCCATTAGTCAACTTATAGATTTATAAGTCGACTACTGAATGATGCTTCTTCTCTGTATCTGCTTCTATATTTGCCCTAGTCGATTATTAGTCGACTGGTCTTGTGTGATAGTCGACTTATACATATTCTAAGTCGACTAATCCGCACCCACTCGGTTTGCTTCTTTTCAAGTCATCATCTTCTCCAACTCGATTGGATCTTCTTGGACCATTATCTTCTCTTGAAAAATAAGGTAAAATCCTAACACTTCAAAGAAGTAATATCAATATATAGAGTAACGATTTGAGTAGCTATTTCATTTAGTATTGAATAGAGAAAGGGGAGACCACTGTCTCACCTTCGAGTCTCTCTTTTGTAAAGAATCACACTGATACCTTGAAGGTACATAGTAGTTTTTCCTTTGCAAACTGTATATGATTCATGACTAAGCAACGAAAATTAACCAAAAAAAAAAAAAAGAAGCCTTGGAGAGAGGGGGCCAAAAAAAAAGGATTGATTCTAGCAAGTGAATGGGCCGGTTAAGTTGATGACAACTCGGCCATGAGGAAAAATGCCACGGTGACTAATTAGCTTTTTTGAGGGGGAGACCAAAGAGGAAAATGCCCACCATCTCTATGCTTTCCTTTAATTAAATTAAACAAAGAGCGGTAAAAAAGAGAGGAGGAATACAAAATGGTGGTGGTTGTTGCTGCTGCTTATCTAAATGGTTATGAAAAAGTAAGAAGGGGATACTTGGCTTCTCCATTGCCCATCTGGGACCTTTCACGTGGGATTGCAAAACCTTTTTGGAGTGGCGTGGGTGTGGACCGAATAGAATTTGGATATTGCAACCCTGAAGATTGACATGATATGGACCATTTGTCCTTGATTTTAACAAGTCTGGGGACCTTTGCCTTCAAGAATATGCCCACCTCAAGTTTAATTTAAAAAAAAACGGTTCAATCAATTCTTGAAATGACAAGATATTATAGGTAAAAATATAGGTAAATAAATCATATGATAAGAATTATATAATCATATGAGACAGCTAGGATTTCTAGGGTTTTCTACCTTGATGATCATGAAGAAGGTGACCCAGGACCATCTCTCGTCGGGAATCCCCGCCCATTGGATGCAACTGCTGCACGACCTGATGCTACAGAGGGGGAGGACGATGGATGGACCACAATAATCCCAGAGTGTGGACCACTAAGGTCGAATAGGTGAGCACCCAAATCCATCATTGCCAGTTATTTGAAACAACAATGGCAGGGTCGAAAGAAGAGAATCCAATGATATGGAAGAGTTGACAAGTAGGCATCAAGATTCAATCCGAGGATCGACTCGCTCACACCAGTGATAATCTTTGGTGCTTGGAAAGCGCTCAAAGATGAGACATATTGAGCTCATGGCACAAATGTAGAAAGCTAAATCACTC
The DNA here is from genome assembly GCA_038442645.1 of Agave tequilana. Taxonomy (NCBI): domain Eukaryota; kingdom Viridiplantae; phylum Streptophyta; class Magnoliopsida; order Asparagales; family Asparagaceae; genus Agave; species Agave tequilana. The sequence continues at coordinate 350,803 of JAVJIF010001318.1, read as the reverse complement.
TTGATAAAGATATCATCTTGATTGAGGTCAAGATATAACACTACACATGATGACTGGTTCCCACAATCCATGTGGACTGTGAAAATCCAGATGCGAAATCTTAACTAGACGCTGAGGAGAACAAGCAGGCAGAGGATTCGAGTAAAATGCTGCGTACAACTAGACTAAGATCTGTATGGTGTCAGAATGTGATATATTTTTTTTTAGTTAAAGAGAGAACTCCACCGTAGCATGTAGTTCAGCATGTGCTTAGCAACCAATATAAGAAAATGAAAGAATTGTTTTCCATAGATTATTGATAATCGAAAAACTTACAAAAACGTGAAGAGAAGGTTGCAAGTAATCAAAAAGAAAGGAAAAAAAATTAAAAAATTATAAGTATCTCTTCTAAGATTTCTGTGAAAGTGTGCTGGTGGGAGTCTGATCAGCGCACAACCACTTTGCCCTGTTGACGATGCGATCGATCAGTCTTCAAATACTATTGCCTGGGAATTCCTTCTCGCCTGGTTCCGAAGATTCCTTGAAAGAGAAAGGTCTTACAATATAACACCCTTAACTTAGAGAAATAATTCTCTAGAGCTTTTAGGAAACAAGAAAAAGTTAGCCTTTCTAGCTCTCTCGATGCCTTCAGTCTTTAGCTCTGATGCTTCATCTGCTCTCTCTTTGATTGCCTCCTCTCTTCCTTCTTTGATTCCCTGTCCCGAACTCATTCTCAGATAAGCTACTTATAGGCTCTGGGGGGGTGTAACTGCCCCTAAAAATTAGCCATGACTGGCAACAGTCAGTTAACCTCACGTCAGAAGCTATTTTGAGTTTCACGCGAGGCTATAACGCCCGCAGTAGGCCAAATGTGAGTCACATATGAGGCTAGACAGGCTCGCGCGAGCCTAAAAAAATGGCCTATTGACCCGGCCATTTAATAGACTTCGAAATAATAAGCTAAATGTGACCCGTATGCGAGGCTCAAGAGCCTAAAAATGGCCTGTTGTCTCGGTCGTTTTACTGAACATGGGGCGAAGTGGGCGGGTGTAACTACCAACTTAAAGTAGCATTAACCCCACTAATGTAGTGGGGTGAGCCAATTAAATATGAGGTCAAAGGTTTGACCTGGCCGATCCTCGCATATAGGTGTAGAGAGCCTCGAGTGAGGCTAGATTTAGCTCCGCACGCGCAGCTAGAAGCTCTTAATTAGAGCTAAAGTCTCAGCGAGACTAGAAATTAGCCCTCTGTGTGGAGCTTCAGGTGAAGCTGGTATTTAGCTCTTTATTGAGATTTGAAGGGCTTCAAGGTGAATTTATAATTTAGCCTTTGGAGTGGCTAAGTATTGAACTGACTCAGCCTCGAGAAACAATATTTGGCCTGTTGTCTGCTTCACTGGATCAGTAGGCCCGAGCTTGGTCATCTGCTTGTCCGCGCGTTATCTTTTGTAGATGTCGATAAGTTAGATATCGTTCTGACCAGTTAAATCTGTAGGGGAGTTTGTCCTTTTTAGTGTGTCAATAAGGCCCCCTTCAAAATTTTCGCAAATCTGCCATGAAATGGTTCAGATTTCGAAATACTTTGAACTGCTTCGATTGATATTCATAGATATGTGTGTATGGGCTTCGCCTTGGTGGTCGAATTCAACTTCGCCTTTAGCCTTGCTTCTGGGCTGGAATAGGCTCGCCTATGAGCTGGGACAAGCTCGCCTATGGGTGGCTTTGCCTTTGATAGGAGGCTCGCCTTAGGGCTAGAATAGGCTTGCCTCTGGGAGGAGCCTCGCCTCTGAGATTCGCCTTCGGGATTCTTTACGCAACCTCGCTTCAAAGTGAAGTTGGCCTGTCAACGCCCCTGTCAGCACTAGCCTCGCATGAGCTGTGATGGAATGGCTCTCCATTTCCCGAGGCCAAATGACTTCTCATGAATTATGAGGGAGATTACTCCCTTTTCTGAAGCTTTGAACGGCTTCGCATGCACTTACGGGGGAGATTACTCCCTTTTTCGAGGCCAAGCACTCCACTGCTTTAGCCTCGCCAGCGCTTTAAAACTTGAAGCGGCAACGGCGAGGTTAGTTTATGGGGCCTATAACTACGACCTTTGTGGTCCTTTCTAGAGAAATATTTTATTTTCCTTCAACGAGTCTCCAATAGAACCCTATCTTCCCTCCTTGCTGTCTTTTAAAGACACCAGAGTTTCGCCCTCTTTATCTCTCCAAAACCGAGATCCATGGCCTCTTCACACCATCCAGGCAATGAGGCCAAAGCCCCTAACACTTCAGAGACCTTTACTTCAGTCATCATCCGATCTATAACTGGTGAGTCCCGACTGTTCAGAAACTTTGCCAATTAATTGGTGACTTTAGGGAGTTTATCTCCCTCAATTTTAGCTTTACCAGCTATTCCAGGGATTGAATTCCCTTGATTCTCGCATTTAGCGAATCTTTGGAGAAAGGTTTCAGCTTTTCAAGCTTCCTGACGAGGCTAATACTTGAATGATTAGGCGAAGACGTTCTTCTAAGCAAGGTTTATGACTTGGCCTTAACGAGGATAGCCTTGCCATATAGGCGAGGCTATGCCTTGGCCTTCTCGAGGTGTGGCAAGCCTTACCATATAGGTGAGGTTATGCCTTATCCCATTTAAGGCAAGTCAAGCCTTACCATTTAGGCGAGGTTAGGACCTAGCCTTTTCTAGACTAGTCTAGTCTTGTCGTACAAGCGAGGCTAGAACTTGACAATTTTAAGTCCAGCCTTGCCATTTTGGGCAGGCTAAGACTTTGCCCTCCCTGGGCCAGCCTAGCCTTGCCATATAGGCGAGGCTAGGACTTGGCCTTTTTAAGGCTAGTCCAGCCTTGTTGTTTAGGCGAGATTAAGACTTGGCCTTCGCTAGGCCGGTCTAGTTTTGCCATATAGGCGAGGGTATCCTTGGCCTTTTAAGGCGAGGCTAACCTTGCCATACTAGCATGACTATCATTGGTCTTTACTAGGCTAGTCTAGCTTTGCCATATAGGCGAGGCTATCCTTGGCCTTTCTCAAGGCATAAGTGCAATTTAAGCTCTCGAGCATTTCGCCTTTGTAAAATCTTAAGTTTAAACCTCAGGGCAGAGTTAGTTCTGCTTATGGAGCGAGGCTGAATCTAGATCAGTTCCATTCAGGGAGCGAGCCTCTGACTTAGTATTTTCCTTTTTTACTCAATGCTAACCCACTTATTTTTCTTTGTTTTGTAGTGCATTATACTCCCGATCCATTGAGCAATCTCTTCGACTCGACGATGAAGGAGAACAAGAGTATGCATATTCATTTTCAAGTCCAGGCTTTATTTATCAGTAGGAAGAACATAGTAGAGCAGCAGGCACTAATTCCAGGAGGAGTCCAACGGTTGTTTATCCAAGATAACTCACTTAGTTGCAGAATTGTGCTATTGAGTTCAACGTATATGGGGAACTGTGTCATTGTTTCTGCTAATATCTCACCTTTGCTGGATCTCTGCACAAGATATTTGAAGGTCACGTGAAAGGGGGAGTCACAAGTAAGGTTTCAGATCCTCTCTTCGCCAATCTTGTTCAAAGAAGTGACAGCGGCGAAGAACCTATGCTCATTGGATGACTTTTTAGTGGCAAAAATCTTCTATTAGGCGAAGAATTACGGCCTTGTGAGGGGGAGGCCTTTCGTGTCCAGTTGCTCTAGTGGACTCAGAATGTCCCACTGCATTTTGACTTCGAGGACTGCCCTCATTTTGAAGAACAATGTAGATCTATTGTTTTGGATGTAGAGTAACAAGTCACTACTTTTGAAGTATAAATTGTATGAGAGATATTCTAGATATATCATCAATGTATCTTCCTTTTTGAATCAATAAAATATTTGCCTTTGACTAATTTGCTCTTCTCCATGTCTTCTTCTTTGTTTGCTTGTGATTGCCCGTAGGCAATATAAGTCTCCTATAAAGGAGAACTTAGTATATAAGTTCTTTTGAAAGAACTAAAAAGGGTGAAGATTCACAAAGTTTAATTTACAAATGTAATTGAAATTATTCAGAGGTTAAGAACAAGATAAAGTTAGTCAAATGTAAAAAATCCACTGGGATTAAAAGAGGATAGATTTAGGAATCCATTAGGAATCACTAAATCTGAAAAGATTAAGTTTGGTAATTGTTTCCATTGATTTTGCAAAGGGGAAAACTTACAAAAAAAGTAAGCTAAATTACAAGTAATTCTTTGAAGGAATAAGATTACAGGTAGATCTCCTCTGAGATTTCTGGGAAAGTGTGCCGGTAGGAATCTGATCAGCACGCGATCACTTTATCACTTTGACGATGCGATCGATCAGACAATCGGACTGCTGCCTAATGGGATTCCCTTCTCGCCTGGTTCGGGGAATTGGAGAACAAAAGGTTAGTAGAACCCTCTTGTTACTTCTCAAACTACCTCCACTTGGGAATTCCTTCTCTCCTGGTTTCGGAGATTCCTTGAGAGAGAGGAAGATCTTAGGGTATTAGCACCCTGATTAGAGAAGTAGTTCTCTGAATTCTTAGAAGTAAGAGAATAGATCTCTTGTTGGCTTTCACTTTCTTGTCTGCCTATAGTCCTCTCTTCAGGGGGTCTCGGTCCGTCCGTCCTCTTCTCCCCTTTGCCTATGGTGGGCTATTTATAAGGAGAACAGGGGTATAATGGCTCTGAAAATCTGAAAACAGATTGAGTCAATCTGTTTCGTTCCTGGAAAGTAGCCTTGCCGCGAGGCTAGATTCTGCTTTTAGAAGTAGCGCAGGACGCTAAATGAGAAATATTCCCTTTATCTCTTCAATTAATTAGGAAATATCCTTTTATGAAAGATATCCTTTTAACTAATTGAGAGATCTCCCCCAATATTCTCACCTGATTAGGAGAGTCAAAAGATTATGGCAAGCAACTACCAAATTTGATCTCAATTAGATTTGATCTTAATTAGATTTAATCTCATCTAGAGATTTGATTAGTCAAAAATGACCATAAAAGATCCATAGCGGAGCTGCCGCGTTGAGCTCATAGCGGAGCTGAGAGAAGCATCTGGCGAAGTTAGAAGAAAGCTCTTCAGCGAAGCTGGATAAACTTTGTGGCAAAGTTACCAATCAACCTTTTGCACAGCTGCGTTGAGCTAACTTTCTGCGGAGTTAGCTGAGCGTTTGCAGGCAAAACTGCAAGTCAGCTCGCAGCGAAGATATGAAGGGTCTTCCTGCGATGCTAAGCAATTTTAGCTTCTCATGAGAGACTTATCTCGTGGGCTCGTGCGAGACTAAGTGTTGAGCTAACTTAGTATTTCTGGACCTGCCTGGGCCTTCTCACGAGCTTTTCTTGTCTTACTGTCTGCTTCATTGGATCAATAGAGTTCAAGATGCTAATTTGTCCCTTTTGAGATGGGTGAAGAATTGGTCGTCAGCTTGTCTGCCACTTGTCTTTTGTAGATGTCAACAAGTTAGACATTATCCAGGCCAGTTAGGAATCTTGTCTCTTTTAGAGTGTCAATAAGACCCTCTTCAAAGTTTTCATAAGTCTGCAATGGAATGGTTCAGACTCTGAAATACTTTGAACTGCTTTGATTGATGGTATGTGAGATGCGAACGTCGCTATAGTGGCTGAGTTCAGCTCCGCTTTCAATCCAGCTTTCGGATTGGAATAAGTTCGTCGAGGAATCGCGTAGATTCGCGATTCTGGCTATCTTCGTGTCTGGATAGCTTCGTGTTAACTCGGTATTTGGATCGACGTTCCTTTCCCGAGGCTAACTGCTTTTTGGCTAGTTACGAGAGGGATTGCTCCCTTTTCCAAAGTTAGAATAAACTCTCATACTTTTAACGAGGGAGATTGTTCCTTTCCTTGAGGCTAAGCATTTAAATGCTTTAACTTCTCCCGCGCTTCTAGGCTTGAAGCGGCAGCAGCGTGGTCAAGCCATGAGGCCTATGAATAGGACACTTGAAGTCTTCTTCAGAGAAACATACTTTTCTCTTTCTAAAAAGTGTGTCTATGACATCCCCTCGTTGCCCAGGAAAGGAGACTCAGATCTCTGAAATAGTGGGGGCGCCCATCCTGATCACTAATCGGCCAAGAGCTGGTGAGTCTCAATCATCCAGAGACTGTGACTTTAGGGAGCTTATCTCCCTTAATCTTTCTTAAGGATTGATTTTTCTTGTTCTTCATTCTGTATTTGACTGACTCGCAGAGAAGGGTTTCAACCCTATTTTCCAGCTTCTCGGCGAAGCTATTGTTTTTGCTTGATCAGGAAAAGACTTTTTCATCCAGAGTTCCTGTCTTGATCTATTAAATCTATCTATTAAATCTGCCACATAAGCAAGAATTGGGACTTAGTCTCTTCGAGGTTGATCCAGTCTTACCATATACTTGGGGCTAAGACTGCGCCCCTCTAGACTAGTCTGGCTTAGCCATATAGGCGAGGTTAGGACTTGATCCTTTTTGAGGCTTCTTCAGCCTAACAGCCTTAGGCGGAGCTAAGACTTGGCTTATACTGAGCTAGTCCATCATCACTGTGCAAGCGAGGTTATCCTCTGCTTAACTGAAGCACCACTGGATCGAATATGAATTGCTTCGTCCACAGAATTTGACTTAGCATTTCATCTTTGTAGTTTCTCTTTGATTTAATGCTAACGTGTTTCTAGTTTGCATTGCAGTGAACTGTGCCCACTAGTCTTTTGTCTTGATGAAAGAGACCAGAAACTTGTCTCTTGATCTTCTAGTTGAAACTTAAATCCTAAGCAGGAGGAACATACTGGAGCAACTGATGTGTGTTCCAAGAAAAGGTTGACAGTTGCTTATCCAAGATGATCCACTTTAGGAAGGGGTTGGTAGTCGCTTATCCGAGATGATCTACTTCGGGAAAGCGGACGTCACCTGTAAGGTCTCGGATCCTTCCTTTGCCAATTTTAATCAAAGAAGATCCGATTTTCTGGTGACAACCAGTCCTTTGCTAATTTTCATCAAAGAAGATCCAGCTTCTAGATGACAAATTCTTCCATTAAGCGAAGGATTACGGCCTTGTGCAGGAGGAAGGCCTTTCGTGTCCAGTTGGTTTGGCTTATCACCTTGGAAGTAGATAGGTCAACTTGTATGCCTTTGGAGCAATGATTTGGTTGTACGAAAGACCACCTTGATGTAGTGTCGATGTATCTTCCCTTTTGAATCAATAAAAATGTTTATTTTCTGCTTATCTGCTTTGTTTTCCTCCTTTTTGATTCGAGAACACCTGAAGTGGACTAACTTAGGTAAGTCTTTTCTTTAGGAGGAAATGAAAACTCTTAGCCGAGCTAAGTTTCCAGAAGCTGAAGACAGATTTCCAACTAAGTCAGGAGCAAGTCTCTGGCGAAACTAACACGGAATTTTCGCGAAGCTAGAGATGTGCTTTTAATGGAGCTAAGGCACGTTTCTCGGTAAAGTTACTCAGGCGTCGCGCGAAGTCATCGCTGAACTCACGGCGGAGTTAGCACTTAGCGGGGCTGAAGTAATGCTTCTCGGGAAGGCGCTTTAGGCGCCGTTTCAAATTAATTTGAAACGACCGCCTGCGCTCCTTTCGAGGAGGCAAAGTTTAGGCAATCTTAAGCCTATAAAAGCCCGATCAGGCTGAAAGAGAAGGAACCAATTCTCTTTGAATTTTCAGAGAACTCCAAATCTCTTCTTCTTCTTTCTTCTTCGTTTGAAAACTCAAGAACTTCTTTAGTTCTCCGATGGCTCCTAAAAGACGAGCAGGAAAAGCGGTAGTAACCTCTACGACGGAGGGGCCTTCTCCTCCTCCGGTCATTGAATGACCTATCGTGGGTAGGGATCTTTCCCTCTTATTCAGAGATTTTCATCTCTTTTATTTAAAGCCAATTCCTAGCTATTCCATGATGAATCTAGAATGATTCATTGTGATCCAGTGATCTCAGGGAGTTCGAGTCTCTTAATTTCCCTTGATTTCTCAGTTGGGAATCTAAGAACCGAAGGGTTTCTTCTCCAGGCTTCTATGCGAAGCTAACCCTTAGGCGGTTCACATCCTGTCGAATGATAGGATGTGAAGCTAACCCTCAGAGCGCAGCTGAAAAGATCCTTAATGCCCTTAAAATAATTTTTAGGCATCAGTATCTTTCTGACCAAGTTAGCCCCTGGGGCTTTATCGCGTTAAGTTGTCCGAGGTCAAGCTTCCAGAGCGAAGCTAATACTTAGATATTTTTCTGCATCCTGCCTTCATGTGGAGTGCGGACTTAAGCTGCAGCTGCAAAGCTGAGCGTTGGGGCGAGCTAAAGCTAGGCTTGTCTCGCTGGGGAGGGGGGGCGAAGCTATGCCTTAAAATTTTTCTGGATTTTTGCATTTCTTCGCCAAATGAACTAATTTAGTTTTGTCTTGTCTCTGTAGTGCATTATACTCCCGGTCCTCTAAACAGTCTTTTTGGAACGGCCAGAGGGCTGGACGGCAATGTTAGCTGCATTTCCAAGGGCAAGCTTCACTATTCAGCGAGCGGAGCGCTCCCAGTCGGGATGCACTTAGTCATGCCGGGGATCAGCGCACCATGAGGAGCATCTTAACTACTGCTCCCCTTGAAGATTTTGACCGAAGAATTTATTGAAAGCCCGGCTTCATGTTTGGAGATGCAGCGCCAGACAACGATCACCAGCTGCTAGCTAAGAGGGGCAGTGGATTTTCAAACTGGATGACGAGAAGTATTATCTCCCATCTAGCAAGCGCCACTTTCCCTTATCCTTCTTTCAATGTGTGACGAGGGCTCGAAAGATGCAGTGGAAAGTGACGCGGACTACCGATTCTGTTCACGTGGGGAAGTTAATAGCTCCATCCCCTGGTTATACAAGAGCGGGTCCTTCTCGCTGCATATTGGTCTCCACCCTGGGAATGTACTTCCGGACATCCCAGTGGGAGAAAATCCCGTGGTGGCTCAGACTTTTGGAAATCAGTTCTTTAAAGCTTATGGTAGTTATCCAACCACTGATTTCAGGACCCCTCGGTGGATTCATCCCCTCAAGGCATGGTGGAGGGACTTAACTTTATATGTCCTTGCCCATTTTGAAGAGGATCTGGAGATGTTGGGACTCTATGAGGCCGTCAGGGTGACTTGTTACGGCATTCAGATGAGCGTAGCGAACTTCTACGCCATCTTTGAGTTGTACTTTCCAGCTACAGGGACCTTCTTTACCCTATTGGCGAATTAGACATGACTTTGCATGAGATGTGGGAAGTCTCTACTCTGCCTTTGGGGTCTCTCCCATATGAAGAATATTTCCCGTGCGAGGCGGAATTGACACTTCTAGAGAAGCAGGTTCCCGCCTTGTTTGAGACTTACCGGGAATTGATGTGCCACCTTTATGTTTGCTCAAGCATGCATTGGAGCCATAAGGGAGCTTCATGCAGTTTGAAGAGCTGGGGAAATTATTTGTTCCCTGACCTGGAAGGTACTCCCAAAGCGGCTCACTGTGGAGTTGCAGATGAAGACACCTTTCGCAGAATGCAAGAGCACTCTCAAGGGGATTTGATTTTGGAAGAAGATGACGGACCCTATGAGAAAGGTAATATTCTTTAGAGTTTCTACCACCAAGCTTGTCGACCGACGTCCGGAAGGCACTTCTAGCTAGCTTTTTAATGGTTTGGCTGAAGAGATGCGTGATGCCATCTCTGTCTAGCGACGTCATTCATCCAACTATTTTATTACTGGGTGTTCGTCTAGTCCATGGTCGTTCTCTTGGATTTCTTCCAGCAATGGTGTGTTGTATTCAAAGAGGCCTTCGTGTATTGACGGAGGCTTTCTGTAGGCCACCAACGACGAAGCGGGGAAAGGGGACTATCTTGCCTCGCGACGGACCAAACCCCAGAATTGGTTTGCCATATAATTATTTGATGATATGGTTCGCCCTTCACTGCCCCTCTATCATCCAAGCCGGTGAGGAACCCCAATAGGTGTTCGAATGGCGCTTCTCCATCGATTCGAGGGGTGTTCGTGGTCACGGACTTATGTTGCTGCGGTCCGCAAACTGTTGTGCCATCATGACGTCTACAGCCTTTTTCGGCGCTTTTCCTACATTCGTGAGGCAGGCTATGGTGAAGAATTCAAGGATGTAGGGGAAAGGCAAACGTCGTTGAGTCGGGGAGTCTTCGAATGGCTGGTTAGCATCCAGCCATCCTACTTGTTGTATAGAAGCGGGGACACCTGTTACCTGGAGCCCTATGTTTCGAGTCGGTTTGCTCGTCAGTTTGGATATGACCAACTGTACATAGGTAATCCGAACAGCAGCCTAGCCTTCATGGGGAGCCTCATCGATGGAGCTCGTGCCTAGCGGTTTTATATTGCTGGCTGTACTGAGGCGCAGCTGTGCATACCGCTGAGGACCCTGAACCTTCTGACGACCTTGGGATTCTGCCAGTGGTATATAACTTCAAACTCCACACCAACTGGATTTTCTATTAATTCCTTTGGTGTGAAGTTGATCTCTCAGCGGTTGGAGCAGAAAGTCATTGAGAGAAGAAAGGGTAAGAGGGTCCGCGTGCCAAGCCTCGGGGAATTCATTGCTATTGATGATAGCGAGGCCTCGGACGCAGGAAGTCCCTGATTTGAAGGGGATACAAGTGCTGAGGCTCCAGCAGGTGCTTCTGGTGGGGTAGGCACAACCCCTATGGAAGATGTAGAGGTGGAGGAGTTGGAGGAAGAAGATCCTGATGTCCACTTTAAACGAAAGCGGCAAGGCGGATTTCGCAGGAAGAGGGTAATGAAGAAGCCTCGTCGTTATGCTCCTGCTGTTATTGCAGAGGGCGAATCATCTGCAGTGCCTCCTCCTCCTGCTCCATTAGTCATTAAGTTGTCGGCTCCTAGGCAGACCGCTGGTAAAGCTGTTCCGGACCCGAGTAAGATCAGCTCCGTTCTTGCAATACACTTTTATATATTCCATACAGCTCATTGTTTACTTCATGACTCAGGAACCGAGGCGGTGAGAGACCTGAGAGCCGAGGTCGCAGGAGAACAAGGGAAGATTATGATCCCCTGTTCACTTATACAGAAGGCGATAAGGCTAGCTATTTCACCGTCTCAAAAGAATCTGGAGGTGATGCGGCCGATGTAGGTCCTTCAGGTGCTGGGACCTCAAAAAGAAGTCCCATAGCTTCCAGCTCTTTTGGGTGGACCACAGAGGTTCGGCGAGTGAAGGTGGGTCGGCTGTCCGTGTTGATTCTGCCAAAAATTTTCCCATGGAGCCTGAGAGGACTGAAGTCGTTGTCGAGGGATTTTAGAGAGAGACTGAGGCTAAGGCAGTTGAGGTGATACCATCTTTTGGTAACATTTTGCTCTTTTGTGAGTAATTTTTCTCGTGATATTCATTAAGCCTTGCTTAATCAAAGTTTAACCACAGGTGCCCCGCTCTTGGGCGCATTGACTTCAAGGGAACCAACCAGTCTCCCTGAGGGACTCAGGGGTGAAACAAGCACTTCGACCGCGGCAGATGCTGCTGAGTTGGATGTTTTGTATCACAACCTGCCCTTTATCAGCACGAACTGGCCAGAGGAAAGGGGATTGAGGGAACAGTAGTCACGAAACCAACCTCACTTCCAACTATATCGGTAAGTGAGATGCCATTGATTTTGCCAGTGCCGCCTATCTTGCCAAGCGAGGAGTTGAAGGTGATTACCATCTTACTTCTCCAACACTGGTGGTTGAGCCAGCTCTCCCAAAAATAGTCACTAGCCCTACTTTTGTTGTGGCTAGTATACTGGTTTCAATGAGGAGTCCTTCGAGATCACCGGCGATCCCTCATATTTTTCTAGCCAGTGCTTCTACTATTCCTTCCACAGTTATGTCAGTGAAATCGGTGGAAGCTTTGTCTTCAGAGACTGCTCGTTCACCGGAAGTAGTTGAGGCCGAGAATGAATTCGTGGCTGAATTAGTCGACAGCTTTTATAAGGACTTAAAGCGATCCGTTGTTTTGATCTTAAAGAGCTTGACAACCTCATTCTCTACTTTGAAGGTGGTCCTCTCCTGAAACATTGACAGTATCCGAGACTTTGGAGGGGACGACCAGGTTGCCACATTGGAGCTTCTGGTGGACAGGCTTAAGAGGGATGTGGATGAATGGCACTGTCTTAGCCATTCAGATCTGGAGTCTTTCGTTAATAAACAACTTGCACACCTTACTGCTCAAATACAAGAAGCCCATCTCGCCGCTCAAGAAGCAGCTAAGGCAATTTCTTCTGACTTGAAATCCTTGGAGATGAGGAGAGTAGAACTTGAGGACGCCATAGATGCTTCTAACAGCGCTTTTCTTGACGCTGAGGATAAAATTGAAAAGGCTAAGGAAATGATCAGGAAGGCTAATCTTCTTTCGTCTAAGGCTGAACCGGTGCGTCTTGAAGAGATTGCTTAGCTAGAGCAGCTTAAGGCTCAGAATGATGAAGTCCTGCAGCATGAGCTAGCACAGAGGGCAACTTTGGTTGAAATTGAGGCTCACTTATCTCAAACGGCGAGCTTTAACGAGGCGAGTTGAGGTTGCAGGCACTTCTCAGAGCTGTTAAGGAGAGGAAGAATAGGCTGGCTACTCTTGAAGAACGGATTAAGTCCTACGAAATACCCTCGTAGCTTGTAATCTGAGGATCCATGTATTCCTCTTTTGAAATCAATAAAAACTAATTTTATTTGATTCTTCTCTCCAACATGTTCATTTTTTTTGAATTTTCAATCCTTATTTTCAAGTTGTTATTATAATCCTCAAAAGGAAGCGGAATAACAGTGTAGCTAATCTAATCAGCGGCGATAAACTGATAGCGCTAGTCACACATTAAAATAAATATTCTTACTGGACTAAAAGATGAGACTTGGCTATCTGTCGATTCAGAGGCCACAGGGACGTAACTGATTGAGAAGCCACCAAGCTCAAAATTTTATCATTCAGAGGTGACGAACTGGACATGATGACAAAGAAATAGTCCCTACCGGACTGAATGATGAGACTTGGCTATCTGTCAGTTTAGAGGTCACAGGGACGTAACCGATTGAGAAGCCACTAAGCTCAAAATTTTGTCATTCAGAGGTGACGAACTAGACATAATGACAAAGGAATAGTCCCTACTGGACTGAAAGATGAGACTTGGCTATCTATCGGTTCAGAGGTCGCAGGGACATAATCGATTGAGAAGCCACCAAGCTCAAAAATTTGTTATTTAGAGGTGACAAACTAGACATGATCACAAAGAAATAGTCCCTACTGCACTGAAAGATGAGACTTGGCTATCTGTCGGTTCAGAGATCGCAGGGACATAACCGATTGAGAAGCTACCAAGCTCGAAATTTTGTCATTCAGAGGTGACAAACTAGACATGATGACAAAGAAAAAGTCCTATACTGAGGAAATAGGATTTAATTATGAACTCCATGGGGATTTTGATTCTCTCTCAGATGTTCTTTGGAAGAAATAGTCAGAGGTATATTGTTAATGTGACAACCAGAAAAGTCCACTGAGGACTGAGTAGGAAACAATGGACTTTGAAGGAAGTCTACCAAAAACTCGTTGGGGAGTTAGAAAATGAATCCCATAAGAGATTACATGTCAGAGGAGATCGTTAACGTGACAAAAGAACTCCATGGGGATTTGTAAAGCAATTTGTCAGAGGTGTGATATTAACTTGACAAGGATTCATTTACTATTAGAGGTACTTGAACATAATAGTAATTCAAGTGGACCTGTCGTCCTGCTGAAGAGAAAGACAAGTGGGGTTTATTCACTGGGGATATTGGTTTTATCCGTTGGGGAGTAGATTATAGTCTTGCTACCAGAGGTTTAGTGTTAACATGATAGGTTAGACACATTATTTTGTAAGGGATATGAATACCTTTATATGTGGTCTTACCATTCTATAGATGGGAACTGATAAGTGATTTTGGAGAGGGAATCAAATGGGAACAGGTCCCTTAAGATTTTTAGCAAATCCTCAGCTGTCAACGGATTTGGTACGCTTTTACCAACTACCGTTTAAGTCGGGCTAGCCATGCCATTCCCCTTAGCATGATGAGTTGTCGAGCCTTATGTTGGGCTTAAAGGCCAACATTTTCCTCTATCCTTAACTGTGGAATCAAATGGGAACAGGTCCCTTAGGATTTTTAGCAAATCCTCAGCTATTAACGGATTTGGTATGTCTTTACCAGCTACCGTTTGAGTCAGGCTAGCCATCCTATTCTCCTTAGCATGATGAGTTGTCGAGTACTTATGTTGGGCTTAAAGGCCAACATTTTCCTCTATCCTTAACCGTTAGAGGTGTTGGATTATTTGGTTACTGTATTTGTAACCTTGATTCTTCTTTGAGACAACCCGTGTACGATCAACTCTATACTAGTTTATGGTTATATGATCTCGTTTAGAGAAAGAGAGGAGCGCTCCTTCTGCATATCTTGAATTTGAAGGTCTTGATCAGAGGTGTAATGTTAACTTGATCATGAAAAGGATCCTGTCAAGGATAATATTTTTTTAAGAACCTGCCGTTGATCGACATCATAAGTAAATCACCATCTGAAGTCAAAAGGCGATATGCCGTGTTTGAATAGACTGTTTCTATTATAAACGATGTAACGCCCCGACCCTAAAGATACGGAGACGTTATGGCGGCGCATATACGCGAGGAAAAATACCCCTCGTATACGCGCTAAGCCTAAATTGTAACCTGAACAAGATATAAATCGGAAGCATAATGATCAATGAACACTGCAATATTACATATAGTGACAATTCTAAGGATAGCAGATAAATGATGGCAAGAACATGGCAGTTGAAAGCAATAAATGCAGAATCAGGAAGTGACAGAATATAAAGAGGTGAAATACCAAAAATAGAAGAAAGAGCGCCCAGTTTCTCGCAAGGCATACAGTCTCGTCGAACACCTGCACATTAGAAACAATCGTCCAATATCTGGACGTGCAAATCCAGGGTCGTCAGAACGCGACCATAATGAGTGTGTGTGTAAAGGGGAAAGAACTCGTGCAGAAGAAACCATGTGCATATATAATGATAAGAACAACAGCAAATAGAAAGACTGAATAACACAATAAATAACTGAACAGTAACACATATGATAAAAACATGAATACAGGTAGCAGACAAATGGCACAACTGTAAATATGCAATCAACGTAAAAATAAGTATCCATCACAAGTCACTAAACTGATATCCAAGTCTGGTCATAAGTCTGATCCTGGTTATAATAATCTGGTCCTGGTTACAATCATGTATACAGTCATATGTCATAAGGCAGGGTAACCATTCAGGGCATAATACAATGTGTCCACTCAAATCAATCAATAACAATCAATAGTGTTCTATGTTATCTTTGTCACTTTCCCACCGGCGTCCCACAACATCCGACAGTTCACCCTGGAGCCCACACATCCAGTAGAACTCATCCGAACTCCGATATGCGGGTATCATTGTTCGAATAGGGAAAGAGAACCAATAACATGAGTCCTAGGGGTTATCATCATACAAGTGCGTGTGGATGCTAATAAGCACTGAGAATGCAATATCACGCTAACACCAGGCGTCACGTACAATAGATAGCCCTACAGATTCAAGAGGTGGCCCCCACAGATTCAAGAGGTGGCCCCCACCATGTGTATGGTGTGGCACTTTGCTCCATGTGGCACTTTGCTCTGAGGGAAACAGGATTCTAGAGGTGGCCCCCGTGGATTCAAGAGGTGGCCCCCACCATGTGTATGGTGTGGCACTTTGCTCCACGTGGCACTTAGTTCCTTTCAAGATCCGCCGGACGCTAGCACGATTATGGGATACATCCTCGTCAATCCCGACACCAGGCGGCAAACCGCCGGACGCCGGTTTGACTGTACTATTAACAGGTCAACAGTGCATGGGACATGGATATAGGGGGTACAGGAGTACTAGATGTCAAGTAACAGTGATAGTCATATGTCAAGGTCCAGTGAAAGGTGTCTAGTGTACAGTCAGTGAGGTAATGCCATCAATAACAATCAATACCTTATGCCATTTCAATTACTGGGATGCTACGGGATGGTAACAATATCAGTACAGTAATAATCAATCAGTAATGGTATACACGGTGAACAATATCAGTAACAGTAACAGTAACCGTGTATACGATGAACAATAAACTGTATAAGGTGTTACAGTCAACCAATCATTTCCCCGTAACTTCCAGTAATCTGAATACTAGGTTTATCAGTCAGGCTCCAATATAAGGAATATAGATTCTGGATAACCTCCAACTCAAGATCAATCTAAGTCACAACTCAACTAATAAGATCATATCTGATGTGTCCTCAATACTCAACTAATAAGTTACGTCTAACTGATCAGTAGATCAAATTACAGTCCAGAGTATCCAATACTAGGCCTAAGTCAACTAGTGACAACTACCAATACATGAAATGATTCTAATAATCTCTCAATTACACTAAATGAATAAGATGTATGGTCCCTGATGTCACATGAAGTGATATAGGTAGTCAAACTGGTACAATAAAGAAGACAATCACATGTAATAATACAAGTAACATATAAAATACTACTGAGAACAGTAAATAAAGGAAATGATACAAGAGCAAACACTCACATAAAATAATATCAAAATACTAAAAAGAAAATAAGAACACTCACATGAAACAACGCGATTTCAGAACTGAATCGCCATCTGGTCTTCACTGCACGAACTGGTACTGATCTACGGATCATCTCATGAATCGGTCTTCAAATTTCCTATGTATCAGTAACAATTATTCTTTTTGTCCTTATCATCGTGCCTTTTCAAGATTTCTATCTCATAAGAAATTCCATACATTTAATTATGAACCCACAAATCATGAGCAGTTATGGGTACACATACTAGATGCAATAAGATAATAATATCCAGATAAGCAGAATTTTCAGAATTCATAGATACGGATTAGTAGTGGATACGGCAAATCAATTAAATAATATTTTTATTATATATTGTTTAATGAAAACTTGTATTTCAAAATATCCATAGTCAAATAGAACTTAGCTTTTTCGGTAAATGACCAGACCCAAGTAATCACCGATAAACAGGTAAGCTACATTATTTTAAATTTGTCATCAGAATTTGAAAAGATATTGCATGAGCATACATAAATTATATGAACTTGCCCGACATTTCAGTCACTAATTCTCCATGTTTCTTAACTGCTCGATATTTGGATCTATACAGAATGACCAGTTATGTTGCCATTCTATAAATTTTCCCGGCAATTGCAAGTGTGATCTATGGTCCAATATTACTCCGAAAGAACTTCTCCACTTTTGCAGAAAGAAATCAACAAAAATTAGTGACCTTGTATGAATCTATTTATGCATATGCACAACAGAATTAGCAGCATTCTAGATATCAAAGATTTCAAAGCAAACGATTTGTCGATATTAAATGAGGTAAAAGGGATGTCTCTATTATTTGGGAGGGCACCCAACCGCAGGGGCCACAATGGCAAAATGTTTGTCGCTGGTGTTATTGAATAATATAAAGGGGAGAAGGGAAAGAAAAGTGTATTAAAAAAATTAGAGTCTTGATCTACAAGTAAAAGATAAGTAACAGTATGCTTAGACTGGCACTATAAGAAATCTAACAAAATAGCAACTCTTGATATAAATTTTAGAATCAACATGGCCATCAGACTAGCCCTCACCTTTCTCCTCCATAATCAATGACAAAATTAAGCATCAGATATTGGTTCTTTTCTAATTTCTCTTTCATTTGCAAGATGTAAAACTTCCTTAATTCTTTTTTTTTTCCAGAAAAACGCCCTCTAAAGTTTCCAATACCTTCCCAATTAAATTGGCAGCTCTTTGCTTCACAAAGCCCTCTTCAAGTATCAGTACTTCAAATCTCACTCATTTCCAATTACCCACGAATCGAACACAACAATGACCTTGAAGACTAAACCACTATCTAAAATATTGAGATCA
Source organism: Agave tequilana (assembly GCA_038442645.1). Classification (NCBI taxonomy): domain Eukaryota; kingdom Viridiplantae; phylum Streptophyta; class Magnoliopsida; order Asparagales; family Asparagaceae; genus Agave; species Agave tequilana. The sequence goes on along the minus strand of JAVJIF010001318.1, from coordinate 332,882 downwards.
CAAGATGGAAGTTATTGTACTTGCTGAAATCAATGAAATCACAGCAAATACCAACAATGCACAAGAATCAGCAACTCAAAAATCACTATTTTGTGGCAATTCATATGTCCCAAAAACAAACAAGAAAAACCTCCCTGAAGGAATATATTGAACTGATCCAACCAAGGGATGGAAATATCAAGATCCGACTTACTTACAGTCGCTGCCCTTTCCCTCGTCCTCGCCTACGGAGCTCCGTCGATCAAACTGCAAGAGATCGGCATGGATTTGGGCAAAACTGGAACAAACATCGGAGAATCAAGAAGAAAGGAAGGAGGAGATCTTCCGTGTTGCTCGGGGTGCTGAGATCCGGCCTGGAGAGGAAGCCAGGAGGAGAGCTCGCTGCTGGAGAGAGGGAGAGGGGCTGCCATGGATCTGGACTCGGCCATGGCTGGTGGTGGTTGCCGCGCGCAGGGAGGAAAAGACTGCAGGGAGAGAGAAGAGGGATGGTGCGGCTGTGGGTATTGGGGAGAAGGAGATTAATTAGGTTTAGATCTAGGTTAGGTTAACAATAGGTTTATATATAGGAGTATTGGGTTATTGGGTTGAATTGGGTTTGAGGCCCAATGGATGAATAAGTGTTGGGTTTAGGCTAGCGGGCATGGGTTAGGATCCAAAAAGATAATCGGGTATTGGATGTAAAAGAGGATAACGGTAGGGTCCGGATGGTAGTGGGTTTGGCTAACGGGTAGGATCAAGGATACAAGGGAATGAGACATGAATAGGAATCAAGGGTAAGGGAAATACACAACTACAAAATAATAATCCAACATTAGTAGTAACATCCCTTAACCAAAATAATAATATTAATAATACCAATACATTACATGACCAACTAATACTAATAATCACAGTAATCATATAGATATTACTAACAACGAGTAATATTATATCACATGAGAAATAAATACATGTACACATTTAAATACCAGTATATTTTATTCAAATACCGTACTTTAAAAATAGGGATATTACATTCTACCCACCTTAATAAAAATTTCGTCCTCGAAATTCAAATAAGGTAGGGAATGGTAAAAATCAAAGATCAAGAGAGAACACAACAATCTTCCACGTTGCCTCGTTGGGACACCACGATTCCATTGCGCGCTCTGATCTCTGCTACCAACTTCAACATGGAGTAACCGATCTCAAGAGATAGAATCAGGAGGAATGAATAGGAAGGATTAAATCAAGATGGACATCCAAATCACTCTAATTGAAGTGTTGGAAACAAGAATATCAACAGATCAAGAACGAAATTTCAAAGGGAGGACGATCAATTTCCAAATGGAGTCAATATTATCACGTGAATAGTATATGTATATTGTAGTGTCAACAAAACTGTCTCAGGTTACAGGTAGGAACTAGGTTCTCTTTTATGTCGAACCTGGCTCTGATACCACTCTGTAACGCCCCGACCCTAAAGATACGGAGAAGTTATGGTGACGCATATACGCGAGGAAAAATACCCCTCGTATACGCGCTAAGCCTAAATTGTAACCTGAACAAGATATAAATCGGAAGCATAATGATCAATGAATACTGCAATAATACATATAGTGACAATTCTAAGGATAGCAGATAAATGATGGCAAGAACATGACAGTTGAAAGCAATAAATGCAGAATCAGGAAGTGACAGAATATAAAGAGGTGAAATACCAGAAATAGAAGAAAGAGCGCCCAGTTCCTCGCAAGGCATACAGTCTCGTCGAACACCTGCACATTAGAAACAATCGTCCAATATCTGGACGTGCAAATCCAGGGTCGTCAGAACGCAACCATAATGAGTGTGTGTGTAAAGGGGAAAGAACTCGTGCAGAAGAAACCATGTGCATATATAATGATAAGAACAACAGCAAATAGAAAGACTGAATAACACAATAAATAGCTGAACAGTAACACATATGATAAAAACATGAATACAGGTAGCAGACAAATGGCACAACTGTAAATATGCAATCAACGTAAAAATAAGTATCCATCACAAGTCACTAAACTGATATCCAAGTCTGGTCATAAGTCTGATCCTGGTTATAATAATCTGGTCCTGGTTACAATCATGTATACAGTCATATGTCATAAGGCAGGGTAACCATTCAGGGCATAATACAATGTGTCCATTCAAATCAATCAATAACAATCAGTAGTGTTCTATGTTATCTTTGTCACTTTCCCACCGGCGTCCCACAACATCCGACAGTTCACCCTGGAGCCCGCACATCCAGTAGAACTCATCCGAACTCCGATATGCGGGTATCATTGTTCGAATAGGGAAAGAGAACCAATAACATGAGTCCTAGGGGTTATCATCATACAAGTGCGTGTGGATGCTAATAAGCACTGAGAATGCAATATCACGCTAACACCAGGCGTCACGTACAATAGATAGCCCTACAGATTCAAGAGGTGGCCCCCATAGATTCAAGAGGTGGCCCCCACCATGTGTATGGTGTGGCACTTTGCTCCATGTGGCACTTTGCTCTGAGGGAAACAGGATTCTAGAGGTGGCCCCCGTGGATTCAAGAGGTGGCCCCCACCATGTGTATGGTGTGGCACTTTGCTCCACGTGGCACTTAGTTCCTTTCAAGATCCGCCGGACGCTAGCACGATTGTGGGATACATCCTCGTCAATCCCGACACCAGGCGGCAAACCGCCGGACGCCGATTTGACTGTACTATTAACAGGTCAACAGTACATGGGACATGGATACAGGGGGTACAGGAGTACTAGATGTCAAGTAACAGTGATAGTCATATGTCAAGGTCCAGTGAAAGGTGTCTAGTGTACAGTCAGTGAGGTAATGCCATCAATAACAATCAATACCTTATGCCATTTCAATTACTGGGATGCTACGGGATGGTAACAATATCAGTACAGTAATAATCAATCAGTAATGGTATACACGGTGAACAATATCAGTAACAGTAACAGTAACAGTAACTGTGTATACGATGAACAATAAACTGTATAAGGTGTTACAGTCAACCAATCATTTCCCCGTAACTTCCAGTAATCTGAATACTAGGTTTATCAGTCAGGCTCCAATATAAGGAATATAGATTCTGGATAACCTCCAACTCAAGATCAATCTAAGTCACAACTCAACTAATAAGATCATATCTGATGTGTCCTCAATACTCAACTAATAAAGTTACGTCTAACTGATCAGTAGATCAAATTACAGTCCAGAGTATCCAATACTAGGCCTAAGTCAACTAGTGACAACTACCAATACATGAAATGATTCTAATAATCTCTCAATTACACTAAATGAATAAGATGTATGGTCCCTGATGTCACATGAAGTGATATAGGTAGTCAAACTGGTACAATAAAGAAGACAATCACATGTAATAATACAAGTAACATATAAAATACTACTGAGAACAGTAAATAAAGGAAATGATACAAGAGCAAACACTCACATAAAATAATATCAAAATACTCAAAAGAAAATAAGAAATACTCACATGAAACAACGCGATTTCAGAACTGAATCGCCATCTGGTCTTCACTGCACGAACCGGTACTGATCTACGGATCATCTCATGAATCGGTCTTCAAATTTCCTATGTATCAGTAACAATTATTCTTTTTGTCCTTATCATCGTGCCTTTTCAAGATTTCTATCTCATAAGAAATTCCATACATTTAATTATGAACCCACAAATCATGAGCAGTTATGGGTACACATACTGGATGCAATAAGATAATAATATCCAGATAAGCAGAATTTTCAGAATTCATAGATACGGATTAGTAGTGGATACGGCAAATCAATTAAATAATATTTTTATTATATATTGTTTAATGAAAACTTGTATTTCAAAATATCCATAGTCAAATAGAACTTAGCTCTTTCGGTAAATGACCAGACCCAAGTAATCACCGATAAACAGGTAAACTACATTATTTTAAATTTGTCATCAGAATTTGAAAAGATATTGCATGAGCATACATAAATTATATGAACTTGCCCGACATTTCAGTCACTAATTCTCCATGTTTCTTAACTGCTCGATATTTGGATCTATACAGAATGACCAGTTATGTTGCCATTCTATAAATTTTCCCGGCAATTGCAAGTGTGATCTATGGTCCAATATTACTCCGAAAGAACTTCTCCACTTTCGCAGAAAGAAATCAACAAAAATTAGTGACCTTGTATGAATCTATTTATGCATATGCACAACAGAATTAGCAGCATTCTAGATATCAAAGATTTCAAAGCAAACGATTTGTCGATATTAAATGAGGTAAAAGGGATGTCTCTATTATTGGGAGGGCACCCAACCGCAGGGGCCACAATGGCAAAATGTTTGTCGCTGGTGTTATTGAATAATATAAAGGGGAGAAGGGAAAGAAAAGTGTATAAAAAAAATTAGAGTCTTGATCTACAAGTAAAAGATAAGTAACAGTATGCTTAGACTGGCACTATAAGAAATCTAACAAAATAGCAACTCTTGATATAATTTTAGAATCAACATGGCCATCAGACTAGCCCTTACCTTTCTCCTCCATAATCCATGACAAAATTAAGCATCAGATATTGGTTCTTTTCTAATTTCTCTTTCATTTGCAAGATGTAAAACTTCCTTAATTCTTTTTTTTTTTCAGAAAAACGCCCTCTAAAGTTTCCAATACCTTCCCAATTAAATTGGCAGCTCTTTGCTTCACAAAGCCCTCTTCAAGTATCAGTACTTCAAATCTCACTCATTTCCAATTACCCACGAATCGAACACAACAATGACCTCGAAGACTAAACCACTATCTAAAATATTGAGATCACAAGATGGAAGTTATTGTACTTGCTGAAATCAATGAAATCACAGCAAATACCAACAATGCACAAGAATCAGCAACTCAAAAATCACTATTTTGTGGCAATTCATATGTCCCAAAAACAAACAAGAAAAACCACCCTGAAGGAAAATATTGAACTGATCCAACCAAGGGATGGAAATATCAAGATTCGACTTACTTACAGTCGCTGCCCTTTCCCTCGTCCTCGCCTACGGAGCTCCGTCGATCAAACTGCAAGAGATCGGCATGGATTTGGGCAAAACTGGAACAAACATCGGAGAATCAAGAAGAAAGGAAGGAGGAGATCTTTCGTGTTGCTCGGGGTGCTGAGATCCGGCCTGGAGAGGAAGCCAGGAGGAGAGCTCGCTGCTGGAGAGATGGAGAGGGGCTGCCATGGATCTGGACTCGGCCATGGCTGGTGGTGGTTGCCGCGCGCAGGGAGGAAATGACTGCAGGGAGAGAGAAGAGGGATGGTGCGGCTGTGGGTATTGGGGAGAAGGAGATTAATTAGGTTTAGATCTAGGTTTAGGTTAACAATAGGTTTATATATAGGAGTATTGGGTTATTGGGTTGAATTGGGTTTGAGGCCCAATGGATGAATAAGTGTTGGGTTTAGGCTAGCGGGCATGGGTTAGGATCCAAAAAGATAATCGGGTATTGGATGTAAAAGAGGATAACGGTAGGGTCCGGATGGTAGTGGGTTTGGCTAACGGGTAGGAACAAGGATACAAGGGAATGAGACATGAATAGGAATCAAGGGTAAGGGAAATACACAACTACAAAATAATAATCCAACATTAGTAGTAACATCCCTTAACCAAAATAATAATATTAATAATACCAATACATTACATGACCAACTAATACTAATAATCACAGTAACCATATAGATATTACTAACAACGAGTAATATTATATCACATGAGAAATAAATACATGTACACATTTAAAATACCAGTATATTTTATTCAATACCGTACTTTAAAAATAGGGATATTACAAACGATCCTTCCCATTTGTGCTGAAATTTGCCTTTGGTTTTGTGTGTCATGATCATCGGTCGTCTGACGGTTAAAACCAAATCTCCTTTCTAGAAGACTCTTTGCTTGACCTTCTTATTGAAGGCTTTTGAGATGCGAGCTTGATACTACTCAATGTGTTGTTGAGCTTATATTCGCTTCTCATGTAGGGCTTCAACCTCTTGAAGACGCAACCGATCATTGTCCTCTGTTGTCATCTTAGTCATTAAAGTGACTCGTAATGATGGCATTTGAATTTCTAATGGTATGACCGCTTCGCATCCATACACCAGGGAAAAAGGCGTATTGCTTGTGGGGGTCTGAACAGTGGTTCGGTAGGCCCAAAGACATTCACTAAGCTTCTCATTCAAGTCTCGCTTATTTGATGAAACGAATTTTTTGAGTAGCTTAATGATTATCTTATTGAATGCTTCCGCCAAGCCATTAGCGACAGGATTATAAGCAGTTGATACCACGTTCTGGATCTAGTACTTATCACAAAATCAGTAGAACACCTGACTCACGAATTGGAGACCATTACCATGGATGATCCGCCTAGGGACACCAAATCGATGGATGACATGGTGTTTGATGAAATTAACTATGTTTGAAGTTTTAACTTCAACCAGTGGTATAGCTTCTGTCCACTTTGAAAAGTAATTGGTTATCGCTAGGATAAACCGGTATCCATTTGTCGAAGAAGGGTTGATTAGCCCTACGACATTAATTCCCCATGCTTCAAATGGCCATGAAGCAACGGTTGGATGGAGCAACTCTGAGGGCTGATGTATGAAGTCTGCATGGATTTGGCAGGCCTTACACCTCCGTGCATATTGGATGGTATCGGCTATCATTGTTGGCCAATAATATCCAAGCCTGTGCAATCGATCCTTGAGTTTTGCACCTGGCTAATGAGCTCTGCATATACCATCGTGCGCTTCTTTAAGCACTTCCTGTGCTTCTAAATTAGAAAGGCAACGTAGGAGGATACCGTCATATGAACGTCGGTAAAGTGTCTTTAGAATTGGATCATAGTAAAAACAGGGAGACCTTCATCTGATGGATGCCGCTTCTTTAGGGTCGTCTGGCAGCAAACCATGCAAAGCATAGTCAATGAGGGAAAATCGCCAATCTCTCGGTTTAAAATCCGTCGAGATATTATAGACCTCTCTGGTTTTCAACATATGTTTAGAGCAGACAAGGTGTCGAGTCGCCACTGCAAGGTGATACTTAGTGTCAACTGGCAAGGCTAACATTGTTGCTAATGCAGCCAGAGCATTGGCCCTAGTGTTCTGTGATTGCAAAATTAAAGAGTTAAGAGATTTACCGTGTAGCTTATGGCTAACGGGTCGTGTCCACGACGAAGAATGCGATGAAAGCTTTTCGATGTTTCTTTTAATAACAAAGAATTGTGCTCGTTTTTTAATTGAAAAGAGAATGGAAAGAAGGGAGATGATTAAAAGAGAAATTACAACTTTGGAGAAGGCTTTGGAGAAGGTGATTTAAAAAGCTTAAAAATAGTTTGGTTGATTTTAATATAAGAAGGAGGAGATCTGGGCTCACTAGTTTTTAACTCAACTATGTACTTATCTCAAGAACATTTGAGTTGCATCACTTTTATTATAAACCAAAAACCTTTAGTTTCTTTTATTGTCCAAGTAAAACAAATAAGATCGTTTTATTTAAATCTTAAGTCCTTTTGTTACAAATCATTAAGAAGTGAATGTTAAACCATCAAGCGCGAAGAAGAAAGTATGGAATAAAAACAGCTCAAAGAGATTTGTGCTTTAAAATTCCAAGTTTAAAATAAAGAAATCCTCATATGCATTCAAGAACAAAGTTTTAACTAAGGTATTTTTTGATTCAAAAAGTGTTGCTTTTATGAAATGCAATCAAGAGAGAGGTGATAGAAGAGGTCCATTAGTGAGCCCAGAAAACGAATTAGCTACTCATTATGAACTAAAAACAAATAAGAGAATGACAAGTAAACTTGAACATACTGAATTCGAGTTGAGTTGATCAAGCAAGTAGAAGCTCCTTTGATTGTCACTTCAAAGACGAATTACACACTCACTTCCACTCTTCTCTCTGGTGTTTGCACTGAGCTACAAATTATAAAATAAAAATACAACTTCTATACTATCTAACAAAGAGCCTAAATCTTTAAAGAATAAATAAAAATTCTAATCCTAGTCTTCGCTCATTTTTCAGTACAAAACTCAAGCTTTTATTGGCAAAAACCCAGAGGGCAGGGAGTGAGGACGCTCCCCTTATCTCCACCAACAAGCCACGGATCCGCGGCTTGGGCCGCGGATCTGTGGCCTGGATGTGTCCAATTGGCCACATTCAGGTGGAGAGGTGGTTGGCGTGGATTTGGCCTCCCTTTAGTCTTGCTGGATTCACTGTTGCAACTCTCAGATTTGATGAAATGATCTTTGATTTGTTGGTTTCAACTGCTTGATTCAAGAAGATTCATTTCAACTAGTTTTCAACCTCTCTGATATGCCAAAATTTATCCTGATTCCTTGATTTCAAATTTATTCTGAATTAAATCAGAATTTGATGGGCTTTTGGGCTTGTTCTCCTTCCTTTCTTTTAGCAATTGGGCCTACATTTAACAAAGATGAAGAAGACTTATTAATAGGATTTATAAGCTAAAAAGTATGATAAGGTGATAATGTATATGCAATATATGTGACTGATCACATCCCCACATTTATCTTTTGCTCGCCCTCGACCAAAACATCAGACTAATTCTAATCAATTATTAGACCACTTTCACAGGTCACTCGATTGCACTGAGCATGTGCAACAAGCCGTTAAACCTCTAGGTTACCCCTAGAGGACAAGTTTTGTCTCGTGAGGGTTTTCAGTAGATTGCACCCACAAAATCCATAAAAAATGTTAGTTTTTTCGAAAAGCATTTTTAAAGGAGAAAATATTTGAAGTATATTTGTAAGGCTTTAAGTAATCTATAAGTTATAAGAATATCAAAATTTTCATTCTGAAACTCAGTCTCTATTCAAAAACATGTCATCAGTCACAGTTAGGAGTCAAATTATACTTCTCATTTAGTCTATTAATTTATCCTGAGTCGTATGCACTATCATGACTGTGAAGTTGACTAAGGGTTCTTTAACATTAAATCCTATGCCTTATTTATATTTATTTTTGATGGAATTTATTCCTCAATTTCATTAGGCTTTCTAATCTGCCCATGTAACGAGCCTTCAGTCAGTCACACCCAAACTGGATAGTTTTAGGGCACCAGTGAGAAGCACCCCTAAGGACTTAAACACTCGAGCAGATAAGGCCACGAAATCAAGGTTTTTATTTATAAAATGTACATCTTTTAGGCGTGAATACTTATGCTTCATGAGGCACAAATACCCAGCTTAATCAGAGGATTTATATATATATATTTCAAACTTATCTATTTATCTTTTGCATAAATACCAAGGCTTGCTTAGGCCAAAGCGCCTAGCTAATCAATAATTAGATTTGTTTATTTTTTTTAGTACATATATTTTTTTATAAGGCATAAGAGTCTTTGTTTTTAACCCTAAGTATGTAAGTGTATTTAGTATGCATATTTCATCAAGGTAAATATCAAGACTAAATTACTTTCACAAATTTTCTTCCTAACCCTAAAAATCAAACAAGTCATCTGACTTTGACTAAGTATAAGAAATCCTAATTATGATTTCTCTATTCCTTAAAACTGACTTAATTTCTTACAAAAAATATATCAAAATATTGTTCTAACCTTTCAAAAAGTTTTTATATATATATATTTTTTTTTTTTTTGTTGTTGTTATATTAGTCATGTTAACCCTCCCCCACACTTATCTCATGCATTGTCCCCAATATATGAAAGAAATGTATAGATGCATGAAATAAAATAGAAAAGAGGAAAGTTACCGATACATGGGGTCTTTTTGACCCATAGCTGTTTCATTTACCGGCACCGATTCCAAGAAAGGTTTAAGGCATTGACTATTTACCTTAAAGTCATTTCCATTCTTGGTGTCACTAATCTCAACTGCACAGTGTGGAAACACAGTTTTTTTAACGAATGGCCCAGTCCATCGTGATTTTAATTTTTCTAGAAAAAGATGAAGCCTAGAATTATAGAGTCAGACTTTTTGTCCAGGGATAAAGGTTTTTCTTATGATGTGTTTATCATGAAAAATCTTAACTCTATCTTTAGTGATCCTAGAATTTTCATAGGCCTCATTTCTTAACTCCTCTAATTCGGAAATTTGTAACTTCCGAAGGTCACCGGCCTTAGGTAAGTCGAAATTCAACTGCTTGATTGCCCATAAGGCTCGGTGCTCTAACTCAACAGGCAGGTGACAAGCTTTATCATAGACTAACCTATAAGGAGACATTCCTAGAATCGTCTTGGAAGCGGTCCTGTAGGCCCATAGGGCACCTACAAGTTTGATGGACCAATCTTTCCAATTTTGATTCACAGTTTTCTCCAAGATAAGCTTGACTTGTCTATTGGAAACCTCAACCTACCCACTAGTTTGAGGATGATAAGGTGTGGACAACTTGTGAGTTATGGTATACTTTCGCATAAGTGCTTCAAAGGATCTCCTACAAAAGTGAGTGCCATTATCACTGATGATAGCACGAGGGGTTCCGAAGCGTGAAAAAATGTTCTCTTTCAAAAACTTTATGACAACTTTGTTATCATTAGTTTTACAAGGAATGGCTTCTACCGACTCGAACACATAATCCAGGGCAACCAATGTGTATTAGTTTCCAAATGAATAAGGAAATGGAGCCATAAAGTCGATGCCCCAAACATCAAAAAGTTCTATTTCTAGAATTGGGTTGAGGGGCATCATATTTCATTTTGAGATCCTTCCTACCATTTGGCATCTATGGCACATCTTGCAAAATTCATAAGAATCCTTGAACAAAGTGGGGTAATAGAACCCGCTTTGTAGCACTTTTTCAGCAGTCTTGTAGGGACCAAAGTGTCCACCGTATGCAAGTTCGTGATAAAAGGATAGAACACTCTTAACCTCCTCATCGGGAATGCATCTCCTAATAATTTGGTCAGAACAGTACTTAAAAAGATACGGTTCCTCCCAAAAGAAGTACCGGACTTGGGATGAGAACTAGTATATATCATTTTTGGACCAATGAGATGGAGTTTGGTTTGTGACTAAGTAATTCACTATATCAGCAAACCAAGGTTCCCTAGAGATAGCTAAGAGATTTTTATCAGGAAAATCCTCATTTATGGGTAATTTGTTGCATGGAGAAATAGGGATTCGTGAGAGATGGTCAGCTTCTATCTCAAATCTCAAGATCGAATTCTTGAAGAAGGAGGATCCAACGAATGAGTCGGGCCTTGGCATCCTTCTTTATCATGAGGTACCTAAGCGTAGAATGATCAGTGAAAATGGTGGTTTTTGACCGTAGTTGGTAGGGACGAAATTTCTCTAAGGCAAACACTACTGCCAAGAATTCCTTCTGAGTCATAGTGTAGTTCAATTGAGCATCGTTGAGAGTCCTACTAGAGTAGAAAATCACATGCTGCTTGTTATCAATGCGTTGTCCTAGGACAGCGCCTATGGCAAAATCGGAAGCATCGCACATGATTTCGAACGGCTTAGACCAATCTGGTACAGATATGATTGGGGCAGAAATAAGTTTTCTCTTAAGCTTCTCCCAAGAATTCATACATTCAACATCGAAAGTAAAGGACACATCCTTAGCTAACAGATTAGTCAAGGGCCTAGCAATCTTACTAAAATCCTTGATAAACCTTCGGTAAAAACTGGCGTGTCCTAAGAAGGATCTAATATCCTTAATGCATTTGGGCATGGGAAGCTTTGCAATAACCTTAATTTTGGCTCTATCCACTTCAGTCCCTTTCTTGGAGATTTCATGACCCAAGACAATTTCATGTTTTATCATGAAGTGGCATTTCTCCCAATTCAGTATCAGATTTTTTTCAGCACAACGTTAGAGGACAAGTTCTAAATGGTGGAGACATTGAGTGAATGAATCTCCGTAGATGGAGAAATCATCCATAACGATCTCTAAGAATCGTTCCACCATATCAGAGAAAAGACTCAACATGCAACGTTGAAACATTGCTGGGGCATTGCATAAGCCGAAAGGCATTCGACGACAAGCAAATGTCCCAAATGGACATGTGAACGTAGTCTTTTCTTAGTCCTCAGGAGCAATAGGGATCTGATTATACCCCGAGTAACCGTCCAAGAAACAGTAATACTCGTGACCCACCAAACGTTCAAGCATTTGATCAATGAAGGGAAGTGAAAAATGGTACTTACGAGTTGTAGCATTAAGCTTCCTATAGTCAATGCAAACTCGGATCTTTGTGGGAAGTCGAGTTTGGACCAACTCTTTGTTCTCGTTTTTCACAGCGGTTAAACTGGATTTCTTTGGAACCGTGTGGACAGAACTGACCCATTGGCTATCAGAAATGGGATAAATTATCCCATTGTCTAAGAGTTTTACAATTTCAGTATGAACAGCCTCTTACATTATAGGGTTTAACCTATGCTGCGGGTCTCTTTTAGGGGTGGCATCTTCATTGAGATGAATGCGATGTTGAACGATGATTGGACTTAATCCCTTTATATCAGTCATAGTCCAACCAATGACTTCCCTATGTTTTCTTAGAATTTCTTCAAGATCTTCTTCTTCCCTGTCATTTAAATGGGAGGCAATGATGACAGGAAAGGTCTCTTGTTCGCCTACATAGACGTACTTGAGATGCGCAGGTAAGGCTTTCAATTCTAAGGAAGAGAAAGGCTCACTGGAAGGACTAGTCAAATTTGTTGGCTCCATTATTGGTGAAATAGGGTTCTAGGCCCAATTCACATCAGAATCGACAACCTGATCAAGATTAAAGTCGTCAGACTCTAACCCGAAGTCACACTAAGTTTCTAGTTCCAATTCTTCCCTATGTTCACTTGTTAAGTTCTCAATTAGGTTGACTTCAAATGTTTGGTCCTCAACATCACGGGGTTGTTTTCCTAGATTGAAGACATTGACTTCTCTAGTCATGTCCCCAAAGGTTAACCTCATGGACCCATTCCTACAATTGATGATGGCATTGGCAGTAGCAAGGAATGGTCGCCCTAGGATAACAGGAGTTTGAGCCCTATGATTAGAGTTGGATACAGGTTGTGTCTCCGGAACTATAAAATCGACAGAGTAAATAAACTCCCCTACATAGATCAGGACATTATTAATCTCCCCTTTTGAAACTTTTACTGAACGATCAGCCAGTTAGATGGTGACTCGAGTTGGACTAAGATCGGCCAACCCGAGTTGTTGATAACCTGAGAATGGAAGCAAGTTGATACTTGCCCCTAAGTCAAGAAGTGCACGACTAATCTCGACTTGTCCTATTGTGCAGGCAATGGTGGGACTACCTGGATCCTTGTACTTGATAGGGATCGAACCCGATAGTAGCTCACTAACGTTAGTGGCTAAGAAGAACTTTTTTGGTACATTAGTTTTTCTCTTTTTGGTGCACATGTCCTTAAGAAACTTAGCATAGGAAGGGACTTGTTGGATGGCATTAAGAAGTGGCACATTTATCTTCACTTGATTAAATATCTCAATTATTTTGTCCATGTGTGGATTTTGCTTGTTATTTTTCAGCCTATTAGGAAATAGTATTATAGGCTGGTGCATATGATTAGTTGACTTATCTTTTTCAGATTCGTCAGATTTGGAAGGATTTAGATTAGATGAGGTGGATGCTTGATTGTGGTTGTGCTGAATGAGATTGGTTGACATTGACACTTGATTATCAACTCTCTTTCCTGACCTCAATGTATGAATAACATTACATTGATTTAATGATTGATCATCAACCAAGTGGGCTTGTTGAGAATTCTTAGAATTGATTATTGGCTGACTAGGCAGGGTACCTTTCTGTCTCTCATTCTGCAGAGTGGCTAATTGGCTCATTTGAACCTCTAATCTCTGTATAGTTTGTGTGATAGAATCTTAATTTTTCATGTATCTTTTCATGTTTCTTTCAAAGTCAGTCATTCTCCTTTCTAGTTGAGGATTCTGGAGGAGGATTGTAGAGCTTGGTTGGGAAAGTTTTGTTGATAGTTTAAAAAGATAGGTGGATGGTTGGGAGAATTATTATAGAAATTGGAAAAGTTGACTTGATGGTTGGAAGAATTATTAGCATGATGGAAGTGGCTTGCATGATTTGACCATGAATGGTCATTGTTATTTTGGCTCCATGAGAAATTAGGGTGATTTCTCCAGCCAGGATATTACATTGGTGCGTAAGGATTATTATTCGGCCTTGAAAAGGCCGCATTCATCGATTCATGGTATGTTATTGAGCCTGAAACACAGGGCACTCCTAAAACACATGATTCATGGCTTGGCAGTAAGTACAGCCCGGAGTCGAAAATTGGTTTGGGCTGACTTAATTGACTGGACTTGGTTCCTTAGTTTCTAAAACTTTCAGTCTTCTTGCTAGGTTAGCTAACTTAACCTCATTAGCTATAGATGATTCGATAGAATGGAGACCTCCTTTTGAAGAGATGGAGTTTAGATTCCTAGAGGTTTCACTAGTAGGTTCCCATTGGATGGTCTTTTCAGCTAGGTTTTCATACAAATCCCATCCTTCATTTTCATCTTTCTACAAGAATCCCCCTTGGCACATACTTTCTAAGAGGGTTTTGGAAGAATAGTCTAAACGTTATAAAGAATTTGGCATTATCGCCATTTATCTATTCTATGATGAGGACATTGGACAAGGAGATCTTTAAAGCGTTCAAAGTACCTCCAGAACGGTTCACTCGGTTCTTACTTGAATTGCATGATGGTCTTCCTAATGAGACCAGTTTTACGAATTGGATAGAATTTTTTCAAGAAGACCTTGACGAAACAATCCAAAGATGTGATAGAACCGGCCGCTAAGCTATAAAGCCATTTCTTTGCTAAGTCCTTAAGAGCAAAAGGGACAAATATTAACCTAATAGCATCGTCTATAAGGTGTGAGATTTTCATCATTAGACATACTTCCTCAAATTCTCTTATGAAGAAGTAAGCATCTTCGGACTCTAAGCCATGAAATTTGGGGAGTGTGTTGATGAATTGAGGCTTGAGCTCAAAATTATTCACCAACCGATGGAAGAAGAATGCAAGATGGAAGTGAGATTCGAATAGGATAGAACCTATCCTGCAATGATGTTGGTTGAGCCATAACCGGATCAGGTCTTAGTCTAAACTTGGGTGGTGATGTGTTTCTAGTCAACCTAGATGAGTTAGGGTCTCTTGGCCACACTTGCATACACAAACACAATCACAATCACAAACAAGTTTACCAACAGTCAACAAGAGTAATCAACCAAGCCTAGTCTAAGGTAACCTTGACCTAGACAAGTCCTAACTGGTTAATTGTCCACAGGAGGTATAATGTAGACTTTGACCACAAGCTAATCAGCCAGGATAAGGCAAGATTAGTGGGAGGTTATCCGTCAAAGGTGTTCCTTAATTAAGTAACCACCAACCTTCAGGCTTTCGGCCCTTAATCCCCTTCCTAGACACTGATTTGGTAGGAGTCAAATTCCAACACCTTCCACCTTAGGATAATCTCCTAGTGAGTTCGAGATGTCCCTAAGTCAACGTCTATCAGATTTTACTTAGGCTTATTTTGTGCGTGCTTGGAAATGGTTTATGGGCTAAGGAAGGGTAATAACTTCCCCCACCTTATCTTGACTTGGGTTTTGCCCTTAGACTTGATTTGTGTAAAGTGTGCAAGATATAGAAAAGTAGCATTCAAAAGCAAATATCACCCAAGAATGTTTCCTAATTTATATTCTATGTATACATACCTTGTCTCCAGCTATCTTCAACAGTAATTTGTAAAATAAACGTAATTAGACAAAAGCCTAGAATGCAAGTCTAAACGTTTTTTAAGCAATTAACAATAACTGTTGGATTAAAACAGGGATGGTGGATAGCAGATATAGCAAGAATATAACGTACAAAAACTTAATTTTTTGCAAGCAATATGTCCTGCAAAAAAGAGTTTTAGTAGTCCAACGAAATTTTCAACTTTTGCAATACAATTTCTTGAAATTCTGTTTCCTACTTTCGAGAGTAGGGGCACAGAATTTGCATGTCTTCTCTTGTAAAGCTTGAATGCTAGATCTGAATCTTGAAGTCCCTGAAACAACACACTAAACTTATTAAAAAACAAATACACCATTCTCTCCCCGGCAACGGTGCCAAAATTTGATTGAAAAATCAAAGAGTTAAGAGATTTACCGCGTAGCTTGTGGCTAACGGGTCTTGTCCACGAGGAGGAATGCGATGAAAGCTTTTCGATGTTTCATTTAACAACAAAGAATTGTGCTCGTTTTTTAATTGAAAAGAGAATGGAAAGAAGGGGGATGATTAAAAAAGAAATTGCAACTTTGGAGAAGTCTTTGGAGAAGGTGATTTAAAAAGCTTAAAAATTATTTGGTTGATTTTAATATAAGAAGGAGGAGATCTGAGCTCACTAGTTTTTAACTCAACTATGTATCTCAAGGACATTTAGGTTGCATCACTTTTATTATAAACCAAAAACCTTAAGTTTCTTTTATTGTCCAAGTAAAACAAATAAGATCGTTTCATTTAAATCTTAAGCCCTTTTGTTACAAATCATTAAGAAGTGAATGTTAAACCATCAAGCGCGAAGAAGCAAGTATGGAATTAAAATAGTTCAAAGAGATTTGTGCTTTAAAAGTCCAAGTTTAAAATAAAGAAATCCTCATGTGCTTTCAAGAACGAAGTTTTAACTAAGATATTTTCTAATTCAAAAAGTGTTGCTTTTATGAAAAACAGTCAAGAGAGAGGTGATAGAAAAGGTCTATTAGTGAGCTCAGAAAACGAATTAGCTACTCATTATGAACTGAAAACAAATAAGAGAATGACAAGTAAACTTGAACATACCGAATTTGAGTTGAGTTAATCAAGCAAGTAGAAGCTCCTTTGATTGTCACTTCAAAGACGAATTACACACTTATTTCCACTCTTCTCTCTGGTGTTTGCACTGAACTACAAATTATAAAATAAAAATACAACTTCTATACTATCTAACAAAGAGCCTAAATTCTTAAAGAATAAACAAAAATTTTAATCCTAATCTTCGCTTATTTTTCAGTACAGAACCCAAGCTTTTATAGGCAAAAACCCAGAGGGCAGGGAGTGAGGAGATAAGGAGAGCAAACGCTCCCCTTATCTCCACCAAGAAGCCGCGAATCCGTGGCTTGGGCAGCGGATGTGGATCCACGGCCTGGATGTGGCCAATTGGCCACATCCAGGTGGAGAGGTGGTTGGCGTAGATTTGGCCTCCCTTTTGTCTTGCTGGATTCACTGTTGCAACTCCCAGATTTGACGAAATGATCTTTGATTTGTTGGCTTTAACCGCTTGATTCAGAAAGATTCATTTCAACCGGTTTTCATCCTCTCTGATATGCCAAGGTTTGCCCTGATTCCTTGATTTTGAATTTATTCTGAATTAAAACAGAATTTGATGGGCTTTTGGGCTTGTTCTCCTTCCTTTCTTTTAGCAATTTGGCCTACATTCAACAAAGAAGAAGAAGACTTATTAATAGGATTTATTAGCTAAAAAGTATGACAAGATGACAATGTATATGCAATATATGTGACTGATCATTCTGGGATCGAGAAACGTGACCGATGTAAAAGCCATCAAACAGATTAGCCATTTCGATGACTGCGTGATAATAAGGTACCAAATCTTTATGACGGACCTCATATTCACCTTTAACCTGATTGACAATCAGTTTTGAATCGCTATAAGCTTCAAGGTAGCATACCCTCATTTCATGAGTGAGCTGAAGGCCAATAAGTAGAGCATTGTATTCTGCCACAGTGTTGGAGCCTGATTCTGTCAGAGAAAATGCTCTAGGAATGACATGATTTTGTGGAGAGATAAACACAACCCCCACACCGGCAATGATCCTGCCTTTAGGGCCTATTCGTGTTGCTCCATTGAAGAACATCTGCCAATTCATCCTCTGAAGTTATATTAGATTCAAAGACTTCATCTGCAATGTCTTCATGAAGTTCTGAGCCTTCCGAAATCGGAGGAGGAGCCAAGAACTCTGCAAGTGTCTGGCCTTTAACCGCCTTATGAGGGACAAAGAGCATGTCGTACTGAGACAAAAGAAGTACCCACTTAGCTAATCTTGAATTTAATGATCCTGGTTTCGTCATGAGAAGACGCAAAGGGTTCACTCTGGAAATGACATGTATGGTTTGGCCGATCAAATAATGTCGTGTCTTCTGAATAGCAAAGACAAGAGCTAAGCATTCCTTCTCAATGGGATTATAGCGAGATTTCGTCCCTATCAAAGTCTTGCTCAGATAATAAATAGCTTGTTCGTGACCATTATCATCTTTTTGGGCAAGCAGAGCACCAAGAAATGGTCCATAGCTTTCACATAAAGCAGGAACGGTTTTCCTTATGTGGGAACTACTAAGACTGGAGGTTTTGTGAGATATCTTTTGATATCTTTGTAAGCTTCTTAACAAGCTTGATCTCATACAGAAGAAACACCCCTTTTCATGAGTCAGATGAACGGTTGACAGCGGCCTGAGAGATTTACTATGAATCTTCTGATATAAGCCAGTCTACCTTGCAGGCCTCTAAGTTCTTTGAGATTCTTAGGTGGATGAATGCTTTGAATGTCTTTGACTTTGTCCGGGTCAAGATGAATTCCTTTTGATGTAACAATAAATCTAAGGAACTTGCCACTCGAAACCCCAAGAAGGATTTTGTCAGATTCATTTTCAGTTGATGACCCTGCATTATGTCAAACGTAGTCCTCAAGTCATGAAGGTGGTCATTCGTATCACGACTTTTGACAGCAATGTCGTCGACATAACATTCTACTGTCTTTTGGAGATGGTCACGAAAGATTGTATTCATTGTCCGCTGATAAGTTGCTCCCACGTTCTTTAATCCGAAGGACATCACGGTATAACAGTATACCCCCAACATTGTCCGAAATGAAGTATGTTTTTCTTCCCCTGGATATATCTTAATTTGATTATAACCTGAAAAGCCATCCATGAAGGACATCCTTTCGAATCTGCAGGTATTGTCAATCATGACATCGGTGATGGGCAGTGGGAATTCGTCTTTAGGATAGGCTGTATTGAGATCACGGTAGTCGATGCAGATCTGTATTTTTCCATTCTTCTTGAGAACGAGAACGATATTAGTAATCCAATCTGGATGTTGTTCTTTCCGTATGAAGCCGCATGCAATGAGCTTATGAACTTTGACTTCAATAGCCTCCATAATGTTCAGACGGAATCGGCATTGCTGCTGCTTGACTGGCGTGGTGTCAGGTCTGATGTTTAGATGATGCATGGCTACTTGTGGATCAAGTCCAGGCATGTCTTCGTAATTTCATGCAAAGACATCTATATACTCCTTTATAAGTATCATCAAATTCTTCTCTTTCTGCGAGTGATAAGCTTTCACTTATAAAGACGGGTTTAGGTTAATCTTGACTACCCAAGTTAACTTGGATCACCTTGTCTTCAGTAGGTGGTTCGCGTTGTTCGAATCGCTTTTTCCACTGGAGATTCAATTGCTGAGCCCATGGTTCCTTATTAATAACTTCTGTTGGCTCCAATTGGCTGCTTGAAATCATATTAATAGTAAGCTCTTTGAACAACGTTCCCACACTGACATCCGAGTCCCATTCGAAAGAAGAGGCAGAGTGTGATGGGATTGGTTTGTTATCTTCAGATTGAACCGTTGCTGGTAGTGTAGGTGAAATGTATCCAAACCCCCTGTGTGTGTTATCATAGTAATTTGTAGGTTTTCCTCTTGACACGAAATTGCGCAGAAAACCATATCTTCCTTTTCTAAAATTCAGGCCCTTCTCATGCTTCAGGTTGTATCCCATTTTCCTCATCATATGGTGTATTGATCGTGCATAATGAAAAAATTGCGGGGTGTCTGAGTCTGAACTCGAATCCGCTGCTATAGACCTTTGCAGTTGGGCTTTACCGAATATTATTGGTAATTGACCCTCTTTGGATGGAGGAACCACTAAAATGGATCCTTCTATGAATTCTACGGGTTTACTTGATGTACTTGGCTTATGTAAAGGCATGTGCAGAGAGCTATCCGTAACAGATTCAAACAATTCAACACTCACAGGATAATCAAAGGAAATATTGTCATTAATTACCCATTCTCCCTCATCTTCAAAAGGAGTGTTACATTGGGGATTATTAAGACATGCTACAATCGGTTCACCGATCAAAATGACTGGCATGTCTGCTTCAGACTCTGAATCCGTCTCATTGCCACTATCATCGTCGTCAGGCAATGATTCTTTTGATGTTTCACCGATCTCTTGATACAGGAGAGCGTCAGTAAAGTAATTTTTCACCCCTTTGAATTGTTGCTTCTCAGCGAAGACAGTTCGTACTGTTGCATCATCTTCAACATATTTGAAGCACTGGTGCAGAGTGGAGGGGACGATCCAATTAGCGTGGATCCAAGGTCTCCCTAATAACAAGTTGTATGACGTGTCAGCGTCAATGACATAGCACGCCACTTCTGACTTCAGAGTCCCGAATCGACAACGGAGTCGGATCTTTCCAAGTGGGTGACTACTCCCTACATTAAAACCGTATATTATTGTAGCGGTTGCGGACAACATATATAGTGGTATGACGAGGAAGTAGAGGAGCCTTTTGGGGATGATATTGAGTGTAGACCTCGGGTCAAACTTTACCCTTTCAATGCATGTCGGGATGTAACCGATGTAGTACAGAGGTCGATCGTGCTTGTTATCCTTGAGAAGCATATCCTCTGCTGTGAAGGTAATAGCAGGTACCTTTGATTGCACATAATGGCACTTGGGGCAAGAAGACTGAGTGTCATCTTTAGGGATTTCTAGCATATATGTCAGGAATGATTCTAAGTTAGCTAGTGCATCTCTGAGTGCTTCTCTTGTCTCTTTTGAGAGACAAAGGAGCTCGTGTATGGTAATACGAGTTGGAATATTAGCCAGCTAGGCCAATATGTCTAAACGAAAGGGCATGTTAAGCCCTGGGCCTGAAGGCTTCTTCAGGACATGGTCAAACCAGATTTCTTTTTGCTTCTCTTTTCCCGTCGTCGGGAGCGGAGCCGGTGTGGATATTTGTACTGACATCGTCTGCTGTTGTGTCTCATTAGTAGCTTTCTCATACTGTTTTAAGTATGATTTTTTAGATCGAGTACTTGTTGGCTGAGGTACATCAGCCTGCGTCGTGCAAGCATACTTTTCCCCTTCAGAATCGCTGAGAGAAACTACTGTGAGATTGCCGTCATCTGGCAAGATGGAGATAACATTGCAGGATTTGCCCTTCGACTTGGATTTCTTTGAATCTCATTATTCATCTTGGACAAGGTTTGGATATATCCATATGATTTTCCCTGTCTCCAGTGTCACGGGAACAAGACCCTTATTCTCTTAAGTTTTTGCTGAAGGATGCTTTACTTCTAGCTGTGGTGCAGCGATTGGAAAGGTCCCATCAGGAACTGTGACTTTTGGGGTTTTGCCGAACTCGAGGATCACCATGTTTGCAGTGACTTTCTTTTGTTTTGACTTAAAAGTCAGAACTCCAGCTTCGACTAAAGCTTGGATCTTGTCTTTGAGGACAAAGCACTTGTCGGTAGGATGATGAATCATCCTATGAAAGAGACAATAATTAGGATCGCTTGTGCATCCCACTTCATTAGGGCATCGAACATCTGGCAGCTTCAATTTATTCCCCTTATATAATAAATGGAATATTGCGACAACCTGCTCGTCTTTGAAGGAGTATTGTTTTGGAGGAAATTTAGACTCCTGATTATTGAAGCCGCTCTTCTTGGCCTCCGAATGAATATCCCCTGACAATTCAACGGACATAGTCTCTTTCCCTTTGGCTTTGAAAGATTGTGCCATGACACTGCGTCTCTTATTATTCATACCCCATTTGCCTTTAGGGATGGATGGCTCGAACTTTTTAGCCGACTTTTCGGCTATCTCAGCTTGCTCGACCAGTTCTTTTCAGGTATGGGCTTTGACAGCTCCCATGCGAATTTCTACTTGGTTTAAGAAGTTATGCTTGCATGTCTGTAAGAGCATGGGTAATAGCATCCCTGCTGGTCACATCAGAGACAAGTTTCTGAACCATTCAATGCAGTCACGGACAGATTCTCCCTTCTTCTGTACGGTAGAGAGAAGTTTATCCATGGTTATCTCTGTATCATCCTCATAGAAATGAGAAACAAATCGGGTTTCCAGATCGATCTAGGAATTGACAGAGTTCAAAGGGAGACTTCAGAACCAGTCAAATACTATCCCCTTTAAGGTGCCGATGAACAGTCTGACCATAATAGCATCATTGTCTATAACATTACCGACCGGAAGTAGTATATGTGCTAATTTTGTAAGCTTTTTCTATCATATGTATGTAACGTTGGTGGTTTGAACTTTGGCGGGTATGGTACCGAGTCCCATTCCAAAGGGTAAAGACGGACTGTCCCTACTTTCTTTAGTTCATCGTGAAAGTACACAAGAGGGGGGGGGGTGAATAGGTGTACGGCTAATCTAGTGAACTAAATGTGGAAATTAAAACTTAATTGCAACCACACTTAATGCAACCAACGAGTGTAGCTGAATTCCCGGTGAAGGGCTTTAGACTAACTCCTCTTGATTCCTCTGAATAAGAGTTGAGGCGCTATATGAAGCTCTCATGGTTAAGCACAAGTGAGGGACACACAAACAAGCCAAGCGTATAATGAATGCATGACAATATGAATATGCAAGGGACAATATAAAGAGAGAGAGTTAGAGAGACAATGGATCAAACGCAAACACACAAATATGTTTCGAGATTCGAGCATACAGCTCTACGTCCTCGCCTTCACATAGAAGGATTTTCAATCCACTGGTCCACACAAGACTCCCACACAGGGAGCCTCCACTGAGGATTTTGGGGCAATACAATAACCTGGAGTACACAACTCCTCTCTCGACTACAAACACAACCTCTCACTAGAGGCTAGGCACAAAGCCACCAATGTCAACCTTACAAATGAGGGATAAGCATAAAGCCAATACAACCAATCAACCTCTCACTAGAGGGATAGGGCACAAAGCCACCACTCTAAAATCAACATCCACACATGAGGGATAACACAAAGTAGGAGGGTTTATGACTTAGTGATCAAAAGACCACAAACCAATTCTTTTTCACAAAAACAAAGATCCTATAGAGAGGATAAATGATAAGGCTCAAGTGTGAAAAATCAAGATGTTGGAAAACAAAACACAAGGAAAAATATTTGGGAAAACAACTTAGTATTTGATAGAAATGAAGAACAAAGCAAATATCCCAAATATATATTTTTCTTTAATTTTTCCGACTCTTGAAAACAAGTAAAGAATGATCTTTAAAACCAATAAACTCTTTTGAAAACTTGCTTTTAAAACACTAGAGAATAGGTGAATTTTTGCACTTGAAAATCTTTTTGAAAACCTCTCTCAAATGGGGTATTTATAACCCCCAAAAGGAATCTGCCTGTTGGCAGCAGACTAGGCCAGAATTGGCCTTCCGGTCGACCGGCCAACGGTCAAAAATTTGACCGTTGAGCCTTCCAGCCCTGAACCAGAGAGTAACGGCTCTCTGGCCAGTCGACCGCCCAGTCGACCGGGGCAACCCGAGAGTGGGTTGCCTTCAGTCGGTCGACCGTGCGGTCGACCGGCCAACTGACACGGCCAAATACACATCCTTGTGCACGTTCGGTTGACCGCTCCGGTCGACCGGCTCCTGGTTCGGTCGACAGGGACGGTCGACCGCCAAAGCCTGGCAGAATAATTTTGGGACTGAAAAACTTGGTTTTTAAATACAAAATAAATCCCATAAAATTCTCTAAAAATCCACAAAAATAGTTTTAATATAATACATTTATATACAAACTTGTGTAAAAATTTTCAACACAAATTTCAAACTTTTTGAACCATTTTGTGACTTACAAATTTGCCGAAAACCAAAAACTGTATTTTCTAAAACTTAGATTTTTCAAATGGAAATCCGATTTTTTCCAAAGCTCATCCAAATACAAAAACATGATGTTTAAACAACTTTTAGGCATGTAGTATATGGATATACTCTAATATACATATAAAGATATATATCAATGTTTTTGATATTAAATCCGAAAATATGTTTTGTTAAAACACAAAACTCCAAACACATGAATAGACATATCAAAATAAGTTTGTCTAAGATATGAAGCATACATGTATATAGAACACTTCTAATATACATAAGACAATGTAAACTTGTTTTGATCTATCTATTCATGAAAACCAAGATCGGTTAAACAAAAACCGAAAACCAATAAACATGAAAACTAGAAACAAATGTGTGTGTTATGAACTTCAGCATATCACACTATCTAGTCTTTACAAATGGATCTAAAATAAAATCTAAACTATGTACCGAAGTCTTCTTCACGAACTCCGTCTTCAAGCCGACTCGATCCAAACGTGATCCACTGAGCTTGACTCCAATGAGTGCTAGATATGAACTTTGTCGCTCGGGCTCTTGAATCACCATGTGAGAAACTCCAAAACTCCTTTGTTGAAGCTAATCACCTACTAATATCTTGGTTAAGTATCTGAAATTAAACATCACAAGAATATTAGTAAACATAATTACATGAGTTAATCATCATCAAAACTAGAGTAAAAGGCCCCTGGGCCAACAATCTCCCCCTTTTTGATGATGACAAAACTCATGAAGTTATATATGCATGGATTAAAGTTAAGCTTCAAAGAAGCTCCCCCCTAACTCATGCATAGCCATAAACATAAGATATGCAATGAAATCTAAACATGTATATGCATCAACATGCATAAAAATAATGGAATGAACATGCTCTTGATACTAAACATGAAATAAACATGTTCTTGATACCAAACTTTTAAAATAAATTCTTTTTCCTTTTTTTAAAATAAACATGTTCTTAAGCTCTTGATACCAATAAAAATTTCAATAAAAAACTTAAGCTCTTGATACCAATCAATTCCAAAAAAACTTAAGCTCTTGATATCAATCAAGACCTCTTGATACCAATCAATAAAACAAAATTCTTAATACCAATTGGAAAGATAATCACTAAACAATAAACATGCATAATAAACATGCATATAAACTCAAATACTTCTCTCCCTTTTTGTTAATCATCAACAAAGGGGTCAAAGATAAAACAATGTTCTCCACTTTTTGTTTTAAACCAAAAAATATCAATAAGGGGTGAACTTAAAACAAAACTTTCTTGATACCAATTGTAAGAAAAAAATATATCAATTTAGTACATCATGATATCAATGAAACAAAATATATCAATTAAAAGTACATAATTGAAAGTACATAATGTGGTACATAAAACAAACATAGATTTAAATACCAATTGATACCAATTGTATTTAAATACCAATTAAAAGTAAATAAATCATTTTAAACAATTCAACCAAACATTTTGATATCAATAAAACATACCAATTTTAAGTAAATTTATAGATAATCTTGATACCAATTTGTAAAGATTAGTACCAATTGAAAGTAATTTTGCATTAAAAGCAAATGATATCAAAAATAATCAATATCCCTTTTTTTAATTGTTTTTAACATAAAGTGTGGGAGTAGAATATCAAAACCAATTGAAAGGTGAAATATAAAATTTTTCTCCCCCTTTATGAATTATCAAATAAAATAATGCATAAGCTTGTATCAAATACCAATTGAAACATAGTCAGTTGAAATAAAACAGTCATTAAAGAAATCAAGCTTAGCATAGCCAAAAATTTGTGCTCAAAGATACGTTGGCCCAAAAGGTTACACTCTCTATTTGTTTAAGTTTTGATGATAACAAAACACGTAGTAACTATTTGGTACTAATAAGTTGTTTAGAATGAGTTTCAGGTTTGTACTAGTCATGATTGCCTTTCTAAGCTATTGTAAAGATTATGATGCTAAAAGGCAAATGGCGCAAGAGGACGTTTTCATAGAAAAGAAGGCTCTAGCTTGGTGTAGCGCGGCTCAGAGACTTGCTTTCTCAGTTTTTAGGATTTTTAGTGTGTTAAAGAATAGTGTATAGTGTTGAAGCTTAATATTTCCCACACACAAGATTTTGTACATGATTTTTCAAAAAGATGTTTCTCCTATATACAAAATATTTTTAAACATATTCTAATACTTACAAGCTTTATTTTATATAGTATACTAAGTCTTGATCAAAATTAATTTGAAAATTATCAAGATCTTCAAAATCATTTTCAAAAGAACTATTTTTGGCCTGTTGCGGTCGACTGGACGGTCGACCGGCTCTGTTTCAGGTCAGAACGGTCGACCGGGCGGTCGACCGCACTTCTGACCGTTTGGGTGCGTTCATATGTTCATGTTTCCCGATCGACTGGGCGGTTGACCGGACCCTATACCGGTCGACCGAGCTTTGGCCGACTAAAAGCACCCATGTTTCTGTTTGTTACGGTCGACCGGGCGGTCGACCGTGGGCTGGCAACGGTTATATTTTTTGAAAACCGGTCGACAGGCCGGTCGACCATGAGCTTAATTTCAGCCCAAACGGCTAGTTTTTTAAACACGTTTTAAAATGTAATTTTCTTCTCTAAATGGATTTGAGGGCTAGATTTGGGTCTAATCTTTCCTAATTTTTCATTATAATAGTTTACTCTTTAATCCCTACTTTTATCCTATAAATAGGGATGATTAGTGTTGAGGTGATTATAACAATCCTTTGCAAAAAGAAATCAAGTTTAAGTCTTTCAAAAGAATTTTTTGCTCTCAGTTTTTGAGCTCAAAAATTCTCTTTTTTTACTGTAGTTTTTGATTCAAAGCTCTCTTCAACTTTTTTTTCTTTTTCACTTACAATACTTGAGCTTCAATCTTACACATTATTCTCTAGGGTTTTTGTAAGAGAAAAAGTTATTCAAGAGAGAGTTTGTGGTCTTTTGATCACTAAGATATCACTGTATTTGTGGCTCCACTACCTCTGGACTAGAGGAGTGTGATTAAGGAGTTGGGTACTCCCTTGTGGTTGTAATCCTTTGTGAAAGTTACAGTGGTTCTTAAATCCTTCTGGGTGAAGGCGGGGACTGATTGGAGTTCATTTTTGTATCATTTTTTACTACCATATTATGCTTTATATAAAGAAAAATGAGGTTTTTATTGCTTTTTCTCTTTTTTTTTCAGGTCCACCATTAATGGAGATGAAGGTCCATCAATAATGATTTTTCAAGGGAATTAAGGGATTAATTAAAGAGCCCAAAGAAAAAGCCCATGTCTGGATTCATCCACGGATATTCCCTATTAGAAGGTCCAGCAAGGCACCTGGAGGATAACAGAATGTCAGAAGAAATTGCTGGCGCAACGGCCTAGATTCTGCCACGGAAACGCGGCTTTTGCCGCGGATTCGCGGCAATGATCTGGCCGTTGAGCCAGCGTTTAATCCCACGGCTGTGATTTTAAGGCCTCACTCCCTGGAGCCTATAAATAGACCCCAAGGGCCTCTGTAATGGAGGAGGAGTGAAAAGCATTGTATTTTTGAGGGAATTGTTGGGATTTTCTCAAGGTTTTCTTTAGTTGCTCTTGTAATTTTCTTTCTCCTTCTAGAATTCAGCAAAGAGAGAGAGATAGTAAGAAATCTTGTAATTAGAGAGGTGACAACTCAATGCAAGAATTGATCCTTCTTTCTTTACATCTTTTCTCATTCTAATGCATTATTTTCTTCAAGCTTTTACTAGTTTTGCATTTCCTTCTACAATGGATTGTTGTTTGCTTTTTACTTCAATGTTTAGCTAACTTCCTAACATGACTAACTAACCTCTAACTTTACTAACTACTAACTCTTGGGTGATTGCTAATTCATGTGATTTATTGGATGCTTTATTGTAGTCTTGCGAATTTCAAGTCTCAATTATCCCCAATGAAGATGAGTTACATTAATTCTTAGCAAATGCTTGTTCCCATTCCATATGATTCATGTGTGCCTCATTTAGAGCTTTGTCTTTAGAACAAGTGCCTTGATGGAACATGAAGATGGAGCACCTAACTATGCTATTGATTAGTAGTACAACTTTCTTACTTCAATGCTACCTTAAGTATAGCTTTGATGGACTAATGAATCTTGTATCTTCTTTCTTAGCATATCATTGAGTGACTATTCTTGATTCCATCACTGAAAATCTATCTCGGGAGCCAATGAATCAATGAGGCAACGAGTCAAGCCGAGAAGATAACTCATCCTCTACATGGGGCAATACTTTGACCAAACAAGAAAGACAAATCTTTGCCGATGAATCAACATAAGGCATGCATCACCCACCCTATGAAATTAGTAAGTTAGTAAAGTAGAGTGTTAGTTAGTCATGGTTTCTCTCCATATAGTCTTTCAAATTTTCCTTTCTTAAAAAGTTCTCTTTTCAAGCTACATCCCAGTTCATTTCACCTTCCTTTCCATCCTTTTCCTTTTTCTTCAACAAAACCAACAAAGTATTTTTCATCCACTTTCTATGTCAGTTTCTTTTTATTAAAGAATAGAAGAACCTTCATTTTCCTTCTTACAACAAACTCAATATAAAAACTGTGAATGCTTCTATCGCCAACTCTCCCTGTGGAATTGACCCGTAATAGATTGTGTTACGACGGTGATTCGGAAGGAGTATAGTAAACCGATAAATACATTTGGAGCCTTTTGAACATCAACACACGAACGTCAAAGGTTTACTCTAAATCCTCTCTCTGAATACTAGTAAAACTCTAAATTCCAAATAAAATTTTTGGCGCCGTCGCCGGGGAGAGTAACGGTTTTTATTTGAGTTTTTAGAATTAAACAAAATTTTCTTCTCTGTTGCAGGTTACAGGTTAGGGAAACAGGAAACAAAGCATTGCAATAACACATAAGTGGTCTTGGGCCTCTGCTCTAGAAAGCAGAGACCAAGTGCCCTCTAATTTGTCGCGTTTTCTCGGCCAAAGCCGCGGATCCGCGGCAAAGAGGAGTTGACTACTAACAGGTTTTGTGCAGGGCTGCTTGCTTTGCAAAAACATAGCTTGCTGCAAATTTTATTTCTTGTATGCTATCTCCAGGAGCCTGTTAATAACTCAACAATAAAACATTTGTTGAAAATTGTAAAAATTGATTAGACGTTTGCATTTTAGGCACGTGTCTTTTCAATTCATTTACTTTACTGTTGAAGAGTGCTGGAGCAAGGTACGTTCGTATTGCATTTAGAATAGGACTAGTCTCTTGGTTGATTTATATCGCTTTGAGTGAATCTTGTTGCATATATTGTACACTTGCACAAATTGATCTTAAGGGCACCACCTAATAAACAAGATAAGGTGGGGATTTCATCACCCTTTCCTTGGCCCAAAAATCATCATCCAAGCACTCACAATCCCAAGTTCTTTAATAAAAATTGATAGACGTTGGCCCCTAGGGACATCCAGACTCATTAAGAGATCAGCTGAAGTTGGAAATTATTTTTTATTCGTACTCCAATCAAATCAGTGTCTAAGGTTGGGGATTAAGAGGTTAAGCCTCGAAGATACCGTAGTTTAGCATAATTAAGGCCCGTTACTTACGCACGGATACCTCCCACTGTATTTTACCCCTACCTGGCTGATTAACTGTGGTCTGACTCGAGCAATAACCTTCTTTGATTCATCGAACAGTTAGGAGTCGTCTAGGTCCAGGTATCCTAGATAGATTGTGATTGCTTTTCTTGTTTGTTATTTTCCTTTTTCTTCGCTTGCTTGATCGGTGAACGTTGTCTGTGATTGTGCATGCAAGAGTGGTACCAGGATCCAAATTCTGCAAGACTTGTTAGGATTTCTACACTTGCACAAACACCACCTCCTGACACAATTACAGTTATGGCCAAAATACTTCTCTCCAAGACAAGTTCTGCCCTATTCGCACTTCACTTCCTTCATGCATTCTTTTACCTGAGACAAATGAAAACAACTTTGAGCTTAAACCACAATTCATAAATACACTCCCGAGGTTTCATGGCTTAGAGTCTGAGGATGCATATTTCTTCATTCGTGAGTTTGAAGAAGTGTGTTTGATGATGAAAATTTCCCAACTGACGGAGGACGCTGTAAGATTAAGGTTCATACCCTTCGCTCTTAAGGATATAGCTAAGAATGGCTATATAATCTGCCCATCAGTTCTGTCTCTTCATAGGATGATTTTGTCAAAGTCTTTCTTAAGAAGTTCTATCCCATTCATAAGACAGCCCTCATGAGAAAAAACATAATGCAGTTCAAGCAGGAATCTAATGAACCATTTTGGAAGTATTTCAAACGATTTAAAGATTTACTAGCCCTATGTCCTCATCACGGTATACAGAAGTGGCGACAGTGCCAAATTCTCTATGATGGACTTGACTACCAAACCAAGACACTCCTTGAAACCATGTGCCAAGGGGAATTTTTGAAAAAAGATGAGAATCAGGGTTGGGACTCTTTGAAGCTTTAGCAGAAAAAATCATCCAGTGAGAGTTATGCCCAGAGAAACCCAATCACACCACTTTCAAAACTTATGCATTCGATTGAATCCTCCATAGCTGCCAAAGTGAAAATAACACAATTGATGAAAAGGATAGAACTGCTCGAAGCTAGGGAACCAACTGCTGTAAATCAGGTCAACCCACCACCTGTGATCAACCCGGGTTGTACCTACTGCCATGATTTTAGCCACCTATTTGAAGAGTGTCCTGTCTACCAGTCTCAAATGTACCCTGAAAATATGAATGCAGCATACACCAGACCCAACTACAATCCATACTCTAAAACATACAACCCGGGATGGCAAAACCATCCAAATTTCTCATGGAGTCAGTCTGGTTATGAGAAACCAACGCAACCATTCTCACATCAATATCCTGCTCAGTCTCAGCAACCCAGTTTCCACTAGAGTCCATCAAATTTCCAATCATATCAGAGTCCACCACATTTTCAAGCAAACTTTCAGCCCACATATCAGCAACAACAAACACAAAATCATCCAGATAAAAAGTTGTCAGATTTAGAAAAAATGATTGAAATCTTATCCAAAACCCAGGCCTCAATGATGACCACCTACCATCAGGATATGAACAAGATACAGGTCAGATAGGTCAATTGGCTAACTCTTTGAATGAAAGACAAAAAGGAATCCTACCAAGTCAGCCATTGCCCAATCCAAAAAACCCCTTCCCTCTTCATGAAGTTGAAGACATGGGCCCAGGTCAATGCAAAACTGTTCATATTCTGAGATCTGAAAAGCAGATAGACAATAAGATTTCCAATCAACCCAATAAATCAGTGTCAATATCAACACCTCCTGTTCTGGTACAACCAACTCAAGACAATCCATCTTCAAGTTCATAACCGTCAACTTTCAAATCCAATGACAAAGACAAGACAAATGATCAACCATACAAGCCTATTGTACCATTTCCTAATAGGCTAGCAAACCAAAAGCTGAATGCTCATATGGAAAAGATTAGGAAACGTTTAATCAGGTCCAGATCAATGTACCCCTTCTTGATGCCATACAACAAGTCCCATCATATGCCAAGTTTTTAAAAGAAATGTGCACCAAGAAAAGGAAAGCAAATGTCTCAAAGAAGGTCTTTCTAGCTTCAAATATAAGTGAGTTGCTCACTGGGTCAATTCCTGTAAAATATAAGGACCCAGGGAGTCCAACCATTTCTTGTATTATAGGACAGACCACGATCAACAGGGCGTTACTTGATTTAGGAGCCAGCATCAATCTTCTTCCCTTCTCTGTATATCAGCAACTTGGGTTAGGCGACCTCCGTCCAACCAAAGTTACTATACAACTGGCTGATTGATCTGTAAAGATTCCCAAAAGGGAGATTACAGATGTTCTAATACGGGTCGGGGAATTCATTTACCCCGTAGACTTCATTGTTCTAGAGACGCAACCCTTACACAATCTCAGAGCTCAAACACTGTCATTCTAAGATGACCTTTCCTAGCAACTGCAAACGCAATCATCAGCTGTAGGAATGGCTCAATGCGTCTAACTTTTGGAGATATGACAAAAGAGGTGAATGTTTTCACCTGGGAAAACAACCTCGAGATTTAGATAATGAGTCATTTGAAGTGAACTTAATCGAGGGATTAACAAGTGAACATGACATGGAGATTGAATATGAGTCCGATGAAGAATTTGAGTTGGAGTCTGATGACTTTAACCTTGATCAGATCGTTGAGTCGACTGTGGAATGGGCTACAAATGCCACCCCTATCATTCCCTTGCACAAAGAACAATCATTGATAGATCCTGTCCCTTCTTCTGAACTTAAGGTTCTTCCCAACCATCTCAAGTACCAATACTTGGATGAGAAAGAAGGTTTTCCCGTGATCATTGCATCCCATCTTACAAAACAACAAGAAGAGGATCTTCTTACAGTGTTAAGAGAAAATCGAGAAGCCATTGGTTGGACCATGGCTGACATAAAGGGGATTAGTCCTTCCATAGTACAACACCGGATTCATTTGATGGAGGATGCTAAACCAAAACGTGACCCACAATGTAGACTGAACCCAATCATGCACGAGGCTGTTAGAGCTGAGATTTTGAAGCTGTTAGAGAATGGGATTATCTATCCCATATCCGATAGCCAATGAGTAAGTCCAGTCCATGCTGTGCCAAAAAAAGCAGGGTTTACTGTGGTAGAAAACGATAAGAAAGAATTGGTACAAACTCGACTTCCTACGAAGATTCGAGTCTGTATTGATTGCAGAAAATTGAACACTGCCACGTGCAAAGACCACTTTCCCCTTCCGTTCATTGACCAAATGCTCGAGAGACTAGCGGGACATGAGTACTACTGTTTCCTGGATGGATATATAGGATATAATCAAATCCCTATTGCTCCCGAGGATCAAGACAAAACCACCTTCACTTGTCCCTTTGGCACATTTGCATACAAAAGAATGCCCTTCGGCCTATGCAATGCTCCCGCAACGTTTCAACGTTGCATGCTTAGCCTTTTTTCAGACATGGTGGAGAGATTTTTGGAGATTTTCATGGATGATTTCTCGATTTATGGCGATTCCTTTGAACAATGCTTGTACCATCTTAAGCTTGTTTTACAACGATGCATGGAGAAAAACTTGACACTCAACTGGGAGAAGTGTCACTTTATGGTCAAGTACGGAATCGTTCTCGAGCACGAAGTTTCAAACAAAGGAATTGAGGTTGATAAATCTAAAGTGAAAGTAATAATAAAGTTCCCTGAGCCAAAATGCTTAAAAGACATTAGATCATTTCTAGGGCATGCCGGTTTCTATAGACGATTCATTCAAGGGTTTAGCAAAATTGCTAGACCTTTGACAAATCTCTTAGGAAAAGATGTACCCTTCAAATTTGATGAAGAATGTTTACAAGCTTGGGAGGAGCTTAAACACAGACTTATCTCAGCACCGATAATTTCTGCACCTGATTGGACTAGGCCATTCGAGATCATGTGTGATGCCTCTGATTATGCTATAGGCGCTGTTCTAGGACAGCGTGTTGATAATAGGCAACACGTGATCTACTATGCTAGTAGGACGCTTAATGAAGGCCAACTAAATTACACAACTACTGAAAAGAAATTTTTAGCTGTTGTGTTTGCATTACAAAAATTTTGTCAATACCTACTAGGGTCCAGGACAACGATTTTCACTGATCACTCCGCCCTTAAATACTTAATGCAGAAGAAGGATGCAAAGGCTAGACTTATTCGATGGATACTTCTTTTGCAAGAGTTTGATTTGAAAATCAAGGACAAAAAGGGTGTTGAGAATGTGGTAGCAGATCACCTTTCACGAATTCCCAATGCACCAAAGGAGACAATCCCAATAAATGACAATTTTCCTGACGAACGCATTTTTATAATGTGTAAAGAGCCCTGGTATGCTAATATAGCAAATTACCTTGCAACCGGGCGAACACCTTCCGATTGGTCAGGTCAGGACAAACACCGCTTTATGAGTCAAATACGGTTTTTCTTTTGGGATGAACCGTATTTATTCAAATATTGTCCTGACCAGATAATAAGAAGTGTCTTCCTGAGGATGAACATCAGAGTGTTTTGACATTCTGTCACAAGTTAGATTGCGGTGGACATTTTGGTCCATGATAAACTGCTGAGAAAGTATTTCAGAGTGGATTCTACTGGCCCACTCTCTTTAAAGACGCGTATACTTTCAGCAAGCTCTGTGCCAGATGTCAAATGACGGGTCGAATCATGCAGAAAG
The DNA here is from genome assembly GCA_038442645.1 of Agave tequilana. Taxonomy (NCBI): domain Eukaryota; kingdom Viridiplantae; phylum Streptophyta; class Magnoliopsida; order Asparagales; family Asparagaceae; genus Agave; species Agave tequilana. The sequence continues at coordinate 298,629 of JAVJIF010001318.1, read as the reverse complement.
ACATGATGCCCCTTACACCTATCTTGGAGGTCGAAATTTTTGATTTGTGGGGTATTAACTTCATTGGACCCTTCCCTCTGTCCTATGGCAACCAATACATTTTGGTGGCTGTAGACTATGTTTCCAAATGGTCTAAAGCTATTCCAACTAGGACAAATGACAACCAAGTTGTCATCAAGTTCTTATGGGAAAATATCATTTCACGCTTCGGAGCCCCCCGTGCGATAATTAGTGATAACGGGAGTCATTTCTGCAATCGGGCTTTTGAAGCCCTAATGCGAAAATACTCTATTTCTCATAAATTATCCACGGCCTACCATCCTCAGACGAACGGGCAAGTGGAAGTCACCAAAAGACAAATTAAACTCATATTAGAGAAAATCATTGGACAGAATCGTATGGACTGGTCCATCAAACTCATTGATGCCCTATGGGCCTATAGGACCGCCTACAAGACTATCCTCGGTATGTCTCCATATCGAGTTGTATTTGGAAAACCCTGCCACTTGCCTGTGGAGTTAGAACACCGAGCTATGTGGGCATTGAAACAGCTGAACTTGGACTTGGACAAAGCCGGTGCTTTGAGAAAATTGCAAATATCCGAACTATAAGAATTGAGAAATGATGCATATGATAACGCTCGGATTGCAAAAAACAGAACTAAGCTCTTCCACGATAAATCAATTCATAGGAAAATTTTTGTCTCGGGATAAAAAGTTCTGTTGTATAACTCAAGACTCCACCTTTTTCCTGGTAAATTGAAAACCAGGTGGTCAGGACCATACATCGTTCAAAAAGTCTTCCCTCATGGTGCCATTGAAGTTTTTGATCCAAAAAATGGCAATACTTTCACAGTCAACAGTCATCGCCTAAAGCTATTTTTACCACAGAGTTCGAGTCACACGATGTTCATGAATTAGGTCTTTGTGACCCAGTCTACATGTGACCACATCACTTGTAAAAATTTCCCAGTACCCCCTGCATATCATTTTGGGACCTCTCTTGTAAATAATAAATAAAAGAAAAAATATATATAAATAAATAAAATACTAAAAAAAAACAAAAAAAACACATATGGAAATAACTACAAATAAGTGGACTTAGGTGCTAAATAGCACCTAGAACTTTCCTCTCTCCTTGAATTCCTTTAAATTACCTAGGGTTGTAAATTCCTACTTCCAACTAGGAATTTATCTCTCTCAGCTATCTATAAATATCCTCTACCTCGTGTCTTCTCCCTTACCCTAGCTCTCAACCCAGATCTGAAAAACACAAAGCCAGCGCCACCCCTCAAAATTTTCTCCTCCTCTACATCCTCCACTCTGCCGCGTTTTCTCGGCATAAGTCGTGCATCCGCGGCTTTCTGTGAATCTCTGGAGCGCCGCCAAAGTTTGCTGCAGTCGCGGCCCTCTGCACTCTTCAGATCCAGAGCTTGATCATCTGTTTTCACATCCGAGTGCTCTCTGTTATCGAATTTTTGTTTCCCCCCACGTAGTCTGGGGGTGGTTTGCGTTCTATTCGCTGAAATCTTCCTGTTGCTCTATATTCGTTATCATGGCACCGTCAATATTTGCAGAAAAAGATTTTTCTCAATTTCTTAGCGATATTCACAGATATGGGCATATTTTTCTAGATCGAATTCGTGCTTGGGATTGGTATGCTTTAATATATGATAATTCAGATAGAGAGGCGTATTATTGTCCTGAGTTAGTCAACTTATTCTACACTTCCATAGACAATGCTTCTGTGAATTTTGACACTTACCAACTCACGGTACATATGCCCACGGGTGACATCATTATCACGCTTCCTCTACTAGAGGAACTCACACATGTCCCATATTACCCACATCATAGCGACCCCCTTCCTCTCATTGATTATATGTCTATCATGGAGGCTCGCTTTATAGAGTAGGACAGGGGCTCAAAGTCAGTACCACGTTTAGAAATGTGCATTGCGTTGGTCGATGGATTCAACGCAATATTTTAGGACTGGACCACACAACCTCCTTCAACAGGCCAGTGCTGCAACTCATACATGATCTCATGACTCGACAGCACACGATCTGCATTAATAAAACAATCTTCCATTGTATAATTGCCAATTCCTCACGCACACATGGTGCTAAGTATTCACACCCAGTTCTGATAACTCGTCTGTGTAGGACTTTCCTACCAGATGATGCTTTTGATGCATACGAGAGGGTATTCATAGCACCCGAGAGGGTCACTAGTGCCTATAATAGTTGTCTTCATCTGGTCTAGACCCCTAGTGTCCAGTCCGAAGATGCACCAGTAGAGTCCTCTTCCGAAGAAATTTTAGAGGAAGAGGATGAGCCAGCCTTTTGGCAACAGGCCCCCCCTGCTGATTCACGTGCATTGATGTCTACCATTTGGCGAGGCATGAAGAAGATATTCTGGGGATAAATTCGATTGCGCAAACAAGTTGAGGAGCAGACGTCTCGTTTAGATCGAATTGAGGAAGGTCTGCGGCATTCACAATCAGCTGGACCTAGCACCACCGCTGATCCAAAATGACAGAGAGGGTGACACCGTTTCTTTACCTGTTTCATGCATCCGTTATCTTGCATACATTGAGGACAATGCATGAGATAGTTATGGGGGGTAGATACTAACATAGGATTTTTCATTTTTCATTTTCTTTAGATTTTTCATTTTCTTTTAGGATAACCTTTAAAAAAAAATATTTTGATCCATTTTTAAGAATCAAACTTGATCTTAGGAATTACGGATATTCTAAACTAAGATTTCTTAATATAAGTTGAAATAAGGAGTTTTGTTGGATCTTTAGGTTAAGAAAAAAAAAATAAGAAAGATAGCTAGATTTTAATTCTTTCTTTAGCATTATATACATTAACATATTGAGGGATTAATCAAAGACTTAGTGATTCTATTTACACATATATATATTAAAATAATAATAATAATAAATAAATAAATAAAATAATTTCTTAACCACTAATTAAGCTGGTTAGTTGTGCCTTAAGAAGCATGGCCAGTCACGCCTAAAGGTGGTTAAGTCCTTAGCATTCATGGCCTAGTTTACTCGAGTCGTTGAATCTTAGGGATGTATCTTCATCTGGTGCCCTAAGACCGACTGCGTTAGGAGTCGTCGGTAAAAGGCTCGCTACATAGGTAAATTAGAAAGCCTAAGGAAGCTAAGGAGATGTAAATAAATAAATAAATAATTATATACAATATATATATATATATATATATATATATATATATATATATATATATATATATATATATATATATGTGTGTGTGTATATATAAGTAAATAAATGAACTCTAGTCTAAGAAAAATTCCTCATATATATAGATGTATATATGTTAGGCTTGATGCAAAATCCGGTTTTCTCTCTATTCCTTAAAAACTTAACCTAAGTTGAAGACAAAACTTTAAATAGAAACTTATAAAAAGAAAGACAAGTTTAAAGTAACCCGAAACTGATAGATCAAGGAAATTCTTGAAAAACATGGATCATAAATTTTTTCACTAACATTTTTCTTTCTTGTATTTTGTGGGTGCAATCAGCTGAAAACCCTCAGGAGACAACCTCCTCTAGGGTAACCTAGAGGTTTAATGGCTTGTTACATGAGCTCAATGCAATCATGTCACCTACGAAAGTGGTTTAATAATTTAGCTAGGATTTTTTCTCTTTTTCTTTTTGCTCGGGGACGAGCAAAAGCTAGGTATGGGGGTGTGATTGGAGTTCATTTTTATATCATTTTTCACTATCATATTATGCTTTATATAAAGAAAAATGAGATTTTTATTGCTTTTTTCTCTTTTTTTAGGTCCACCATTAATGGAGATGAAGGCCCATCAACAATGATTTTTCAAGGGAATTAAGTGATTAATTAAAGAGCCCAAAGAAAAAGCTCAAAGGAGAAGCCCATGTCTGGATTCATCCACGGATATTCCCTACTTTTTAGAAGGTCCAGCAAGGCACCTGGAGGATAATAGGATGTCAGAAAAAATCGATGGTGCAACGGCCTAGATTCTGCCGCGGAAACGTGGCTTTTGCCACGGATCCACGGCAATGATCTGGCCGTTGAGCCAGCATTTAATCCCACGGCTGTGATTTGAAGGCCTCACTCCCTGGAGCCTATAAATAGACCCCAAGGGCCTCTGTAATGGAGGAGGGGAGAAGAGCATTGTATTTTGAAGGAATTGTTGGCATTTTCTCTAGGTTTTCTTTAGTTGCTCTTGTAATTTTCTTTCTCCTTCAAGAATTCAGCAAAGAGAGAGAGATAGTGAGAAATCTTGTAATTAGAGAGGTGACAACTCAATACAAGAATTGATCCTTCTTTCTTTACATCTTTTCTCATTCTAGTGCATTGTTTTCTTCAAGCTTTTACTACTTTTATATTTCCTTCTACAATGGATTGTTGTTTGCTTTTTACTTCAATGTCTAGCTAACTTCCTAACATGACTAACTAACCTCTAATTTTACTAACTACTAACTCTTGGGTGATTGCTAATTTATGTGATTCATTGGATGCTTTATTATAGTCTTGCAAATTTCAAGTCTCAATTATCCCCAATGAAGATGAGTTACTTTAATTCTTAGCAAATGCTTGTTCCCATTCCATATGATTCATGTGAGCCTCATTTAGAGCCTTGTCTTTAGAACAAGTGCCTTGATGGAACATGAAGATGGAGCACCTAACTATGCTATTGATTAGTAGTATAAATTTCTTACTTCAATGCTAGCTTAAGTATAGCTTTGATGGACTAATGAATCTCGTATCTTCTTTCTTAGCATATCCTTGAGTGACTATCCTTGATTCCATCACTGAAAAATCTATCTCGGGAGCTAATGAATAAATGAGGTAACGAGTCATGCGGAGAAGATAACTCATCCTCTACATGGGACAATACTTTAACCAAACAAGCAAGACAAATCTTTGCCGATGAATCAACATGAGGCATGCATCACCCTATGAGATTAGTAAGTTAGTAAAGTAGAGTGTTAGTTAGTCATGGTTTCTCTCCCTATAGTCTTTCAAAGTTTTCTTTCTTAAAAAGTTCTCTTTTCAAGCTGCATCCAAGTTCATTTCACCTTCCTTTCCATCCTTTTCCTTTTTCTTCAACAAAACCAACAAAGAATTTTTCATCCACTTTCTATGTCAGTTTCTTTTTCTTAAAGCATAGAAGAACCTTCATTTTCCTTCTTACAACAAACTCAATATAAAAATCGTGAATGCTTCTATCGCTAACTCTCCCTGTGGAATTGACCCGTAATAGATTGTGCTACGACGGTGATTCAGAAAGAGTATAGTAAACCGATAAATACATTTGGAGCCTTTTGAACATCAACACACGAACGTCAAAGGTTTACTCTAAACCCTCTCTCTGAATACTAGTAAAACTCGAAATTCCGAATAGGGACGTAGAGCTGGGTGCTCGAACCTCGAAACAAATCTCTGTGTTTGCGATTGGTTTGTTTGTGTTATTTACTTGCTTTATATTCATTGCTATATTGTCGATCAACACAACAAGATTGCATTGTGCACCTCAAACTCTTATCTAGAGAAATCACAGGGAAGAAGTTTAGAGCCCTTCACGGGGTATTTGACTTCTAATCTTGTTTCGGGTGATCGCTGCATCATAACATTTTAAATTGTGTATTCATTAGCATTATCACCTATTCACCCCCCTCTAGGTGATTTCAATTGGTATCAGAGCTAGAACTCTAGTTTTTGGCTTCACATCCTTAGAGAAATCCTAAAATTTGCTAATCACTATTTGCATATTTTCATTCATACACTAGTAAAGGTAGCCGATAACATTAAGACCTCTCCCAAATTTGATGGACTCAACTTTCCCATATGAAAAGTTAGGATGATAATTTTTCTACAATCTCTCGGTAGTCTAGTTGCTAAGTCCTTGACCAAGCCTTATAGTTGACCCGAAAGTGAGGAGGACACTTGGTCCGAACTCACCTTCAATGAATTTGATGCTAATTCAAAGGCTCAAAATGCCCTACTTTTAGCTTTGAATGAGGATGATCTAACACGGGTTATCCATTGTAAATCTGCCTATGAGATTTGGCAATACTTATTGGTCACTCATGAGGGAACATCACAAGTCAAGAGAGCAAAAATAGATCTCTTGCATTCCCAATATGAAAGTTTTAGAATGTTGGAGGATGAATCTATTGATGATATGATTACCAAGTTTACTAAGATTACCAATGCTCTTTCTTCTCTAGGTGATGATATAAGCAACGACCAAAAGGTGCGTAAAGTGATTCGTGCTCTTCCTTCGTCATGGGAAATCAAAGCTACCAGTTTGAAGGAGTTGAATGACAAAGATGAGACGGAGCTCATAAGTCTTATCGGAAATCTAAAGACTCATGAGAATGAGAAGAAGGCTAGAGAAGAAGCGGTACCTCAAAAGAAAAAGTCCATAACTTCCAAGTTTCCTCTACCAACTATGATGATGAAGAAGATAAAGAAGATGATGAAGAGCTATCTCTCCTTGTGAGAAATGTAAAGAGAATGTACCGCAAGAATAAGCTCAACTATAGAAAGCGATGGGAAGGGAAGGAGGAGAAAAGGATCATATGCTACAACTGTTGGAAACCTAGACAAATCATGGCCGATTGTCCAGATTTTAAGAAAAAGATGACCTCCTCCTTGAAGCAAAAGAGTCCGATTGAAAAGAAGGTATACAAAGCCACTTGGGATTCAGAAAGTGAATCAAAGATGAAGTCGACACGGTAAATGGGTGTTTCATGGCAAACACACCCAAGGTAACTACTTAACCACTTGATGATGAAAGTGAAATAAGTAGAGAAATGTTAGTACATGCTTTTGTTGAACTTTCAGAAAGTTTTGATGTTAAAAAGGTAGAGTGTTCAAAATTGAAAAAGGAAATAGAGATGCTTAAAAATCAACTTGCAATTTCTTCAAAAGAAAAGTATGAACTTTCTTCTAATCTTATTTCAACAAAAAGAGATTTTGATGCTTATAGAGTTGCTTGCAAAACTAAATTTTCAAAAATTGATGAAAATGAATTATCCTTCTTAAAAAATTAAAATCAATGATTTTGGAAATGTTTTAAAAGAATGTGCTTTTAACACTACTAAATTAGAAGAAACGTTTTCAAAGAAGCATATACACACTCCACATGGTAGAAATGATAAAACAACTCATGTGCTCATCATGCCAACACATCACATGTCACTCATGTTAAAACTACTCATGCTCCCAATTTACATGTTCGTAAGCCACATGCTCATTATGCTTTTAAATATGGAAGAATTTATAGATGCACTTATTGTGGCCGGAATGGCCATTTAGCTAAATTTGGCTATGATCATATAAATAGTACAAATAATCTTGTGTGGGTTCGAAACACTAACTCTTCAGGACCCAAGAAAATGTGGGTACCAAAATCAAGTCTTAAATTATTTGATATAGGTACACACCAAGGCTCCAAGACGTAAGGAGCGGTGGTACCTTGATAGTGGTTGTTCAAGGCATATAACATGGGACATCAACAATTTCATAACCCTATCAAGGTACGTTGAAGGTGGCACTGTCACCTTCGGAGATGACTCCAAGGGCATCATCATCGGTATAGATAACATTAAAATTGTTGCATCTCCTTTAATAGAAAATATTGTTCTTGTTGATGGGCTTAAACATAACTTGCTTAGTATAAGTCAACTATGTGATCGTGGTCTCAAAGTTGTTTTTGATGAATCTTCTTGCAAAATTTTTGATTGTAAAACCAATGATTGTATTCTCACTGGATTTCGTGAAAATAATGTCTATATTATTGACATGCTTAATTTGGATTGTTCTACTAAATTCTTGAATGCTTTTGATGAGATTTCATGGGTATGGCATAGAAGATTAGGACATGCATCTTTTGATCACCTTACTAGAATTAATTCTAAGGAATTGGTGAAGGGTATTCCTTACTTGAAGTTTGGAAAAGACCGCATTTGTGGTGCGTGCCAACTTGAGAAACAAACTAAGTCTTCTTTCAAACCAATCAAGGATATCATGTCAACTAGGCCATTAGAATTGATTCACATGGATCTTTTTGGACCAACTAAAACTAAAAGGTTAAATGGAAGTAGATATGTTTTGTTTTAGTTGATGATTTTTCTCGTTTCACTTGGGTTTTTTTTTTGGAGCATAAAGATCAAACTTTTTCACATTTTAAGATTTTTCGAAAGAGGGTTGAAAAAGAATAAGGATTTTCGATTTTACGGATAAGAAGTAATAAAGGTGGTGAGTTTGATAACCAACTCTTCATTACTTATTGTGATGAAAAGGGATTAAGCATGAAATGTCATGTCCTAACTCCACAACAAAATGGAGTAGTTGAAAGGAAGAATAGAACTCTTAAAGAAATGGTTAGGACTATGATAAGTGAATATGGGCTCCCTCAATACTTATGAGCCGAGACTGTAAATACCGCATTCTACATATCAAACCGTATTTATTTGTGCAAAAATACTTTCAAAACCTCTTTTGAAATTTGTCATTTAAGAAAACCAAATGTTTCATACTTTAAAGTTTTTGGATGCAAGTGTTTTGTTTTGAATACTAAAGATAATTTAGGTAAATTTGATACTAAGGCTTATGAAACAATCTTTGTTGGATATTCTAGTACTAGCAAAGCTTATAGAGTATTCAATAAATCATCTCATGCTATTGAAGAATCTATGCATGTCAAATTTTAAGAATCTAATACTATTGTTAAGAATGTTATAGAGATTGACTCATTAGGTGAGGACATGGAGAAAATATCCTTAAAGGACTCACCCATCGAAGAAGACAAGCAAGAACCCATTGGTAAAATTCAAAGGATGAAGTGAAAAAATCTCAACCACTTCCTAAAGATTGGAGATACGCTACAAATCATCCCAAAGATCTCATCATAGGTGATGTATCAAAAGGGGTAACTACTCGCTCCAAACTCCATGAATTGTGTGAAAATTTTGCATTCATATCTCATTTTGAACCCAAAAAACATCCTCGAAGTCGAGGGTGACTCATATTGGTTGCTAGCTATGCAAGAAGAGCTCAATCAATTTGAGCGCAACCAAGTTTGGCATCTTTTTCCTAGACCCCATGATAGACCAATAATTGATACTAAGTGAATTTTTAGGAACAAGTTGGATGAGTCAGGAAATGTTATTAGGAATAAGGCTAGGTAGTGGCCCAAGGTTACACTCAAGTTGGAGGAATCGACTTTGAGGAGACCTTTGCACTCGTAGCACGGCTTGAAGCCATACGGATCACACTAGCTTATACATCTTTTAAAAATTTTAAACATTTTCAAATGAATGTAAAAAGTGCATTTTTAAATTGTTTTATTGATGAGGAAGTTTATGTTGAACAACCTCCCGGTTTTGTAGATCATGTTCATCCAAATTTTGTTTTCAAACTTGATAAAGCATTGTATGGTTTAAAACAAGCTCCAAGAGCTTAGTATGAAAGGCTTTCTAGTTTTCTTCTTTCAAATGATTTTGTTAAAGGCAAAGTAGCCACCATACTATTTACTAACATGTTGATAGTGACATTCTTATAGTTCAAATATATATTGACGATATAATTTTTGGTTCTACTAATGAGTTACTTTGTAAGGAGTTTGAACAATGCATGCAACGTGAATTTGAGATGTCATTAATGGGTGAATTGAACTATTTTCTTGGACTCGAAGTCAAGCAAATGCATGATGGGATTTTCATATGTCAAGCCAAGTACTCCAAGGAACTCATCAAGAAATTTAGACTTGAAGACTCAAAAATTTACAACACTCCCATGGCTACCACCACCAAGCTTGATAAGGACGATTAAGGTAAGTGTGTTGATATAAAATTATATAGAAGCATGATTGGTAGTTTGTTGTATTTAATGGCTAATAGGCCGGATATTATGTTTAGTGTGTGTCTTTGTGCTAGATTCCAATCGTGTCCCAAAGAATCTCATTTAATTACGGTAAAACCCATTATTCGTTATATTAAGGGCACTATTGGAATGGGTCTTTGGTATCTGAAACTTGGAGATTTCTCAATGATGAGTTTTTTGGATGCCGACTATGCGGGTTGTAGAGTGAATAGGAAGAGTACTAGTGAAACATGTCAATTTCTTGGTAATTGTCTTGTTTCATGGTCTTTCAAGAAATAAAATTCGGTAGCCCTCTCAACCGCCGAGGCGAAGTATGTTGCGGCGGGGGCTTGTTGTGCACAAGTCCTTTGGATAAAACATACTCTCCTTAATTATGATTTGCATTATGACCATATAAAAATATTTTGTGATAATACTAGTACTATTCATATGACTAGGAATGCAAATCAACATAGTAAGACCAAGCACATTGAGATTCGATATCACTTCCTTAAAGATCATTTTGAGAAAGGTGATATTGATATTGATTATGTTTCTTTCAATTTTCAACTTGCTGATATTTCACTAAACCACTTGACTATAATAGATTTTCTTTTATATGTGGTGAACTTAATATTTGTGTGGTTGAATAAGGATGTTTTCTTACTAATATATCCCTTTTTGATGTATGACAAAAAGGGGGGGAAATATGTGTTATGATTTCATTGATGGTGTTTTATGGTGTTTTATTGATGGTGCTTTATTGATGCTTAAATCAAATTTGTGTTTTATTGATGCTTAAATCAAATTTCAAAAATTCTCTCATAATAAATTGTTTAATACTTGTTTAATATAGCATTATTTGAGGGGAAATTTTTATCTCCCTTTTATATCTTGTGTTATAGCCTATATGTTTTGTCATCATCAAAAAGGGGAAGATTGTTGGCCCAAAAGGTTACACTCTTTATTTGTTTAAGTTTTGATGATAACAAAACACATAGAAGCTATTTGGTACTAATAAGTTGTTTAGAATGAGTTTTAGGTTTGTACTAGTCATGATGGCCTTTCTAAGCTATTGTAAAGAATTATGATGTTAAAAGGCAAATGGCGCAAGAGGACGTTTTCGTAGAAGAGAAGGCTTTAGCTTGGTGTAACGCGGCTCAGAGACTTCCTTTCTCAGTTTTTATAATTTTTAGTATGTTAAAGAATAGTATATAGTGTTGAAGCTCAATATTCCCCACGCACAAGATATTGCACATGATTTTTCTAAAAGATGTCTCTCTATATACAAAATATTTTTAAACATATTCTAATACTTACAAACTCTATTTCATATAGTATAACAAGTCTTGATCAAAATTAATTTGAAAATTATCAAGATCTTCAAAATCATTTTCAAAAGAACTGTTTTTGGCCTGTTGCGGTTGACCGGACGGTCGACTGGCTCTGTTTCAGGTCAGAACGGTCGACCAGGCGGTCGACCCACTTCTGACCGTTTGGGTGCGTGCATATGTGCACGTTTCCCGGTCAACCGGGCTGTCGACCGGACCCCATATCGGTCGGCCGAGCTTCGGCTGACTGAAAGCACTCATGTTTCTATTTGTTACAGTCGACCAGGCGGTCGACCATGGGCTAGCAACGATTATATTTTTTGAAAACCGGTCGACCGGCCAGTCGACCGTGAGCTTAAATTCAGCCCAAACGGATAGTTTTTTAAACACGTTTTAAAACGTGGTTTTCTTCTCTAAACGGATTTGAGGGATAGATTTGGGTCTAATCTTTCCTAATTTTTCATTATAACAGTTTACTATTTAATCCCTACCTTTATCCTATAAATAGGGATGATTAGGGTTGAGGTGATTACAACAATCCTTTGCAAAAAGAAATCAAGTTTAAGTCTTTCAAAAGAAGTTTTTGCTCTCAGTTCTTGTGCTAAAAAATTCTCTCTTTTTACTGTAGTTTTTGATTCAAAACTCTCTTCAACTTTATTTTCTTTTTCACTTACAATACTTGAGCTTCAATCCAACACATTATTCTCTAGGGTTTTTGTAAGTGAAAAAGTTTTTCAGGATAGAGTTTGTGGTCTTTTGATCACTAAGATATCATTGTATTTGTGGCTCCACTACCTCTGAAATAGAGGAGTGTGATTGAGGAGTTGGGTACTCCCTTATGGTTGTAATCCTTTATGAAAGTTAGAGTGGTTCTTAAATCCTTCTGGGTGAAGGCAGGGACGTAGAGCTGGGTGCTCGAACCTCGAAACAAATCTCTGTATTTACGATTTGTTTATTTGTGTTATTTACTTGCTTTATATTTATTGCTATATTGTCGATCAATACTCATACAACAAGATTGCATTGTGCACCTCAAACTCTTATCTAGAGAAATCATGAGAAAGAAGTTCAGAGCCCTTCACGGGGTATTCGACTTCTAATATTGTTTCGGGTGATCGTTGCATCATAACATTTTAAATTTGTGTATTGATTAGCATTGTCACCTATTCACCACCCCTCTAGGTGATTTCAAGATATAGAGATATAGTAAGAACAAATAAAATATATATATGAGTATACAAAGAGAACGTCAATAGTGATACCAATTGAAAATATAATAAGATTAAGTGTATAACTCATATTACTTCCACCCATTTCATGCACATGTTTAAAAGGATTTTCAATAAGAAGCATACAAGGCATGGTCTTCTAACCAATCACCCTTGAATGGGTAGGGTTTTCAAAAATAGGTTTGAAAATATAATATATTTGAAGAGCTCTACCACAATGAAGAATACGAACTAGTTTTAAGAAAAATTTGAAAACTAGTATGAAATCAAGCAAGGAATAAAACAAAATTATATTTCATGAAACATGAAAATCATCAAAACGATTTAATCTTCAAGATATATGTATGTCATGTTCAAACTAAAGTATACATACATATCCAAACATAATGAGTCCACAAAAGTATATGCATGAACGAAAGTGGCTCAACGATGTATATGTATATTTAATAGTTTAGACAAAATGGACATATACATGAAGTTAAACATAAACACGAAAAATATGTAAAACGGGGAATACAAGTCAAATGTATGAATCATCAAAACTAGACTATACTAGTACATTTAATGAGTACAAATGAGCTTTCAAGCACAAACATATAATGGTCTATTTGTGGCTCACTAGTTGTACAAGTATATATTCTAGTTTTAATGAAAACTAACATCCAAACATGTAATAAAAACATGAAGCATAAAGGTCAAAAACAAAACTCATAAACATCCACATGATCAATATGTATATGCACATACATTAGATCTAGGACATACACATTAGTTTAAAAAACAAAGTGAGAACACTTACATATAAATCCATATTAGACATGAGTGTCTCAAATAACTAAACATGTATATCACTAATCTAAATATCATGGCATATGACATATTAATCATGAAATATCAAGACATGCTAAAAATGAATAATAAGAAAGCATGTAAACAAATAAATGGGAGTTAGAGATCGTTACCAAACTATTAAGGGCAACTCTTCATGTCTCCAAAATAAGGTGGTCCTCCCACCAAACACTCCTTGAAAGTGATGCATCCACTATGTCATCTTTAGGCTCGGAACGCATCCACCTCAAGGTACCATCGCTCTCATGTCATGCGAGCGCCCACACTTACATCAAAAATGATAGGGGTGGTCTTTGGTACCCATACTCTTTTGGGTCCATGGGGGTTAGCTCCTTTCCTAGCCCAAACAAACTTAGTTGCTAAATTTGAATCATGTAAACGATCATAGCAAAACTTAGCAAGGTGGCCCTTACGTTCACGAAATGTACAAGTGTACACATGAGCATACATTGTATTATGAGTGTGTATGTGAGGAGCATGTGTATGCCGTGGTTTGTGTGCATGCATAGATGGAATTTGTTTCTTGCGAAACATGGATTCCAAACGTGTATGGTTCAAAGCATAATGGCTCAAAGTGGAGCCCAAACAATCAATACTTTTCTTCAAAACATTTATATCATTTTCAATACTTGAAGATAAAGTGGAACATGCAATATATGAGCTAGATGAAGGAGCTACACTAGCATGGCAAACATGTGTATCTATATCATTTTTCAAAGAAACATTTTTCTTTAAACAATCTTCCAATTCTTATGAAATCAAATCAATTTTGTTTTTCAAAGAAACATTTTCTTTTACAACAAAATCAACTTTTGAAGATAAAGCCTCATTTTTCTTTAAAACATTTTCACAATCATTTTTGGTTTTCAAAATTTTGTTTTCATTAAGGGCAAGTTCAAGTTGGGATTTAAGTGAGTCATGTTCACTTGAAATCTCATCCCTCTCTTGCAAAGCAATCTCAATTCTAGAAGATAAATTTTTATTTTCTTCTTTTAAAACAAGACTATCCTTTTTCAGAAGTTTATATTTTGAAATCAAATTTTCACAATTTTTAGCAAGTTTATCATTCATGGCCTGTGCCTCTAAACACTCATTGCAATAGGAACTAGGACTAGCATCTAGTTGAGTGTCTGAATGTACCTCAAGGGAGTCATTCCCTTGGACCATGAAACAACGTTCATCAGACTCATCTCTTCTAGATCTCCTCATTTTATTGATAATCTTTGGCATCTCGGGAGAAGTCAAAATGCTCCATACTGCAAAAGCCAAATCATAGTAAGAAAACACATGTAAATAATCTTTATGAAGAGATGATCTAAGTTCCTTTAGGGCTATTGCATTGGCCTCTATATGCTTGCTATCTTTAGGGTAGGATTCCTTAGTGATGGCAAGGTAAATATTCAAGCCTAAGGCTTTTAAATGACAACTCATAAGAACCTTCCATATGTCTAGTCTAGAGAAATCAAACATGGGAGGGTTATCCATGAGTGCAAACTATATGTGTGCAAAAGCAAATGCAAATGTAGATTAGCTAACCAAGATCACACTCCTAGGTGGTTAAACCAAATATCAGGAGCGTAGGCTCTGATACCAATCGAAAATACACCTAGAGGGGGGTGAATAGGTGTATGGCTAATCTAGTGAACTAAATGCGAAAATTAAAACTTAATTGCAACTACAGTTAATGCAACCAATGAGTGTAGCCGAATTCCCGGTGAAGGGCTCTGAACTAACTCCTCTTGATTCCTCTGAATAAGAGTTGAGGCGCTATATGAAGCTCTCGTGGTTAAGCACAAGTGAGGCACACACAAACAAGCCAAGCATATAATGAATGTATGACAATATGAATGATGCAAGGCACAATATAAAGAGAGAGTTAGAGAGACAATGGATCAAATGCAAACACACGAATATGTTTCGAGGTTCGAGCACACAGCTCTACGTCCCCGCCTTCACACAAAAGGATTTCTAATCCACTGGTCCACACAGGACTCCCACACAGGGAACCTCCACTGAGGATTTTGGGGCAATACAATAACCGGGAGTACACAACTTCTCTCTCGATTACAAACACAACCTCTCACTAGAGGCTAGGCACAAAACCACCAATACTAATCTCACAAATGAGGGATAGGCATAAAGCCAATACAACCAATCAACCTCTCACTAGAGGGATAGGGCACAAAGCCACCACTCCAAAATCAACCTCTACACAAGAAGGATAACACAAAGTAGGAGGGTTTACAACTTAGTGATCAAAAGACCACAAACGAATTCTTTTCCACAAAAACAAAGATCCTATAGAGAGGATAGAATGATAAGGCTCAAGTATGGAAAATCAAGATGTTGGAAAACAAAACACAAGGAAAAATACTTAGGAAAATAACTTAGTATATGATAGAAATGAAGAACAAAGTAAATATCCCAAATCTATATTTTTCTTTGATTTTTTTCAACTCTTGAAAACAAGTAAAGAATGATCTTTAAAACCAATGAACTCTTTTGAAAACTTGCTTTTAAAACACTAAAGAATAAGTGAATTTTTGCTCTTGAAAATCTTTTTGAAAAGCTCTCTCAAATGGGGTATTTATAACCCCTAAAAGGGATCTACCCATTGGCAACAGACTAGGCCAGAATTGGCCTTCCGGTCGACCGGCCAACGGTCAAAAATTTGACCGTTGAGCCTTCCGGTCAACCGCCCGGTCGACCGGGCCCTGAACCAGAGAGCAACGGCTCTCTGGCCGGTCGACCGCCCGGTCGACCGGGGCAACCCGAGAGTGGGTTGCCTTCAGTCGGTCAACCGTGCGATTGACCGGCCAACTGACACGGCCAAGTGCACATCCTTGTGCACGTCCGGTCAACCGCTCTGGTCAACCGGCTCTTGGTTCGGTCGACCGGGACGGTCGACCGCCAGAGCCTGACAGAATAATTTTGGGACTGAAAAACTTGGTTTTTAAATACAAAATAAATTCCAAAAATTGTCTAAAAACCCACAAAAATAGTTTTATTATAATACATTGATATACAAACTTGTGAGAAAAATTTTAACACAAATTTCAAACTTTTTGAACCATTTTTGTTACTTACAAATTTTGCCGAAAATCAAAAACTGTATTTTCTAAAACTTAGATTTTTCAAATGGAAATCTAATTTTTTCCAAAACTCATCCAAATACAAAAACATGATGTTTAAACAACTTTTAGGCATGTAGTATATGAATATACTCCAATGTACATATAATGTTTTTGATTTTAAATCCAAAAATATGTTTTGTTAAAACACAAAACTCCAAATACATGAATAGGCATATCAAAATAAGTTTGTCTAAGATATGAAGCATACATGTATATAGAACACATCTAATATACATAAAATAATGTAAACTTATTTTGATCTATCTATTCATGAAACCCAAGATCGATTAAACCAAAAACCGAAAACCAATAAACATGAAAACTAGAAACAAGTGTGTGTTGTGAACTTGAGCATATCATACTATCTAGTCTTTACAAATGGATCTAAAACAAAATCTAACTATGTACCGAAGTCTTCTTGACGAACTTCGTCTTCAAGCCAACTCGATCCAAACGTGATCCACCGAGCTTGACTCTAATGAATGCTAGATATGAACTTTGTCACTCGGGCTCTTGAATCAAGATATGAGAAACTCCAAAACTCCTTTGTTGAAGCTAATCACCTACTAATATCTTGATTAAGTATCTGAAATTAAACATCACAAGAATATTAGTAAACATAACTACATGAGTTAATCATCATCAAAACTAGAGTGAAAGGCCTCTGGGCTAACACATCCCTCTAAGCTAGGGACGCTATCTGAGCTTGGATGCCTTTAAAAACTTCAGCGTCTATAGAAGAATTTTCCTTCGACTTCTCAGTCTTGGGTTGTTCATTGCTATGATGTTCTTCCTCATTACTCCCGGTATCATTCTTATTTCAGTTAATGAGGAGTTAGGCGAGCATCTGTTGAATGTTGTCTAAGGTTTCTTACTGAGCCTTAGAGGTTTGCTCTTGAGCTTTCAACCGTCGACAGAGATCATTACAGTTATCAGCCATATTCACTGATACTCTATCCATTTGTGCCGGGCTGACTGTCGCTGAAGAGGCATACCCACTGTCTTCGTCCTCCTCATTAGACCGTTGGAATAATCTTCTCATTGGTTCTGGTGAGGTTAGTGTAGTTGAGGAGGATGGCTGCTCATAATTGTAGGGTATTGTGACCCTATATCTGGTGTTTTGGAAGATACCTTCTTTGTGTATCAAGACTTCGCCAAGGCCCGGACTATAATTCGAATCTGGAGAACTGGAGGGAGTGGCATACGACGCTCGTCTGTCCCTACGTGGCTCTCATCCCCTTCCGATCATATTGACGGATGCAGAGGGCAGATCTGGTAGATCTTGCGATACGCTTCTTTTGCGATGCTTTATAGGAGCTTGTTCTGATAGTCGATCAAAAATTGATCTTCAGTCTGGAGGAGTGGAGGGGAATGGTCTTAACCGGCAATAGACTGAGTGGACTATCACCAACTGACATCCCACTTGTTGACAATAGGAGGGAGAAATCTAGAAAGATTCCAACTTCCATTTGCTTGTCAAGAATTCTCGCAAGTCAGACCCAGCCGGGCTTAAGTGGCTTAGCGCAGAGGCTCTGTTGGATTGCGCATAGGACGATGCCTTGTTCTTTTCATCATTGCAGAGGTAGTTGGCACTAGATAGTGCTTTAGTTTTAGCTTCGCAGCTAAGAACTTTGGGAATGCCCTTGGGTGTTGAAGCTGCATAAGCACCGCTATCAACACTTGGGGACAATCCTTTAGCTCCGCTACGAAGAGCGAGCTTAGTGCTTGAGGAGCTGGGGAGCAGAGCATACTGTGGTGTTGTCCGCTTCCTTACTGCGCAGGTGGTTAGCATTATATAGTGCTTTAGCTCTAGCTTCGCGGCTAAGAACTTTGGGAATGTTCTTGGGTGCTGAAGCTGCATAAGCACCGCTGTCAACACTTAGGGACGATCCCTTATCTCCGCTGCGAAGGGCGAGCTTAGCGCTTGATGAGCTGAGGAGCGGAACACACTGTGGTGCTTTGTCTGCTACCTTGCTATGAAGAAGATTAGCACCGCTGGGTGCTTTAGTCCTAGCCTGGCTGTCGGGAACGCCGCGCGCATCCTAAGGTACTGGCGTTGTGTTTGCCACGCCATCAGTAGCTTCGCTCATAAGAATGAGGTTACTGGGAGGAGTTACTATTCCTGGATTAGGCACAGACAGAGTTGCCCCCTAGCCTCGCGGCTGATAGTTTCGACGAAGCAGGCAGGTGTTTTGCCTTTGTCTTCGCGGGATAGATGAATTTGTGGCGTAGCTACGCCTGAAACTTCACATAGAGCTTTCTGTTTCGGCCTCCACATCTACTTTGGAAGAGGGGACTTAGGTTCACAGGGAACCTGGCTAGCCTTGCGCGAGACTGAGAGGAGTTGGGAGGATTCTGCCTCCGGTTTATGCTCCGAAACCTTGGTTATTATGACCTTTCTATGCTTTCGTGCATGGAGCATTGGACTACCCCCAGCAAGGAGTTCTTCGAATTTCTCTTGGTCAAAATGAACGACCAAATTTTCAACAGTAACAGACTAAGAATTCTGACCGTTGCATTGCGGTCCTGCTTCCTTGTTGCGCCAGATGACCGTAATAGGCTCGCAGAGAGCCTTATCTGTCTCCAAAGAGACCTGCTCCGAAGAATGAGCCAGAGGGGCCCTGGCTACGCCAACTTCCCTGTGCGTACGTAGGGGAGTTTTGCTACCCCCAGGAAGAAGTTGTTCGAACTTCTTTTGGCCAGAGCAAATGATCAACGTTTCAGCAATAGACCTAGAGGTTTGATCTTCGCATTGCGACACTTCATTCTCAGCAGTAAAGAATGAAGTCCCCAGCGGAGTCACCAACTTGTTTTCCATTGATCTTGCAAAGGGGAAAACTTGCAGAAAAAGTGTCGAGGAGCCAAATAACAAGTAATTCTTTGAAGGAAAAAGATTATAGGTAGATCTCCTCTGAAATTTCTGGGAAGTGTGCCAGTAGGAATCTGATCAGCGCGCGATCACTTTATCCCTTTGATGATGCGATCAATCAGATAATCAGACTGCTGCCTAATGGGATCCCTTCTCGCCTAGTTCGGAGAATCGGAGAACAGAAGGTTGGTAGAACCCTCTTGTTACTTCTCAAACTACCTCCACTTGGGAATTCCTTCTCGCCTGGTTCTGGAGATTCCTTGAGAAGGAGGAAGATCTTTGGGTATTAGCAGCCTGATTAGAGAAGTAGTTCTCTGAATTCTTGAAAGTAAAAGAATAGATCTCTTGTTGGCTTCCGCTTTCTTGTCCGCCGGTGGTCCTCTCTTCGGGGGGTTCTCGGTCCGTCCGTCCTCTTCTCCCCTTTGCCTATGGTGGGCTATTTATAGGGAGAATAAGGGAATAATGGCATTGAAAATCTAGAAACAGATTGAGTCAATCTGTTTCGTATCTGAAAAGTAGCCTTGCCGCGAGGTTAGAAACCGCTTTTGCGAAGTAGCACAGGACGCTAAATGAGGAATATTCCCTTTATCTCTTCAATTAATTAGGAAATATCCTTTTATGAAAGATATCCCTTTAACTGTTTGAGAGATCTCCCCCACTAGTCTCACCTGATTGGGAGAGTCAAAAGATTATGGCAAGCAACTGCCAAATTTGATCTCAATTTGATTCGATCTTAATTAGATTTGATCTCATCTAGAGATTTGATTGATCAAAGATGACCATAAAAAATCCGCAGTGGAGCTGCCGCGTTGAGCTCACAGCGGAGATGGGAGAAGCATCTGGCGAAGTTAGAAGAAAGCTCTTCAGTGGAGTTGGATAAACTTTGTGGCGAAGTTACCAATCAGTCTTTTGCGCGGCTGCGCTGAGCTAACTTTCTACGGAGTTAGCTGAGCATTTGCAGGCAAAACTGCAAGTCAGCTCGTAGCAAAGTTATAAAGGATCTTCCTGCGATGCTAAGAAATTTTAGCTTCTCATGTGAGACTTATCTCGTGGGATCATGCGAGACTAAGTGTTGAGCTAACTTAGTGCCTCTGGACCTTCCTGTCTCACGAGCTTTTCTTGGCTTACTGTCTGCTTCACTGGATCAATAGAGTCCAAGTTACTGATTCATACCTTTTGAGATGGGTGAAGAACTGGTCGTCAGCTTGTCTGCCACTTGTCTTTTGTAAATGTCAACAAGTTAAACATTGTCCAGGCCAGTTAGGAATCTTGTCTCTTTTAGAGTGTCAACAGTGATTTATCAGTTCAGAGGTGATAATTTAAACATAACGGATTAGAGATCGTCTGACATGAAATTTTATCGTTCAGAGGTGATGAATTGGACATAACGACAAAGAAGGGTAAAATTTGGACAATCATTGGTTCAAAGGTGACGAACTGGACATAACTGATAAGTTACCAAATAAGGAATGTTTATTGTTCAGAGGTGGCGAACTAGACATAACAGTAAACAAGACAGTGAGACATGTCTATCTGTTGGATAAGAGTTGATTGACTGGACATGACCGATTAAGAAGCCACCGAGCTCAAAATTTGTCATTGAGAGGTGGCGAACTGGACATGATGACAAAATGGGGGTGAACCCAATTTTAGGGACTCGTCTATTCAAAGGTGATAAACTGGACATGATAGACTAAGACGCACTAAACTCTGAATCTGCTGTCAGAGGTAGTCATATTAACTTAGCAGCTAGCCCACTAGGGACTGCAAGGGTGAATTGGATCTGGGGACCCATCAGTTCGGAGGTAATATGGACATAACCAACTAAGTGACACCAGGCTCGCGATTCGCTATTTAGAGGTAGTCGTATTAACATGACAGCAAGAACTCCTGGCCCTGACGGGGGAAAGGAGAACAAAGTTATGGACTCATCTGTTCAAAGATGTTAAACTGGACATGACAGTTTGAGTACCATAAAAGGATAGATCTAGGCATCTGTCAGTTCAGAGGTAATATGGACATAACTGATTGGGAGTTACTAGACTCAAAGTCCTACCATTCAGAGGCTGCGAATTAGACATAACAGCAGAGGAGTAGTCCCTACTTGATTGGAAGATGAGACTTGGCTATCTGTCGGCTCAGAGGTAACATAGACATAACCAATTGAGAAACCACCAAGCTCAGAATTTTCACTGTTCAGAGGTGACAAGCTAGACATGATAGTAAAAGAAATAGTTTCACTAGGGGAGTTGGTATTTCTTTGGGAAATTATTTGGAAAAAATTATCAGAGGTATATTGTTAATGTGACAACCAGGAAAGTCCACCGGGGACTTGAAAAGGGAAATTATAGATTTCGAGGAGAGTCTACCAAAAACTCACTGGGGTTAGAAAATGAATCCCATAAGAGATTATATGTCAGAGGTAATCATTAACGTGACAAAAAGAACTCTATGGGGATTCAATAGGGAAAGGATTATTCCTAAAAAGTTATCAGAGGTAATCATAAACGTAACAACTAAATCCCTTGCAGGGGAGTTTGAAGGAGATTTTGTCAGAAGTGATCATGACGGCTTCTCTGTTTGGGGATTTGTAAAAGATGACTTATCAGATGTGTGATATTAACTTGACAAGAATTCATTTACTGTTAGAGGTGTTTGAACATAATAACAATTTTAGTGGACTTCGACCAACTGGGGACATTGGCAGGATCTACCGGGAATATTTAAGGGTTTTTACTGTCAGAGATTTGATGTTAACTTGACATACATCATCTGTAGTTCATTTTACTGGAAAAATGATTACAGTTTTATATTGTCCTACCATTTCATAGATGGGAATTGGCAAGGGACTTTGGTGGACTTGATCAAAATACAAGAACATTGTTAGAGAATTCCACAAGGGAGTAGAGGATAGTGTTGCAAAAATTTGTTTTGCGAATTGATTCTGCTAGGGAATAGGAGAATACTCCTTAAAATGAAGAAAAAAGTCAAAGATGAAAACTTTAAAAACTTTTTGTTTTATGGATCTACTGTTCCATGGAAGGGAATTGGTAGAGGATTCTGGAGGAATAGAATGGGATCAGGTCCCATAGAATTTTTAGCAAATTCTAAGCTATCAATAGATTTAGTGTGCCTTTACCAACTACCGTTTGAGTTGGGCTAGCCATGCTATTCTCCTCAGCATGATGAGTTGTTGAGGACTTTCTATTGGGCTTAAAACCTAACTTTTTCCTCTATCCTTAGCCATTAAGGGCTTATGATTATGTAATTCCGTAGGGAGGTCAGTTAGCAATTAACGCCCTCCATAGAATCTTTTTTGGTGTCTTTGATGTTGACACCTTGCAGCGTTGTCTCCTGGAGTTTGATCAGCCTGACTCCAAAGGATCCTCAATGATCAGAAATATAATGTTAACTTAATCAGAGATAATGTTTCTTCAGAAATTTTCTGTTGATTAGCATTATATGCATGTCACCATTTGGATTGGACAGGCTATATGCTCTATTTGAGTAAACTATCTCTACTACAAATGGCCCTTCTCATTTAAGTCAGAATTTGCCTTTGGATTTGTGCATCATGACCATAGGTCGTCTGACAGCCAAGACCAAATCTCTTTTCTGGAAAATTCTTTCTTTGACCTTTTGTTAAAGGCCTTTGAGATTCGAGTCTGATAAAGCTCAATACACTGCTGAACCTGTAATCGCTTCTCGTCTAGCACTTCAAATTCTTGGAGACGTAATTGATGGTTATCTTCATCAGTCATCTGGGTTATCAAAGCAACACGAAGTTACAGTATTTGAATCTCCAAAGGTATAACTGCTTCAAATCCGTATACTAGAGAAAAAAGTGTATTGCCTGTTGGGGTTCGGATTGTAGTCCGATAGGCCTAAAGACATTCATTAAGTTTCTATTCCAATCTTGTTTGCTTGCGAAGATGAACTTTTTTAGAAGCTTGATGATCGTCTTGTTAAGTGCTTCTGCTAATCCATTAGCAGCAGGGTTATGAGCAATTGGCATCACATTCTGAATTCGGTACTTGTCGTAGAACCGATAGAATGATTGGCTTGCGAATTGGGGACCATTATCGTAGATATTTTGTCTGAGGACACCAAATCGGTGGATGATATGATGTTTGATAAAGTTAATCACGTTGATGGTTTTAACTTCAACGAGCGGAATAGCCTCTGCCCACTTTGAGAAGTAACTCGTTACTGCAAAGATGAACCGATGACCTTTAGCTAATGGAGGACTGATTGATTCTATTATATAAATTCCCCAAGCTTCGAATGGCCATGATGCGACTGTGGGGTGAAGTAGTTCTGGGGTTTAGTGTATAAAATCCACATAGATTTGACAAGCCTTATACCTTTTTGCATATTCGACGGCGTCGGCGATTATAGTCGGCCAATAATAGCCAAGTTGGTGCAATCGATCCTTGAGTTTTGATCCTGGTTGATGATCTCCACATATACCATCATGAGCCTCTTTGATTACTTCTTGTGCCTCTGAATTGGATAGACAACGAAGAAGTATACTATCATATAAAAGGCGGTATAGTGTTTTTATCACTACATCATAGTAAAATCGAGTAGACCTTTGTCAAACAGACACTAATTCCTTGGGGCCATCAGGTAATATCCGTGTAAGGCATAGTCAATGATCAAAAATCGTCAGTCCCTTGGTTCAAAGTTTATCGAGATTGTAACCTCTAGATCGTACTTCAAAGAGAAGAGATGACGGGTGGCCACCGTGAGATGGTAGCTGGTATCAGCAGGTAAAACCAGTGTAGCTGCTAGAGTATCTGCCTCTGTATTTTGGAGGCGATATACATGATTGATGTAGAAGCCTTCAAATGTATTAGCCAACAGAATGGCTGTATGATGATAAGGTATGAAGTCTTCATGGCAAACCTCATATTCACCCTTGACTTGGTTGATGACCAACTTGGAATCACTATAAGCTTCAAGGTATTGTAACCCCATCTATTGAGTGAGCTGGAGGCTAATGAGCAAAGCATTATACTCAGCTACGTTATTAGAACAAAGGTTTCGTTAATGAGAATGCACGAAGGAGGACGTGATTCTCGGATGAGATAAATACTACCCCCACTCCGGTAACAATCTTGCCTTTTGGTCTGTTTCTTGATGCGCCATTAAAGAACAACTGCCATATATCATCGTTTGAAGCTTTGTTGGCTTCGATAACTTCATACAAAATATCTTCATGTAGTTTTGAAGATTCTGAAATTGGTTAAGCTGCCAAGAAGTCTACGAGGGCTTGACCTTTGATGGCCTTCTGGGGTACGAATCTCATATCATATTGGGATAACAGTATAGCCTAATTAGCCAATCTAGAGTTTAGGGAACTTAGCTTTGTCATAAGAATCCGAAGAGGATTGACTCTTGAGATGACATAAATAGTCTGCCCGACCAAGTAATGTCGCATCTTCTGGATGGCAAAGACAAGTGCAAGACATTCCTTTTCGACCAGGTTGTAGCGACTTTCTGCGCCAATCAAGTTTCTACTGAGATAATAGATGGCATGCTCAGCACCTTCATTGTTCTTCTGTACGAGCAAAGCGCCTAAAGAATGGTCCATGGCTCTTACATACAGTAAGAATGGATTCCATGCAATAGGAGATACCAGGACCGGAGCCTTAGTGAGGTACGCTTTGATATCCTTACATACTTTTTGACAAGCATCGTCCTACACAAAAGATATGCCTTTCTTCATTAGGCGCGTGAATGGTTGACAGCGACCCGACAGGTTTACCATAAACCTTTGAATGTAGGCCAGCCTGTCTTGAAGACCTCAGAGTTCTTTGAGATTCTTTGGAGGCTGCATGTCTTGAATGGCTTTGATCTTGTCTGGATCAAGATGAATTCCTTTGGATGTGATAATGAATCCCAGTAACTTGCCACTTGAAACTCCCAAGAAAGATTTCATTGGGTTCATCTTTAGCTGGTGAACTTACATGAGACCAAATATTATTCTCAAATCGTGGAGATGGATGCTCTTGTAGCGACTTTTAATTGCAATGTCGCCAACATAATACTCCACTGTCTTTCACAAGTGATCACGGAAGATTGTGCTTATTGCACGATGATAGATGGCACTTGCATTTTTTAAGCCAGATGATATAACCGTATAGCAAAACACACCCAGCACTTGCATTTTTAAGCCAGATGATATAACCGTATAGCAAAACACACCCAGCGGTGTTCAAAATGATGTACGCTTTTCATCATTTAGGTACATCTTGATTTGATTGTACTCTAAAAAGTTATAAATGATATTCTTTCAAAACCACACATGTTGTCAATCATCACATCCGTGATAGGAAACGAAAATTCATCTTTAGGATAGGCTATATTAAGATCACGAAAGTCAATGCAGACCCAGATTTTTCTGTTCTTTTTAAGGATGGGTGTTGACACTTAAAAAAGACAAGATTCTCATTGGTCCGAACGATGTCTAAACTTGTTGACATTTACAAAAGACAAGGGACAGACGAGCTGAAGACCAGTTTTCACCCATCTCCAAGGGACAAGGAAGCGGTTTGGACTCCACTAATCCAGCAAGCAGAACAGTGAACCCGGATTGTTTCTAAACAGACCTCAGCAGGTCTAAAATGCTAGCATTTAGCATTACATTAGCCCAAGGGGATAGCCTCGTTTGAGAGGCTAGCATCATCCAGAGCATCGCCAGGAAGCTGACTGATAGCTTTGCCGAAAAGCCTCTTTTCGGACTTCGCTAGGAATTGCCTCTAGCTCCGCTATGAGCTTCAAAGCGGGCAGCTCCGCTATCAGCCTGCTATGGTCAACCTTTGACCAATCGAAATCTCCTGATGAGATCGGATTCAATCTAATCAAATCCAATCAGGATTCAAATATGGCAGGTGATTGCCGCAATCTCTTGACTCTCTTGAAACGAGTAAGAGGATCAAGGAGAATCCCCCAACAATATGGAAAGGATCAAAATAGATCAACCGACTTGCCATTTTCTAGCTCCGCAGAAGCTATCCTAGCCTCGCAGTAAGGCTACTTTCCAGATTCAAACAGATTCGGTTCAATCTGTTTCCATATCTTCAAAGGGGACGATTATACCCTTGCTTTCCTTATAAATAGCCCGCCAGGGGTACAAGGAGAGAGAGACGAAGACACACACAGGAGAGACACACGCATACGGGAGGACTCCACAAGCAGAGGCTTCTTCACAAAGCACCGCGCGCTCTCGAATTCAGAGATCTTTTAGAGAATTGCTTTCTCTAATCAGGGTGTTGATACCCTAACGTCGTCCTTCCTCTCAAGGAATCTCCGGAACCAGGCGAGAAGGAATTCCTTATCGAAGGCGATTTTGAGAAGCAGCAAGAGGGTTCTACCAACCTTCTGTTCTCTGATTCCCCGAACCAGGCGAGAAGGGAATCTCATCGCTCGCATCGTCAAAGGGACAAAGTGGTCGCGCGCTGACCAGACTCCTATTGGCACATTTTCCCAGAATCTCTGAGGAGATCTACTTGTAATCTTTTGAGAATACTTGTAATTTAGCTCCTCAAACTTTTATTTGTAAGTTTCCCCCTTTGCAAACATAATGGAAAACAAGGTGGCGACTCCGCTGGGGATTGTATTCTCCTCTGCTGAGAATCAAGTGTCGCAATGCGACGAACAGACCTTCGGGTCTATCTCTGAATTCAGAAAAGCCGGTGCAGCCAGATCTTCTCTGGCTAAATCTTCAAGCAAAGTCTCTGCGGAGACGGAAAAGGTCCTCTGCGAATCTGCCGCAGTTCTCTGGCGCAACAAGGAAACATGCCCGCAGCCCAGATCCTGCACTTTCGAGAACCTGGTTATCCAGATCGATCAAGAAAGATTTGAAGAAGTCCTCTCTGGGGGTGGCCTGACGCTTCGAGCACGGAAGCACAGGAAGGTCTTCATGACCAAGGTTTCAAATCAGAAACCAGAGGCAGAATCTTGCCAGCACCCCACAGCCCCGCTTGTGGCTATTCAGGTTCCTTGCGAACCTAGGCGTCCCCTGTCAAGGCTGATATGGAAGCCTAAACAGGAGTCTTCAACCAAAGCTCCCGGAGTAATCATGCCGAGACTGCGCCTCTCCCGCGAAGAAAAGGGTAAGATGCCCATCTGCCCTGACGATGCTGCCAGCCATGAAGTCACGACGGCAATCATACCGTCACCTGAATCAAGGGCAGCAAAGCCTCCTGTCAGCCTCGCTCGCACAAGCGAAGCTATTGTATCACAACAAATTCACTGGGTTCGCGGCCGCAAGGCTAAGACCGCAGTGTTATCTGAGGTTGATCCCCTTCGCAGCAGAATAGCGGGCAAAGCACCACAGCGTGCTCCGCTCCCCGATTCATCAGGCACTAAGCTCGCACCTGTCGGCAAAGCTAGCGCCAAAGTACTATTCAGTACTAATCCCTTCTGCAGGGATAAGAAGAACGGAGCATCATCCCTTGTACGCTCCAGAAAGGCCTCTCCATGGGGTTGTTCAGGCTCTGTTGAGCCTAACCTGCAACAATTCTTGGCAAACAAGCGGGAATTGGAGTCTCTCCAAACCACTTCCCCTTGTTGTCAAAGAGGATGCCGACTTGTGACAATCCATTCAGCCCATTGTCGGCAATATCCAATCAAGGTGGCACCTCCACACCGTCAATCGGTGTTTGACCGGTTGTCCGCACATGCCATAAAGAAACATCATGAAAGGAGTGCTTCGCGAGGCCCAGCCTTCGCGTCCGTCAACATGACCGGAAGAGGACGAGAGCGACACAGGGAAGGTCATACATCTGATGATACCCCTTTCGGCTCCCCAGATCCAGATTATAGCCCGGGCTTAGGTGAAGTCTTGATGCGCGAAGAAGGTGTTTTCCGAAACAGCAGATCCAGGGTAGCGATACCCTATAATTATGAGCAGCCTTCTTCCTCAAAGGCCCTAATCTCGCCACAGTCCAGACGATCACCCCAATCATTTGATGGAGAAGATGAAGACAGCGGGTATGCTTCTTCAGCAACAGTCAGTTCTGTGCGAACGGACAAAGCATCAGTTAATATGGCCGATAACGCCAATGACGATCTTCGTCAGCGTTTGGAAGCTCAAGAGCAGACCTCTAGAACTCAGCAAGAGGCCCTGGACAATATTCAACAGATGCTCGCTCAGCTCCTCAGCAACCGGAATGATGATACCGGGAGTAATCATGATGAGGAGGGACACCTCAGCAATGATCCGCCCAAGACGGAGAAATCTAAGGGAGGCTCTTTCCTGGATGCCGAAGTCCTTAAAGGCCTTCAAGCTCAAATCGCATCCCTAGCTCAGAGGGATGAATTAAAGAAGGTAGGGGCAGTCCGTCCTTATCCGCTGGAGTGGGATTCGGTGCCATATCCGCCAAAGTTCAAACCACCAACGTTGCATACGTATGATGGTAAGAGCTCGCCCAATCAGCACATCTACTATTTCCGGTCCCAGACCGGTAATGTTCTAAACAACGACGCCATCATGGCTAGGTTGTTCATCGGCACCTTGAAAGGGGTGGCATTCGACTGGTTCCGAAGCCTTCCTCAGGGCTCTATCAATTCCTGGGTTGACCTGGAAACTCGGTTCCTCTCTCGCTTCTATGAGGATGACACCGAAGTGACCATGGACAAGCTCCTTTCCACTGTACAGAGGAAAGGCGAATCTGTCCGTGAATACATTGAGTGGTTCAGAAATCTATCTCTGATGTGCCCAGCAGGGATGCCATTACCCATGCTCTTACAGACATGCAGGCACAACTTCTTGGATCAAGTAGAAGTCCGCATGGGGGCTGTCAAAGCCCATACTTGGAAGGAATTGGTCGAACAAGCTGAGATAGCCGAGAAATCGGCTAAGAAGTTTGAGCCATCCGCCCCTAGAAGCAAATGGGGCGCGAAAAACAAAGGGCGTAGCGATCTCCCGCAGTCTTCCCAAGCTAAAGGGAAGGAAATTATGTCCGTCGAGCTGACCGGGGACATGCAGTCAAAGGCCAAGAAGAGCGGCGTCAACAGCCAAGAGCCCAAGTTTCCTCCGAAGCAGTACTCCTTCAGAGATGACCAGGCGGTCACGATATTCCATCTGCTCCACAAAGGGAACAAAATGAAGCTACCGGATGCTCGGCGTCCCAATGAGATAGGGCGTACAAACGACCCTAAATACTGCCTCTACCACAGGATGATCCACCATCCTACTGACAAGTGCTATGTTCTCAAGGATAGAATTCAAGCTTTGGTCGACGCCGGAGTCCTCACATTGAAGACGGAACAGAAGAAAGTCACTGCCAATATGGTGACTCTTGAGTTCGGCACTGCTCAGAAGGTCACAGTTCTCGACGGGACCTATCCAGCCCCCACACCGCGGTTGGAAGTCAAGCATTCTTCAACCATAGCTAAAGATGGCAAGGGTCTCGCCCCCTTGACATTGGAGACAGGGGAAGTTATGTGGATACACCCTGACCTCGTCCAAGACGTACAGCGGACGTCGAAGGACTCCAGCAAAAAGGGCAAGTCTTGCAATGTCATCTCTGTCCAGCCAGATCATGGTAATCTTACTTCGGCTTCTCTCAGCGACTCAGAAGAAGAGAAGCATGCCTGTACAGCGCAGGCAGATGCACCTCAACAGACGGGCACCCGGTCTGGAAAATCATACTTAAGGCAGTATGACAAGCCTACTGACGAGATACAACAGCAAACGACGTCAGTACCAATGCCGGCATCCACTCCAGTCCTGGCCAAAGGGAAGGAGAAGCCTAAGGAAGTGCGGTTCGACCATGTGTTGAAGAAACCGCCAGGCCAAGGGTTAGCCACGCCCTTTCGCTTTGATATATTGGCCCACTTAGCCAATATCCCGGCTCGTATCACAATACACGAGCTCCTTCGTCTCTCTAAAGAGACAAGAGAGGCACTCAGAGATGCGCTGGCCAACTCGGAGTCCTTTCTGACATGCATGCCTGAGGTTCCTGGTGATGAGATGCGGCCTTCCTGCTCAGAGTGCCATCACGCACAATCCAAGGTCCCTGCTATTACCTTTACGGCGGAAGATATGCTTCTCAAAGACAACAAGCATGATCGACCTCTGTACTATACCGGATATATCGGTTCAACATGTATTGAAAGAGTACAAGTAGATCTGGGGTCTGCACTCAGCATCATCCCCAAAAGGCTCCTCTATTTCCTCGGCATACCATTGTACAGGTTGTCCGCAACCACCACTACAATATATGGTTTCAACGCCGGCAGCCATCTGCTTGGAAAGATTCGGCTCCGCTGCAGAATCGGAAGCTTGAAGTCAAAAGTGACATGCTATGTCATTGATGCTGACACATCATATAACTTGCTGCTAGGAAGACCTTGGATCCATGCCAACTGGATCGTTCCTTCCACTCTCCACCAATGCTTCAAATATGTTGAAGATGATGCGACAGTGCGAACTGTCTTCGCTGAAAAGCAACCCTTCAAGGGGGTGGAAAACTACTTCACTGATGCTCTCCTATATCAAGAGGCTAGTGGAACGCCGGGAGAACCATTGCCAGACGATGATGAAAGTGGCAATGAGGCGGATTCGGAATCCGAAACGGGCACGCCAGCCATTTTGATTGGCGAGCCAATAGTGGCATGCTTTAATGATCCCCGATGTAAGATCCCTCCTGAAGAGGAAGGCGAATGGATAATCAATGATAATATTTCTTTTGATTATCCTGCGAGTATCGAGTCGATTAAATTCATTATGGATGGCTCTCTTCATATGCCCGTACATGAGCCGAGTGTGGCTAACACATCAGTGGAAACCATAGAAGGGGCCACGCTGGTAGTCCCTCCATCCAAGCAAGGTCAGGCGCCGATAATCTTCGGCAGAGCCCGGCCAGCGAGATTCTCAACTACAGACTCAAGCTCAGAGTCGGATGCTCCACAGTTCTTTCATTACGCGCCATCAGCGTGCCATATTATGAAGAAGATGGGTTACAACCTGAAGCAGGGAGCGGGCCTAAACTTCGGAAAAGGAAGACGCGGCTTGATGCGTAACTCCGTCCCAAGAGGGAAACCTGCAAATTACTATGATAGTACACGCAGGGGGTTAAGGTACGTCACACCAACATCATCAACAACAGTTCAGGTCAAAGGCGATGGATCGATCCCATCACAGTCGGCCTCATCCTCCGAATGGGATTCTGATATCCGCATAGGAGGGATATTCGAAAGCCTCATGACCTCAAGCAGTCAATTAGAGCCCGCAGAAGTCACTGATGAGGAACCATGGGCCCAGCAATTAGACCTTCAATGGGAAAAAAGATTCGAACTGCGCGAGCCACCCACTGAAGACAAGGTGATGCAGGTCAATCTGGGAAGTCAAGATCATCCCAAACCCATCTTTATAAGTGAAAGCCTATCACTTATAGAAAAGGAAGAATTGATAATACTCATAAAAGAGTATATAGATGTTTTCGCCTAGAGCTATGAAGACATGCCCGGACTTGATCCACAGGTCGCTATGCACCGTCTAAACATCAAGCCCGACGTTAAGCCAGTCAAGCAGCAACAACGTCGGTTCCGCCCAAACATCATGGAGGCTATTGAAGCCGAAGTTCATAAGCTCATTGCTTGTGACTTCATCCGGGAGGAACAACATCCAGATTGGGTGGCTAACATAGTCCCCGTCCTCAAGAAGAATGGGAAAATACGAATCTGCATCGACTACCGTGATCTCAATACGGCCTGTCCCAAAGATGAATTCCCACTGCCGATCACCGATGTCATGATCGACAACACATGCGGGTTCGAGAGGATGTCTTTCATGGATGGCTTCTCAAGGTACAACCAGATCAAGATGTATCCTGATGACGAGAAGCATACTTCTTTCCGAACGCCATTGGGGATATACTGCTACACTGTAATGCCCTTCAGACTGAAGAACGCCGGAGCAACCTACCAGCGGGCGATGAGCATGATCTTCCGCGACCATCTCCGAAAGACGGTGGAATGCTATGTTGACGACATTGCCGTCAAAAGCCGCAGCAAAAATGAACATCTTCGCGATCTGAGAACGATGTTCGACATAATGCGGGCTCATCAGCTGAAAATGAACCCGACAAAATCCTTCTTGGGAGTGTCCAGCGGCAAATTCCTTGGGTTCATTGTCACATCAAAAGGGATCCATCTGGACCCAGACAAAGTCAAAGCCATACAGGACATGCATCCACCGAGGAACCTCAAAGAGCTCCGAGGCTTGCAAGGCAGATTAGCCTACATCAGAAGATTCATAGCAAATCTTTCGGGCCGTTGCCAGCCCTTTACCCGTCTCATGAAAAAAGGGTACTGCCTTCATATGGGACCAAGCCTGTCAAGAAGCTTATGAAGACATTAAGAGGTATCTCACAAAACCTCCGGTCTTAGTGGCCCCTACATCAGGGAAACCATTCTTGCTTTATGTAAAAGCTCTGGACTATTCCCTCGGTGCCCTCCTCGCTCAAAAGGACGACAATGGCCACGAGCAGGCCATTTATTATCTGAGCAGGACTCTCATAGGAGCATAATCTCGCTACTGATTAGACGGGAAGGGTGTACTTACTTATTATGTGTATAGAATGTATTTGATGTACCCTTTCTTGTCTCCGCTATAGCCTAGGGCTATACCGAGTCGGATCTCAGGGAGAGCTCGCGATAGAAGCTTTAAACGTTAGGTTGTGAAGTGATAAAACTAATAGTCTTCTCTTGATTATAAACTTAGTGATGCAAAAGAAACTAAAAGAAGATGGATATGTTCATGTGGAAGTGGAAAAGAAATCAAGAAGTGGATGTTGTATTAACAAGAAAAGGAAAGAACTTAAAGAAGGCAATCCATGACTAGCTTACCTTGCTAGCTTGCCAAGACTTACCAAACTCCTTGATAATGAAAGCTTGCCTAACGTTGTCACTCCGTTGGCTATGGATTCGTCTAGCGTGTCGACCTAATTACTTTCTCATTTGCAAGACGGTGGTTTAACCGTCGGAGAAGAGAAGATCATACACTTGCAAGATTAACAAAAGCAATCACCCATGAGTAGTGAAGTGGCTAAGCTAGTGGTTAAACTAGTACATGGAATGAAAATCTAGCTACAAGAAGCCATTAAAGAACTAAAACAAAGCTTGAAGTAAATTGCATGAACTAAACAAAGCAAGTAATAAAGCATGTAAAGAAAGCACAAGAAACTAGAATCAAACTCAAGTAGAGGAATGGAGGATGGATCAATCCTTGCATAGCTTCAAGTTGTCACCCTTGATTACACAAGCTCTCTCCCTCACAATCACTCTCTTTTGTAATGAAATCTAGGGATAGAGAAGAAGAGGGAACTAAAGAACAAACCTAGAGAAAAATGAAAATTACAACACCTAAAACTAATCTCCTCTCTTCTCTGATCAGTCTTTGCTTGCAGGTCAGAGGTCAGATATTTATAGCCCACAGGTGAAGCTTCGAGATTAGATCAGTTGGCGCAAAATCCGAGGCCGTATCTCCCTGTAACTGCCGCCAGATCTGGAGAATCTTGCAAGTTGGCGGCAAAATCTGGGCCGTTGAGCCCAGATTTTCTGGTGAGATCTTCTTGTTAGGTGGTTAGCCACGTGGAATATCTGGATCTTTCTTTGGACGCGCGGATCTTTCTAGATCTGGATTTGAATTTGGCTTCTCTTTAATCTTTGATTAATCACTTAATTATCGCTAATTAAGGTGATTAATTGGCTATCTCTCCTTTAAGTGTGTACCTGCAAATATGTAGAGAAGAGGAGTAAAAATCACATATTTATTTGTAATATGCATGGGAATTATGATGTAAAAAATGCAATATTGGATACTAATCACACCCCCACACTTATTCTTTTGCTCGTCCCGAGCAAAACAAAGAAAAAGAAATCTAGACTAACAATTTATTTACACCACTTTCGCAGGTGACGCGATTGCACTGAGCATGTGCAACAAGCCGTTAAACCTCTAGGTTACCCTAGAGGAGGAGTGTTGTCTCCTGAGGGTTTTCAGCGGATTACACCCACAAAATCCATAAAGAAAGAAGACAAATGTTAGTGTTTTGAAAACGCATTTTGAATAAGAGACATGTTTAAGAACTATTTTTGCAAAAATATAAGTGATCCTAGGTCATAAGTCCACCTATAATCAGTCTTCCTTAAACTCAGTATCCATGCAAGATCTTGTCTTTAATTAAGGTAAGAATTCAAAATTGGATTGAATATTTTTATCTTTCATAAAACCTAGATAATATGCACACCGTGCACAGTGAAGGTTTCTGGGATTTCAACTCCAACCATAAAGCCATTTATTTGTTTATATATATATATATATATTTTTTTTTTCTTTTTTTTTATTTAATCTTCCCTTAGTCTAGGCTTTCTAGTCTACCCTTGTAGCGAGCCTTTAACCGATGACTCCCAAATCAGACGGTCTTAGGGCACCAGATGAGAAAACATCCCTCGGGTTTAAGGTCTCGAGTAAAAAAGGCCACAAGACTAAAGGGGATTATTTATAATCACCGTTAGGCGTGAATAACCATGCTTCTTGAGGCATAGTTATCCAGCTTAATAAGTGATCTTTATTTATATTTTTTTTCTTTTCTTTTTTTTTTTTTTTTTTATATTTTATTTATATGGCATTTTGGTCTTTGTTTCCATCCCAAGAAATGTGTAAGTGTGAAGTGCATATTATCTAAGGCAAAAAAATTCAAGATAAAAATATCTCACCAATTTTACTTACTTAACCTATAATTTCACACAAGATCTATTACTTCAACTATGTTTAAGATGTCATAATTAAGGCTTTCTTAATCTCTAAGATACATCTTAATTTTCTTAAAAATAGAACAAAACTTTGTTTCTTATTCAAAAAGTTTTTATTTTTTATTTTTTTATTTTTATTATTTTTTTTTCTAAAAGAAAAGATAAAATCTAAAAAGAAAGTGGAAAATCTAAAATAAAATCAAAAAATAAAAGACCTAAAAAAAAATTAAAAATCCTAAAAAATAAAAAACCTAACAAGAAAATGAAAAATCCTAAGTTAGTAAACCCTCCCCCACACTTATTTCATGCATTGTCCTCAATGCATCATGATATATGTATGCATGAAACAAAAATGAAGAGGGAAGGAAAAAATTACCTTAAGGTGGTGGTTCCGGTGGTGGTCTGATTGGTCCACGAAACATGGCCCAATCAACTTTTCTTTGGGTTTTCAGGAACCCACCAACCATATCAGAAATATGACCCACTAAAAAGATGCATGCGTGTGTTATTTTAATTATGTACATGCCCCCATCTAATTTTAAGATTTTCCAAATAATTTCAGACTCAAATTTATCAAATTCCTTGTCACAGAATGGAGTATGAACTGATAGAACTGTTGACTTGGACTCGGAAAGGAACACCGACTCAGGATTATGATTTAAATCAAGTGATGGTTCAGGAGTCGAAGTGAAGTCAGAAATTGTGTCCAAGTCAAGAAATGAAAACTCAAGTCCACAATCAGAGTCCAACAATGGGATGTGACTTTCTAAAGGTGAAATCTCTTTACTTCCAATTTTAAGAAATTCAAGCTCATCACCGTACAATTCTTCAAAACTTAAGTCAACATCTTCCTTAAGATTTGTACAATCAGTTTCAGAAGTAAAGAGATCGAGAAAATCAAGGTCACATTTCTCATTGAGTTCAATTCCACAAGATGGAGAACTTGCCAAAATGTCAATAGAATCTTCAAAAGTGTAGAATTGGGCAAGTTCAATATGATCCTCAAAGATGGATGATTCAACTTCATTGTGAATTGTGAAAGGATCCAAAATTGACTCCGGGAAAAGATTGATGTGAGGTAAAGATACCGGAGTCATTATGGAATCAGGAAGAAAGATTGAAGCACAAAGTTGGGGTTCAAGATCACATTCCTCATGTAATTCAATTAAATGTAGAGAACTTGCCAATTTATCAATGGGATTTTCAGAAGTATGAAATTGGCCAAGTTCAATGTGATCATCATAAAAGATTGGTGATTCAATTTCACAATGGATAGGAAATGGATCCAATTCTGACTTGGGAAATGGATTGAAATCAGGTAAGGATATGGAAGTCATGATTGAATCAGGAAGTAAGTTGGAATCATCAAGTGGAAGTTCAGGATCAAAATCATGTTCCAGTTCAATTTCAGAAAAAGGAAAACTTGCCAAAACGTCAATTGGATCTGGAGTTTGGACAAGTTTATTTTTAGGAGATGAAAAACTTGCCAAAATGTCATTGGATTTGAATTTGGACAAGTTCAAGTTTAGGAAATGAAAAACTTGCTGAAATTGAATCTGGATTTCCAAGACTACATGACTCTTTGGATTTAACAGAGTGGCTAGTGACATTAGACATAGGATGAGAATGGAGAGATTGGATCATCAAATCTATGTCACGATTTCTAGCATTTTGAGCATGGGTCATGTCTTCTAGCATCTTTCCATAATCGATGATTTCATTATTTTGATGGAAAGAGGAAGTGTTGTCTTGGAAGTGTGAGTCAAAAGTGTGTGATGATGGAAAAGTTGACTCACACAAGAAATCTTTACTCGGTTCACAAGCAAATGGTTGTTCATTATGAAAAGGTGGAACTGAGTAAGATTCTTGAGAATATGGTGGAATTGGAGAGACAAATGGTTTTTGAAGTTGTTGCTCAACTCTCAGTAAATTGGCTTCTATACTCCTTTGCAACTCAGATTTTTCTTCCATGGGTGGTTCAGAAAAAGGAGTATATGAAGTGGACTCGGGAAATGAATACTGTGGACAAGGTTTTTGATAATTTGACTCGGGGTACTGGAATCCCCAATTACTCGATAAAGAGTTGAAATTATTTTGGACATTATAATTATTAGATGGGGGGTATGGGTCGTAGTGATTCGGATAAGGCCAACCCGGTGTATTTGGTTGGTGCATATTATAAAACACCGGGTTGGAATTATCTGAATATGGTGTGTGTGTGACATAAGGATTATGATGGAAAGAATTGTAATTGTAAGCCATATCACACAATCACAAACAAACAAACAACAAACAAACAAAACAAACAAACAAAAGAAGAAAAGAAAAATTCTAACCTAAGTTAGGGTAGACTTAGACCTAGACGACTCCTAACAATAGATCGTCCACAGGAGGTTCAGTGTAGACTCTAACCACAAGCTAATCAGCCAGGGAAGGGTAAGGTTGGTGGGAGGTTTTCCGTCCGGAGACGTTCCTTAATTAAGTAACCAGCAACCTTCGGGCTTTCGGCCCTCAACCCCTTTCCTAGACACCGATTTTGCAAGAGTTAAATTCCAACACTTTTCCCCCTTAGGATAATCTCCTAAGTGAGTCCGAGATGTCCCTAGGGCCAACGTCTATTTTTTTTTTTTTAAATTAGGGCTTGGGTTAGTGAGTGCTTGGGTTGTGGTTTTCGGGCTAAGGAAAGGGTAATGACCTCCCCCACCTTATCTTATTTACGGGTATGCCCTTAACTTTGAATTGTGCAAGTGTACAAGAAAGATAACAAGAATTCACTCAAAGCAAGAAAATCAAGCAAGAGTGAGTCCTAGTCTACATGCAATGCAAACACGTACCTTGCCTCCAGCACTCTTCAACAGTAAAAGTAAAGAATTGAAAGACACGTGCCTAAAATGCAAGTGTCTAAACAATTTTTAGCAATTATCAACCAATTTTTACTGTTGTATTAATTAACAGGAATACAGTGAAGTATACAGGAAATCAAGTATAGAAGCAGTTGTATCTTGCAGAGCAGAAGCCCCTGCAAAAATTTTGTCAGAAGTGAGCTCTTTTGTGCCGCGTTTCCACGGCAAAGCTTGTGGATCCGCGGCACTCCAGAGGGATCCTGGGCTCTGCTTTCTTGAGCAGAGGCCCAGGTCCACTTATATGTAACTGCAACAAAGATTTTTCTGTTTCTTGACCTGTAACCTGCAACAGAGAAGAAGAATCGTTTAGTACTTCACTTTAAACCAAAAAATACCGTCGCTCTCCCGGCAACGGCGCCATTTTGATTAGACGGGAAGGGTGTACTTACTTATTATGTGTATAGAATGTATTTGATGTACCCTTCTTGTCTCCGCTATAGCCTAGGGCTATACCGAGTCGGATCTCAGGGAGAGCTCGCGATAGAAGCTTTAAACGTTAGGTTGTGAAGTGATAAAACTAATAGTCTTCTCTTGATTATAAACTTAGTGATGCAAAAGAAACTAAAAGAAGATGGATATGTTCATGTGGAAGTGGAAAAGAAATCAAGAAGTGGATGTTGTATTAACAAGAAAAGGAAAAGAACTTAAAGAAGGCAATCCATGACTAGCTTACCTTGCTAGCTTGCCAAGACTTACCAAACTCCTTGATAATGAAAGCTTGCCTAACGTTGTCACTCCGTTGGCTATGGATTCGTCTAGCGTGTCGACCTAATTACTTTCTCATTTGCAAGACGGTGGTTTAACCGTCGGAGAAGAGAAGATCATACACTTGCAAGATTAACAAAAGCAATCACCCATGAGTAGTGAAGTGGCTAAGCTAGTGGTTAAACTAGTACATGGAATGAAAATCTAGCTACAAGAAGCCATTAAAGAACTAAAACAAAGCTTGAAGTAAATTGCATGAACTAAACAAAGCAAGTAATAAAGCATGTAAAGAAAGCACAAGAAACTAGAATCAAACTCAAGTAGAGGAATGGAGGATGGATCAATCCTTGCATAGCTTCAAGTTGTCACCCTTGATTACACAAGCTCTCTCCCTCACAATCACTCTCTTTTGTAATGAAATCTAGGGATAGAGAAGAAGAGGGAACTAAAGAACAAAACCTAGAGAAAAATGAAAATTACAACACCTAAAACTAATCTCCTCTCTTCTCTGATCAGTCTTTGCTTGCAGGTCAGAGGTCAGATATTTATAGCCCACAGGTGAAGCTTCGAGATTAGATCAGTTGGCGCAAAATCCGAGGCCGTATCTCCCTGTAACTGCCGCCAGATCTGGAGAATCTTGCAAGTTGGCGGCAAAATCTGGGCCGTTGAGCCCAGATTTTCTGGTGAGATCTTCTTGTTAGGTGGTTAGCCACGTGGAATATCTGGATCTTTCTTTGGACGCGCGGATCTTTCTAGATCTGGATTTGAATTTGGCTTCTCTTTAATCTTTGATTAATCACTTAATTATCGCTAATTAAGGTGATTAATTGGCTATCTCTCCTTTAAGTGTGTACCTGCAAATATGTAGAGAAGAGGAGTAAAAATCACATATTTATTTGTAATATGCATGGGAATTATGATGTAAAAAATGCAATATTGGATACTAATCAGCTACAATCCTATTGAGAAAGAGTGTTTAGCTCTCGTCTTCGCTGTCCAGAAGACGCGACATTATTTGGTTGGCCAAACCATACATGTCATCTCCAGGGTGAACCCTTTACGTCTTCTCATGACGAAGCCAGGGTCGCTGAATTCAAGGTTGGCTAAATGGGCACTTCTGTTGTCTCAATACGACATGACCTTTACTCCTCAGAAGGCAGTTAAAGGCCAGGCCCTTGCAGAGTTCTTAGCTGCTCACCCAGTTCCAGAACATTCAAAACTTCACGAAGACATCCCTGATGAAGTCTTCGAGTCTAATGCAACCTCAACAGAGGAAGTGTGGCAGATGTTCTTCGACGGAGCATCGCGGATGGGCCCCAAAGGGAAAATTATTGCCGGGTGGGGGTTGTGTTCATCTCCCCACAGGATCATATCCTTCCCAGAGCATTCTCCTTGACAGAATCGTGCTCTAATAATGTAGCGGAATATAATGCTCTGCTCATCGGCCTCCAGCTCGCCCAGGGAATGGGGGTACGTTACCTCGAAGCTTACGGCGATTCAAAGCTGGTCATCAGTCAAGTCAAAGGCGAATATGAAGTCCGCCATGAAAACTTGGTGCCTTATTATCATACAGCCATCGAATTGGCTAGCTTATTTGAAGGCTTCTACATCGGGCATGTGTCCCGATCTCAAAATACCAAGGCGGATGCTCTCGCTGCATTAGCGACGACGCTAGCCTTACCGGCCGATACCGAGTATCACCTCACAGTCGCAACCTGGCATCTCGTATGCTCCAAGTATATGCTAAGGATCCAAGAGGTCCATAATATCTCCGTGGATCTTGAGCCGAGGGATTGACGCTTCCCCCTCATTGACTACGCTCTGCACGGTCTGCTTCCAGACGATCCCAAAGAAGCGGCGTCCATCAGACGAAGGTCGCTCCGTTTCTACTATGATCCCACTTTGAAGACACTCTACCGTCGTTCATATGACGGTGTCCTCCTCCGTTGTCTCTCTCATTCAGAGGCACAGGAAGTGCTTAAAGAAGCACATGATGGCATTTGCGGAGCTCACCAGCTGGGTCCAAAGCTTAAAGACAGGCTGCACAGACTTGGGTACTACTGGCCGACCATGATGGCCGATGCCACCCAATATGCACGAAGGTGTAAGGCGTGCCAGGTCCATGCAGACTTCATACACCAACCTTCGGAGTTGCTCCACCCTACTGTTGCTTCATGGCCATTTGAAGCATGGGGAATCGATGTCGTAGGGCCAATCAGTCCCTCTTCGGCAAGAGGTCACCGGTTTATCCTGGCAATAACCGATTACTTCTCAAAATGGGCAGAGGCCACACCGTTGGCCGAAGTTAAAACCTCCAATCTGGTTAGCTTCATCAAACACCATGTCATCCATCGATTCGGTGTACCCAGACGGATCATCCATGACAATGGTCCCCAATTCGTAAGCCAATGATTCTATCGGTTCTGCGATAAATACCGAATTCAGAATGTGGCTTCAACCGCCTACAATCCTGCCGCCAATGGCTTGGCAGAGGCATTTAACAAGACAATCATCAAGCTGCTCAAGAAGTTTGTCTCCTCAAACAAGCGAGATTGGGACGAAAAGCTCGGTGAATGCCTTTGGGCCTACCGGACTACGGTTCGGACACCGACAGGCAATACGCCTTTCTCCCTGGTATATGGGTGCGAAGTGGTCATCCCATTGGAAATCCAGGTGCCATCATTGCGAGTAGCCCTGACTACTAAAATGACATCAGAAGACAATGATCGCTTGCGTCTTCAAGAGCTCGAAGCCCTGGACGAGAAGCGGCTGCAAGCTCAGCAACACATCGAGCTATATCAGGCTCGGATGTCAAAAGCCTTCAATAAGAAGGTCAAGCAGAGAGTCTTCCACAAAGGAGACCTAGTCTTAGCCGTCAGACGACCGATGATTATGACGCACAAGACCAAAGGCAAATTTCAACCTAAATGGGAAAGACCGTTTGTGATAGAGACAGTCTATTCAAACGGAGCATACCGCCTTACGACTGCAGAAGGCGACCTCCTCATGATGCCGATCAATGGCAAGTTCTTAAAAAAGTACTATCCTTAATCAAGGATCTTGCTCTCGATCAAGTTAACATTACACCTCTGATCGAGATCCGCGCGTCCGGAATGCGCACAAAGAGAGCCTCTCTCTTTCTCCAAGCATATCAAACCTGTTGATAGCTGGGGGTTTGCTTAAAATCCCAAGGGACCTGCTCCCACTTGATTCCCTCTCCAGAATCACCTACCAATTCTCATCCATAGAATGGTAGGACCACATATATTCCGCTGTTATGTTAACATTAAACCTATGACAGCAATCCCCTCATTTCTCCTCGTGAGAATGAGACCACCAGAATCACCTACCAATTCTCATCTATAGAATGGTAGGACCACATATATTCCGCTGTTATGTTAACATTAAACCTATGACAGCAATCCCCTCATTTCTCCTCGTGAGAATGAGACCACCAAAATCACCTACCAATTCTCATCTATAGAATGGTAGGACCACGTATATATCTCGCTGTTACGTTAACATTAAACCTATGACAGTGATTCCCTCATTTCTCCCCGTGAAAACGAGACTCTTCCCAAACTCCATTGCAATATTGAACTTAGTGGCGTCTTTATTGGTTACGTAATTGCGACCTCTGAACCAGCAGACAGCTAAGTCAATCCCGAGTCCTGTTGACATTTACAAAAGACAGGTCTCGATACTCGTTGACATTTACAAAAGACGAGTATCACTCATTGTTGAGCTTGGTGGCCTCTCAACCAGTTACGTCATTACGACCTCTGAACTGGCAGATAGCCAAGTCTCATCTACCATTGAGCTTAGTGGCGTCTCAATTGGTTACGTCATTGCGACCTCTGAACCAGCAGACAGCTAAGTCTCAATCCCGAGTCCTGTTGACATTTACAAAAGACAGGTCTCGATACTTATTGACATTTACAAAAGATAAGTATCACCTATTTTGAGCTTGTTGACATTTACAAAAGACAAGTCTCAACCCCGAGCCCTGTTGACATTTACAAAAGACAGGTCTCGATATTCGTTGACATTTACAAAAGACGAGTATCACCTATTTTGAGGCTTGGTGGCTTATCAACCAGTTACGTCATTGCGACCTCTGAACTGGCAGATAGCCAAGTTTCATCTATCATTGAGCTTAGTGGCGTCTCAATTGGTTACGTCATCGCGACCTCTGAACCAGCAGACAGCTAAGTCTCAATCCCGAGTCCTGTTGACATTTACAAAAGACAGGTCTCGATACTCGTTGACATTTACAAAAGACGAGTATCACTCATTGTTGAGCTTGGCGGCTTCTCAACCAGTTATGTCATTGCGATCTCTGAACTGGCAGATAGCCAAATTTCATCTACCATTGAACTTAGCGGCGTCTCAATTGGTTATGTCATTGCGACCTCTGAACCAGCAGACAGCTAAGTCTCAATCTCGATGCTTGCTGACATTTACAAAAGGCAAGTATCTCCCCTTTTAGCCCCGCAAAGGGCTGACCTCAAGACTGGCGACGTCCCATTCGGTTATGTCATTGCGACCTCTGAACCAACAGACAACCATGCCTCATTATCCAAACAAACAAAGACGACAAAAGAAAGAATTTTTATTAAATTCCAAAAGGGATGGGATACATGGAGGAGCCTATAGGCGTACATGATAAGATCGGATCCGATCTCCGAGCGAAGCTAGCCTCGTCCTCCTGTCATCAGCAGCCTGGGCCAGCGCCTGTGATCTTAGCTCAACCTCATCGAAGTCCACCGCTTGAGCCAGACGAGCCTCGACCTCCGCCAAAGTCGCCCTCTGTGACGACTTCTGCTGCGCCAGTTCCTCACTCCGAGCCCTGAGCTGCTCAAGCCGCGCAGCCTCTTCATGACGCATCTGTGTAGCCTTGGATAAGAGGAGATTTGCCTTCCGGATCATCTCTTCAGCCCTCTTAACCTTATCTTCAGCATCAAGAAGAGCACTGTTGGAAGCGTCAATTGCACTCCCAACCTCTGCTTCCTCTGTCTCCAAGGACCTCAAGTCAGAGGAGATAGCCTCAGCAGCCTCTTGAGCGGCGAGCTGAGTCTCGCGCCTCTGGGCGACAAGACGTGTGAGCCGTTCATCAGCCAAAGACGCTGCGTCGGAACGATGGTAATGGCGCCATTCCTCCACGTCCTTCTCAAGGTCGTCTACCAGGAGCTCTAGAGCAGCAGCTTGATGGTATCCCTCAAAGTCCCGGATACATTCAATGCCACGGGAGAGGACCATCTTCAGCTTCGAGAATGGCACAGGCGAGCCCTTCAGGACTAGACCGATAGTCTGCTCCAAACTGTTATAGAAGCTGTCGACCAGATTACCGATGAAGTCATTCTCAGCTTCATCAACCCTTGAGACAACCTCGGAGCAATCTACCATCCCAGTCGACACACCGCCGCAGAAGA
The DNA here is from genome assembly GCA_038442645.1 of Agave tequilana. Lineage (NCBI taxonomy): Eukaryota > Viridiplantae > Streptophyta > Magnoliopsida > Asparagales > Asparagaceae > Agave > Agave tequilana. The sequence goes on along the minus strand of JAVJIF010001318.1, from coordinate 254,522 downwards.
AGAAGCGGGAACATCGACAGCAGCAGGGCAAGCCAAAGGTGACCTCGGCGGAGTCCTCAGCGACACCAGCACGCCAGCCACCGCGGAGGTAGGACTGGCAACCACCTCCTGAGCAGCAGGCTCAACCACCAGCGTTGGAGAGGTAGGGCTCACAATCACCCTCAATGCCGTATTCGGCAAAACAGTCTGCACCTCACTCGTTGATGTGATTGGGAGTGAGGATACCTCCGGGACTGCCGCCCCTTCAGCCTCTCGCCTTTCAGCTGACGTGGGCTGATAAGAAGGCAAGTCGCCATACAACACGTCCAACATGGCAACATCCGCCGTGGACGAAGCACTCAACCCACCCTCTGACCTTCCAGGGGAAGTCTCCGGCTCCTTCAAAGCCGACGTATCTTGAGGCCGAACACCTGCAACAAAGCCATGGTCAAAAAAGCGGATGCAGTAAACAAGAGGAGATCAAAAGGTCGTCATTTTACCAAAGGCTGATGTTACTTCGTCAGCCTCATCAGTCTCTAGGGGTTCCATCGCGAAGTTCTTGCCAGAATCAACGCGGATAGCCGGCCTGCTCACCGATTCCTCCGCAGACCACCCGGCAGAGCTGGATGCCATAGGACTTCCTTTAGAAGTCCCAGCGCCCGACGGGCCAATGTCGGCCGCATCACCTCCAGATTCCTCCGAGCGAGTAAAGGAACCAGCAGCAGCTCCATAAGCGAATAGAGGATCATACTGGTCCCCTTGCTCCCCTTGCTCCTCAGCTCCTGCAACAAAAAGCAAATGATGAGTTATTTAAAGTGCGCTGAAGGCATATTGGAGGGGGGCCAATCTTACCAGTAGTCGGTTCAGCAACCGACGGCTCAGCCACTAATGGAGCAGCAGAAGGAGGCGCAGCAGAGAGCTCACCCTCTACCACGATGGTAGGAGTCTGGCGACGGGGCCTCTTCGCCGACGACTTCCTACGGGATCCACTCCCACGCTTCCTCTTGAAGTGGACGTCAGAATCCTCTTCTTCCACTTCTTCCACATGTCGAGGGAGAGCTGTCCCCACCACACCAGAGCCGGCTTCACAAGCGTCAGCTTCACAGATATCAGCTCCTGTCCCCGCCTCAAAGCGAGGACTCCCTGCATCAGAAGCCCCGCTGTCATCTACAGCGATGAACTCCTCTATGCCAGGAACACGGACTCGTTTGCCCTCCATCTTATTGGAAGCCTTCTGCCTCATCCGATGAGAAATTAATTTCACACCCGAACGGTTGGCATTAAACCTAGCAGGTGTGGAGTTCGAAGCCGCATACCATTGGCAGAAACACAGGGTCGTCCAAAGGCCGGGATCCCTCGGCGGCGTGCGTAGCCACGCTCCAGTGTCATCCGCGGTAAAGAACCGCCAAGCACGAGCCCCATCAATGAGGCTCCCCATGAAAGCCAGGTCCGGATTGGGGTTGCCCACATACAACTGGTCATACCCAAATTGGCGGGCAAACCGGCTCGGGACGTAGGGCTCCAGGTAGCAGGTATCCCCACTCCTGTACAGCAAATGCGAGGGCCGGATACAGACCAGCCACTCGAAAACACCCCGACTCATGGGAGACCGACCTGACTCCACATCATGGAATTCCTCGTTGTATCCTGCACCCCGCAGGCGAGGAAAACAACGGAACAGGCTATAAGCGTCATAACGACGCACTAACTTACGGGCCTCGGCCACATAAGTTTTCTGCCACGAACGGCCTTCAAAGCGACGGAGAAGCGCCGTTTGAACACCCTGCGGAGGGTCTTCCCCAGCTCCAATCAAACTGGGACAGTGCAAGGCGAACCACGCCATCAAGTAGGTGTACGGTAAACCTACCCTAGGATTGGGACCGTCACAAGGCAGGACGGCACCCTTCCCCCGCCTTGACGCCATTGGCTTGCAGAAAGCCTCCGTCAGTGCACGAAGGCCCCTCTGAATACAACACACCATGGCTGGGAGAAGACCCAGACGGTGGCCATGAACCAAGCGAACGGCAGGCAGCAGCACAGTCGGATGGACGATGTCACCCGAAGAAGAAGGCACGACACACTTCTTTAACCAGATGGTTAAGAAGCCGGCCAGCAACGCCTTGCGAGACATAGACCGACGGGCCTGATGGTGAAAGCTCCGAAGAACATCACCCTTCCCGAGAGGACCATCATCTTCTGCCACGACGATGTCCTTTTCAGCATGCACCTCCATCCTTGCCAAGACGTCTTCTTCAGCAACTCCGCAATGAGCTGCCTCAGGCGCACTAGTCATATTCGGGAACAAGTAGTTCCCCCAGCTCTTCAAGCTCTTCGAGCTACCTTTGCCACCGGTGTAGATGCTGGAGCAAATGTGCAAATGGCACATCAATTCCCGATATGTCTCGAGCAGAGCAGGTTCCTGCTTCTCCAGAATAGCCAGCTCCGCCTCACAGGGAAAGTACTCTTCGTATGGAAGAGACCCGAAGGGCAAAGCAGAGATCTCCCGCATCTCATGCAGGGCCATACCCAACTCACCAACTGGGGTGAAGAAAGTCCCCGAGGCCGGGCAATACAACTCAAGGATGGCGTAGAAGCACGCCACCTTCATCTCGATGCCGTAGCAGGTCGCCCTGACGGCCTCATGGAGGTTAACCTCTCTAAGTCCCCCTCGAAATGGGTGAGGATATAGTTGGTCAACTCCGCCCACCACGATCTAGGAGGGTGGACCCAACCGGGAGTCCTGAAATCGGTGGCGGGGTAGTTCCCGTCAACTTCGCAGAACTGAGTGCTAAAGGTCGGCGCCGCAGCTGGGTTCTCTCCTACTGGAAGGTCCCGTGATACCTTCCCAGGGTATAGTCCCATTATGTTACGAGGATGGCCCGCCCTCGAGTAGCCGGACTGGAATGTCAACCTCCCGACACTTACAGACTCGGCGTTTAGGCTCACGCCCCACGCCATCTTCCGAGCCTGAGTCGCGCTCGCGAAGGAAGACAAAGCAAAATGCCGCTTAGAGGACGGGAGATAGAATCTCTCGCCGTCCAACTGGAAGATCCACTGGCCTTCACCGGCTGCAGCTGGCGATCGGGATCAGGTGCGGCATCCCCGAACATGAAGTCAGGCTTTCTGTAAGCCTGACGGTCGATATCTTCAAATGGAGCCGTAGTCAAGATGCTCCGCATGGCCTGCGGACCACCACCCTGAATGAGCGTATCCCGTACAAGAGAACTCGGCTCGCTGAACAATGAAGCATGCCCATAGAACTGCAAGCTGATGCTTCCGCCTGCTCGACTGGCTACACCGAACAGACTGTTCTGGAGGCCGGAGGCGTAATGTACTGCAAAAAAAACAGAAATGAGCTATGATTAGTTCACCAATCAAGTGGATGCGAAAGCATAAAAATTCACTAAGGCATAGCCTCGCCCAGCAAGCAGGGCCTGCAAGGCGATAGCTTTGAAAAAGCTTCACTTCATGGATAAGACTGCATCTTTGCAGAAAATATCCAAAGCGCCAGCTTCGCTTAAAGCAGGAAGTGACATAGCCCTAAGGGCTGACGTCATCAAAGGGGCATTATGGTCAAAAGTCATCATGACTGAGAGGACTTATTCAAGTCCTTTTCCTCAAACAGTACGGAGATGGCCCAAGTTATGGCTTCGTGCGAAAGCCCAAAGAAGAACTGTTCAGTTCTTACCTCCCTGGTGCAAGCAAAATAGGGAAGTTAAAGGGAAACGAGTTCCCTGATAAGGACAGATCATATTTGATCGTCCTAATGGCCGAGTATCGGCTTCAAAGGATGGAGACCACTCTCTAATCAGATCGGAAAGTTCCTTACCAGCGACAGGTCGCTCGATGACCGGAGGAGGAACGCCCTCCGCTGCAGAAGTCGCCACTTCTTTTCCCGCTCGTCTCTTGGGCGCCATTGAAGAGTTGCTAGAGTCCTCAAAGATCTCTGAATGAAAAGGAAGAAGAAGAGGAAGAGATAGAAAGTTCTCTGAAAAAAGGGAGATCTTCCCATATTCAGCCCAATTGGGCTTTTATAGGCCAATCAGCGCCTGAAACGAGGCCTCGAAAAAAGGGCCCATGCCGCCGTTTCGAATTAATTCGAAACAGCGCCCGAAGCGCCTTCCCGAGAAGCGCCGGTTTAACTCTACTAAGAGTTAACTTCGCACTAGTGCAAAAGTGCGGACTTCGCGCAATCCTTCAAGGACTTAACCGAAAGGTTTAAATTAGCCCTCTAAAGAGGCACTGACATGACAGTCTCGCGAAGATCACTCAAGGGAAGGGCTATGTCCTTAGCTCCGCACACAGTTTAGCCCAGCAATGGCCAAACTCTCAGTGAAAGCAAGCAAAAATCAGATGATCAGACGATGAACTTTCATTGATTCAAAAGCAAGGGTACATTTGATATTACATCAAAGCTGTGTTTCATATAACACACCAAGTTACCTAACAAGGTCATTTGCATAAAAGGCATACAAGCGGTTTTATCTGCTCCCAGGCCGGACCAACGGGACCGGAAGGGCCTTCCTCCTGCATAAGACTGTAATCAGTGGTGCCACAAGGACATGGTCATTTTTCTCCACAAAAATGGCAGATCTTGCCAGGCCATTTTTGTTGAAGCCTGGCAATAAAGCTTATCGCCGCCAACACGTCAGATCACCTATAATGGGAACTGGTTTTGATGCCACGGATCTGACGGGGGTGAGGCCCACTCCCCTGAAGTGGATCGTCCCCGACGAAGGCCACCAAAGTTGAAAGTCGGCAATGATGTCAGTGATCTCACTGATCACCTCCGACGAAGCGGCGGCCAGCCTCACCTCAGAACGAATCATCACGGATAAGAGGCTGCCAACAGCCTCTGGGACGCGCATTCGCTGCCCCGAATTGTTCCTCCTGCTTAAAAGTAAAGCTTCAACTGGGGAAGCATAAGGCGATTTCATGGTTTCTTCCATCAAGTTACCAGACTGGCAAGCATAGCTCACTGCAAGACAAATTGGAGCAGGTTAGCAGTCAAGCACAGAAAGAGCTGCAAAAATGCTAAGTCAGATTCTTCGGCGGCAAAGTAGTCCGACTTCAGTCAAAGCAGAGGATAAGCCTCGCCTGCACGGCAACCATGGCTGGTTCAGCAAACGCCAAGTCCTAGCCTCGCCTATACGGCAAAGTCAGACTGATCTTGTGAAGAACAGTCTCAACCTCACCAATATGGCAAGACTGGCTCAACTATTGAAGAAGCCAAGTCCCAAGTCCTGCCTGCGCAGCGGACTTAACAAGCAACGATCTTTCACTGATCAAGCCAAGATGATAGCTTCACAGAAAGCTATGATGAGATCCTTCTCTGCAGCAGCCAATTGCAAAATGAAGAACAAGGGAAGCTAATCCCTGAAGCGAGCTGCCAAAGCTAAATCAAGGGAGATGAGTTCCCTAAAAGCAGTGAAGTCTTTGAATGATCAAGACTTACTGGTCCTTGGCCGGTTAGACAACCAGAGTGGGTTTTCCCACTAATTCAGAGATCTGAGTATCTCTCTCAACCAAGAGAAGAGAAGAAGAAAGGCAAAACATTTCTCTTCAGAGGACCTCAAGTGTCCTATTTATAGGCCCCATGGCCTGAGTGCGATCACCCCAAGCGTGGAAGCACGAGCGCATTCAAGGCATTTATTGCGCCTTGATGGAAGGGACGGTTTTCCCTTGGAACCGTGCAAAGGGAGAAAATGTCTCCCTCATAAAAGGCACTTATGGCGCCTTGAATAAAGGGAATATCCTCCCTTGGAAACGTGCAAATCGGAGAACATCTCTCTCGATTGGTGCGAAAGAAGGAATGATCCTCCTCGTAACCGCCCCACGGCAGTTGGCTTTGAAAAGGCAACAGGAGTTCCAAAGCGAACTTATTTCTTGGAAGCCCAGATACGGAGCTACCCCGACGCGAAGCTACTCGCGAACCAGTGCAATTCTTCGGCGAATTCATCCCAAAGCAGGATTGAAGGCGAAGCTGAACTCAACCATCATGGCGACGTTCAAATTCCATACCACCATCACAGCAGTTCAAAGTATTTCGAAGTCTGAGCTATTGCAGACTCTCGAAAACTTTGAAGGGGGTCTTGTTGACACTTAAAAAAGACAAGATTCTCATTGGTCCGAACGATGTCTAAACTTGTTGACATTTACAAAAGACAAGGGACAGACGAGCTGAAGACCAGTTTTCACCCATCTCCAAGGGACAAGGAAGCGGTTTGGACTCCACTGATCCAGCAAGCAGAACAATGAACCCGGATTGTTTCTAAACAGACCTCAGCAGGTCTAAAATGCTAGCATTTAGCATTACATTAGCCCAAGGGGATAGCCTCGTTTGAGAGGCTAGCATCATCCAGAGCATCGCCAGGAAGCTGACTGATAGTTTTGCCGAAAAGCCTCTTTTCGGACTTCGCTAGGAATTGCCTCTAGCTCCGCTATGAGCTTCAAAGCGGGCAGCTCCGCTATCAGCCTGCTATGGTCAACCTTTGACCAATCGAAATCTCCTGATGAGATCGGATTCAATCTAATCAAATCCAATCAGGATTCAAATATGGCAGGTGATTGCCGCAATCTCTTGACTCTCTTGAAACGAGTAAGAGGATCAAGGAGAATCCCCCAACAATATGGAAAGGATCAAAACAGATCAACCGACTTGCCATTTTCTAGCTCCGCAGAAGCTATCCTAGCCTCGCAGTAAGGCTACTTTCCAGATTTAAACAGATTCGGTTCAATCTGTTTCCATATCTTCAAAGGGGACGATTATACCCTTGCTTTCCTTATAAATAGCCCGCCAGGGGTACAAGGAGAGAGAGACGAAGACACACACAAGAGAGACACACGCATACGGGAGGACTCCACAAGCAGAGGCTTCTTCACAAAGCACGCGCGCTCTCAAATTCTGAGATCTTTTAGAGAATTGCTTTCTCTAATCAGGGTGTTGATACCCTAACGTCGTCCTTCCTCTCAAGGAATCTCCGGAACCAGGCGAGAAGGAATTCCTTATCGAAGGCGATTTTGAGAAGCAGCAAGAGGGTTCTACCAACCTTCTGTTCTCTGATTCCCCGAACCAGGCGAGAAGGAATCTCATCGCTCGCATCGTCAAAGGGACAAAGTGGTCGCACGCTGACCAGACTCCTATCGGCACATTTTCCCAGAATCTCTGAGGAGATCTACTTGTAATCTTTTGAGAATACTTGTAATTTAGCTCCTCAAACTTTTATTTGTAAGTTTTCCCCTTTGCAAACATAATGGAAAACAATGGGTACAATGTTAGCAACCCAGTCTGGGTGTTGTTCCTCTCGAATGAAGCCACATTCGACGAGTTTCTGAATCTCGACTTCAATTGCCTTCATAATATCAGGTCGGAACTGTCGTTGTTATTATTTGACTGGCTTAGCATCTGGTTTGATATTAAAGTGATGCATCGCCATCTAAGAGTCGAGGCCAAGCATGTCTTCATAGTTCCAATAAAGATATCTATATACTCTTTTATTAAGGCTATAAGGTCTTGCTTATCTATCAACGACAAACTTTCACTTACAAAGATGAGCTTCGGGTGCTTTTGATCACCAACATCAATTTGAATCACTTCATCTTTTGTAAGAGGGTCACGTTGTTCAAAATGCTTCTCCCATTGAAGAGCCAATTGTTGAACCCAAGGATCAGTATCAAATGGCTCAATGTCCCCTTCTGATTCCACCTAACTGGTCGACGCCATGTTGATGAAGAGTTTCTTGAAAGCAACCCTACACTTACATCAGATTCCTAACCTGGTGAATACAAAGAATATGACGATAGAGACCTTTCAGATTTTGCTTCTGATAGAACAGTTGGAGTGGTATACCCCTCTGCGAGTCCGATCGTAATAGTTGGCAGGCTTTTCTTTGGTACGAAGGGTTGTAGAGGGATGCACCGTCCTCTTCCAAAGTTTAAGCCTTTACCATGACGTAAATCATATCCCATTTCTTTCATCATACGGTAAACTGACCATGCATAGTGAAAGAACTATGGAGACTCTAAGTATTCATCCAAGTTCTTGAATGTAGTAATCCAATATCAGACTCTGTCAAATATAATGGGTGACTGGTCCTTCTTAGAAGAGGGGATGACAAATACAGACCCATCATTCTCTTTTATATGCATGCATGTCGTTGACATAGGCAGAGGCAGGTGTAGGGGGCTAATGCCAATAGTGAAAAACACCTAGAGGGGGGTGAATAGGTGTAAGTGCTAATCTAGGAACAAAATGCGCTAAATGCGGAAGCTAATGCAATTCTTGCAACACACTTAATACAACACACAAGTGTAGCCGAATTCCCCGTGAAGGGCTCTGGACTAACTCCTCTTGATTCCCCTTGAATGGGTTGAGGTGCTATGTGAAGCTCTTGTGGTTAAGTATAAGTGAGGCACACACACAATCAAGCTAAGCATATAAGGATGAATAGCAATATGAAATAATGCAAGGCAACACAAGCAAGTATGATGATATGATATGAATGATGCTATGCACAAATAAACAAGAGAGAGAGTTAGAGAGACAAGTGGATCAAACGCTAACAACAAGATATGTTTCGAGGTTCGAGCCCCTAGCTCTACATCCCCGCCTACACCACCGTGTAGGATTTCCAATCCACTATAACGTCCACCGAGGACTCCCACCGAGGGAACCTTCACTGAGAAAGATTTGTACAACAAGGGAGTACTGAACTCCTCTCTCAAACACCGCCTCACAACCGAGGGGTAGGCCCGTAGCCAAACAACCACAACACCTCTACCGAAGAGGGTTACAGACCAAACTCCACCTCTCACAAGAGGGAGCAAACAAATCACCCGATCACCTCTACCAAAGAGGGATACAACAAGAACAAGGGTGTTTACAACAAGTGGTTCCAAAAACTACAAACTCAATCTCTCTTTTCTTTTTCTCTTTTTTCACAAAACGAAGGATCCTAATAGATTAGGATAGATGATAGCTCAAGTGTGGAAAACTAGGTGTTTTTGGAAACAAGCAACAAAGAAAAACTACTTGGGAAATGTCTTGTAAATGATAGAAAATGAAAACCAATACAATATCCCAAAAACCTAGTTCTCTTTGATTTTCCAAAAACCCAAAACAATAGAGATGAAATCTTTTTAGCACAAAAACTATTTTGAAAACTTGTTTAAACACTAGAGAAACACTGAAAATTTTCTTCTTAAAACTCTTATCAAAACAGCCCAAGAGATGGGGTATTTATAGCCCCATCAGAAAACTAGCCGTTAGGCTGAGCTGGCAGCCTGACAGGCTACCGGTCGACCGGAACGGTCGACCGCCAACGGTCTAAAATCCGACCGTTGGAGCCTCCGGTCGACTGTCCCGGTCGACCCAAACAAACAGAGAGCACTGCTCTCAGACCCGGTCGACCCTGACGGTCGACCGTCCCAGTGTCTGCCAAACATGCACAATCTATGCACGTCGGTCGACCGGCCCGGTCGACCGACTTCATCCCAAGTCGACTTGGTCAGAAAACTAGTCGACTGGTTGAAGCCTGGAACAGAAATCTGGGTCAGAAAAACAGTTTAAAAATATTTTGAAAAATCTTTTAAGTCTTCTAAAAATCCACAAAACTTGTTTTAAAATTTTATATTGAAACACAAACTTGTGATAAAAATTTCAAGACATATATCAATCATATCAATTCATTTTTGAGTCTTGCAAATTTTATCAAAACCAACACTTGTATTTTTATCAAACTTGATTTTTCCAAAGCATGAATAGGTTAATCAAATAAGTTTTTTTAAGATATGAAGCATGTATGTATATTGAACACATCTAATATACATAAAAACTATTTAAACTTGTTTTGATCAAACTATTCATGAAAACCAAATCCAAAACATGAAACGTGTGTGTTTGTGCACTTGAGCATATCAACTATACTAAGCTTTACAAATGGATCTAAACGCACTAACTAAACTAGGATACCTAAGTCTTCTTGATGACCTTCCATCTTCAAGTTGACTTGCTCCCAAACGTGATCCACCGAGTGCAAAGGTATGATATTTAAGCTTTGGCACCGGAATCACCATGAAAAGCTTCTAAACTCCTTGTTGAAGCTAATCACCGACTAATATCTTGGTTAAAGATCTGAAACTTAAACAACACAAGATTATTAGTAAACATAACTACATGAGTTAATCATCATCAAATCTAGGGTGGAAGGCCTTTGGGCAACAATCTCCCCCTTTTTATGATGACAAAACTCATGGAGTTATATATGCATGGATTAAAGTTAAGCTTCAAAGAAGCTCCCCCTTAACTCATGCATAAACAAATAAACAACATATGCAATGAATGTACATAAACATGTATGCATCAACATGCATAAAACACATAAACATGTTCTAGAAACTCTAGATACCAATTAAATTAATAAAACATTAACAAAAACACTAGATGCTCTAGATACTAATTAAACTTAATATATGCAAAACATAAGTATGCATATAAAATACAAATTATTCTCCCCTTTTTGTCAATCATCAACAAAGGGGTAAACAATCAAAACACAAAAAAAATGAGGGGTAAAAATCTTTCTCCCCCTTTTTGTCAATCAAAACAATAAAACAATGTTCTCCCCTTTTTTGTCTAAAAACAAAAACAAGGTCAATAAGGGGTGACAATCAATTAGGATATCAATTGAAAATATGTCAATGAAGCATCTTGATACCAATTGAAAGTAAACAAAGATCAATAAATGTTATATGCTATATACATTCATGAAGAGGAAGACGCTAAGTTAGCTTCCCTACACATATGCATTACATGAAAGAGGGATGTTAAGCCCTAATTCATATAACACACATTATGTAATGCATAAGAGGAGATGTGAAGCTCCCCCTACACACGTGTACCACATAAAGAAGAGATGTTAAGCTCTTCAATACAAGATACACTCATCATGAATCTATATGTAGAAGAGATATTAAGCTCTCCTTGCATATAGTCAATATAAATAAAAACTTTTGTATTTTACTTTAAACAAAATTTTTAGATACCAATTTAAAACACAAGACATCTTGGTATCAATTGAAATTAACCATTATCATTTTCTATCATAAAGCAAGGGAGTGGAAATACAAATACCAATTGAAATATGAAAATCAAATTTTCTCCCCCTTTATGAAATACCAACAAAAGCTATGCGTAGGCTTGAAATAAGATACCAATTGAAAACTAAATCAATTGAAATAAAGTGAAGCTCAACCTCTAGCATAAACAAGATTTGTGCTCAAGATATAGAAATATAATAGCACAAATAAAACAAGTATATGTGTATGAAATAGAATGAGTACCAATCACCAATAGATGATACCAATTGAAAATATACATACACAATAAACATATGAGTATACAAAAAGATCAAAATGATACCAATTGAAAGAGTTCAATGATACCAATTGACATAACAATAAGTTCAAGTGTATACATCATATTACTACCTCCCAATCATGGTTCAAGTTTTAAATGATTTTCACTTTAAAGCATTCATGAACATGATCTCCCATCCAACCTCCCATGAAGGGTAGGGGTTTTCAAAAATAGATTTGGAAAATAAGCTTTGATTGAAAAACTCTACCAAAATGAAGAATACCGTAACTAGTTAAATGAAAATCTTTTAAACTAGTACGAAATCCTTCAAGTAAGGAATAAACTAAAAATAATTTTCATAAAACACATGTAAATCACATAGTACTTAAAGCACTCAATATTCAATAAAGTCCATACATGCTCACGAAAACATACTCATGAGAAATATTTTAAAAATGGTGAGTGTACAAGTAATGTGTGACATGGCATTATGAAATATTCAATTAAGCTCAAAATTCCTTGAAACAAGAAAACATGAAAATCATTGAAACTTATTTAATCTTCAAGGTATATGTATGTCTTATACAAATTAAAGCATACATACATATCCAAAACACGAGTCCACAAAATATATATGCATGAAGGCACGTGGCTCAAAAAGGATGTATATGTATAATAAGAATTTGGATAAAATGGACATATACATAAAGTTAAACAAACACATGAAAACATGAATAACTAAATTTTCATTTAAAAACAAATTTTCATTTCAAGGTATATGTATGAATTGTCAAACATGAAGTATACATACATATCCCTAAACACAATTGAGTCCATATATAGATTTGTATGAAAGGTAAATGACTCAAGGGGTATACATGTATATCTTAAAGTTTGGCAAAATACACATATACATGAAGTGATACACACAATCATAAAACAAATCCCAAAATAGGAATACAAGTTTAAAATGTATGAATCATCAAAACTAGACTATACTAGCACATCTAATGGGTTCAAATAAGCAATCAAGCCCAAACATATATAGATTTATTTGTGGCCCACTATATGCATAAGTATATACCTAGTTTTAGTGAAAACTAACATCTAAACATGTAATCAAGACATGAAGCATAAAAAAAAACATGATAAAAAAAATTAACATTATAAACATAAACATGATTATTATGAATATCCACATGTTATTATATTTATGATGTACATGATAGCTAGTCAAATACGAGAACACAAAATAATAATCCATATTAAACATGGGTGTCTAAAATACTTATACATGTATGTCAAGAATCTAATTAACATAGCATTTTCATACTAATCACTAAACAATGAGACATGCTATAAACAATGAATATGAAAAGCATGTAAACAATAAATAGGAGTTAGGGATCGTTACTAAAACCTAGAAGGCAACTTTTCTTGTCTCCAAAACATGGTGGTCCTCTCCACCAAACTTCCCTTGAAAGTGATGCATCCAATTGATTTCCATGAAGCTCGGAACGCATCCACTCCAAGGTACGGCAAGTCTCACGTCATGTGAGAGCCCACACCTACATCAAAAACTCTAGGGGTGGTCTTTGGTACCCATACTTTTTTGGGTCCATGGGGGTTAGTACATTCTCTAACCCAAACAAAATTCTTTGCTAAATTATCAACATGTATTCTATCATAGCAAAATTTAGCAAGGTGGCCCTTACGTCCACAATGTGTACAAGTGTACACATGAGCATACATAGTGTGATGGTGTCCGTGAGGAGCATGTGTATGCCGTGGAGGGTGTGCATGAATAGATGGAACTTGTTTCTTTCGAAGCAAAGTTTCCAAACGTGTATGCCCAACAACACATTGGCTCAAAGTGGAGCCCAAACAATCTACACTCTTCTTAATCGAAGATATATCATTGTTAATTAAAGAAGAAGTGTGGCATGCAATAGGTGATTTAGATGAAACTACCCTAGCATGGCAAACATGTGAAGAAATATCATTTTTCAAAGACTTATTTTTCTTTACACAAATATCTAAATCTTTAGAAATAGATGCAATTTTTATTTTTAAAGAATCATTCTCTTTTAAAACAAAATTAATTTTTGAAGACAAGTTTTCATTTTTCTTTAAAACTTTTTCACAATCATTTTTATTTTTCAAAAAGTTATTTTCTTTAAGTGCAAGATCAAGTTGAGATTTTAATGAATCCCTCTCATTAGCAATCTCCTCTTTCTCTTGCAAAACAACATCAAGTCTAGCAATCAAATTTTATTTTCATTATTAATGCCTAGACTTTTCTTTTTCAAAATGTTATATTTTTCAATCAACTTTTCACACACAATGGATAGTTCTTCATTCAAAGCATGGGGATCAACAAAATCATTTGAAGAACTAGCACAATCATCACTATCTAGTTGAGTTTTCGAGTGTACCTCAAGGGAGTCATTCCCTTGGATCGTATAGCATTGTTGCGGCTCGGATTCATCTCTACTAGATTCCTCCGGTTGATTTGGCAATTGAAGCTTGGAGGTGGTGGTGGTTGTCAATTTGTTCCACACTACAAAAGCGGAATCAAAGTTAGAAACACGCAAAAGATATTCTTTAGGTAATGTGCTTCTAATGGCCTCAAGGGCTTGTGCATTGGCCCCTATATGCTTACTATCACTAAGGAAGGATTCCTTGTTAATGGCAAGGTAAACCTTATAACCTAGGGTTTGAAGGTAATGTGAAAAAGGGGAACACCTAGAGGGGGGTGAATAGGTGTTAGTGCTAATCTAAAACTAAATGCAAAACTAAGTGCGCTAAATGCGGAAGCTAATGCAAATCTTGCACAAACTTAATACAACACAACAAGTGTAGCCGAATTCCCCGTGAAGGGCTCTGGACTAACTCCTCTTGATTCCCCTTGAATGGGTTGAGGTGCTATGTGAAGCTCTTGTTGGTTAAGTATAAGTTAGGCACACACACAAGCAAGCCAAGCAAATAAGGATGAATAGCAATAAGAATATATGCAAGGCAACACAAGCAAATAGATATATATGATATGAATTATGCTCAACACAAGCAAATATGATATGATGTTATGAATGATGCTTTGCACAAATGTAAAGAGAGAGAATTTAGAGACAAGTGGATCAAATGCAAACACAATGATATGTTTCGAGGTTCGAGCACCCTTGCTCTACATCCCCGCCTACACCACCGTGTAGGATTTCCAATCCACTATACCGTCCACCGAGGACTCCCACCGAGGGAACCTTCACCGAGAAGGATTTCAACAATAATGGAGTACCGAACTCCTCTCTCAAACAACCACCTCACAACCGAAGGGTAGGCCCTTAGCCAAACAACCACAACAACCAACACCTCTACCGAAGAGGGTTTACAACCAAACTCCACCTCTCACTAGAGGGAGCAAACCAATCACCCGATCACCTCTACCTAAGAGGGATACAACAAGAATAAGGGTGTTTACAACAAGTGGTTCCAAAAACCACAAACTCAATCTCTCTTTCTTTTCTCTTTTCTTTTCCACAAAAACAAGATCCTAAATAGATTAGGATAGTATGATAGCTCAAGTGTGGAAAACTAGGTGTTTTTGGAAACAAGCAACAAAGAAAACTAATTGGGAAGTCTCTTGTAAAAGATAGAAAATGCAAGATCAAATCAAAATCCCAAAACCTAGTTTTCTTTGATTTTCCAAAAACCCAAAATAATGAAGATGAGAAGTTTTAAAGCCCACAAACTCTTTTTAAAAACTCTTTTAAACACCTCAGAAAACTGGAATTTTTCCTCTTAGAAAACTTGGCCAAAATCCCCAAAGAGATGGGGTTTATATAGGCCCATCAGAAAACTAGCCGTTAGGCTGAGCTGGCAGCCTGACAGGCTGCCGGTCGACCGGCCCGGTCGACCGCCAACGGTCAGAAATATGACCGTTGGGCAACAGCGGTCGACCGGCCTGGTCGACCGAAAACAAACAGAGAGCAGAGCTCTCATCCCGGTTGACCGGCACGGTCGACCCAAACAACCCGAGAGCAGAGCTCTCAGACCCGGTCGACCGGCTCGGTCGACCGTCCCAGTGACTCCAAACGTGCACAGATCTGTGCACGTCCGGTCGACCGGCACGGTCGACCGGACTTCAGCCAAGTCGACTAATAACCTGGCTTAGTCGACTGGTGGAGTCCTGGACCTGAAAACTTGGGAAAATATTTTTCTAAAAAAAATCTTTTATCTCTTTAAAAATACCATAAGAATTGTTTTATCATTTTATATTGAAACTCAAACAAGTGATAAAAATCCAAGACAATATATCAACATATCAATTCATTTTTGTGTCTTGCCAATTTTATCAAAAACAAAACTTGTATTTTTATCAAACTTGATTTTTCAATAGGAAATCTGATTTTCCTAAAACTTATAGAAATACAAAAACATGATATTTGAACATTATTAAGCATGATGCATATGGACATAGGTCTAATATACATTCAACAAATATATCATAGTTTTTGTCTTTAATTTCAAAAATATGTTTTATACTAAAACATAAAACTACATGAATAGGTATGTCAAACTAAGTTTGTATAAGTCATGTAAGCATGTATGTATATCTAGAACATATCTAATATATATAGAAATAAAGTAAACTTGTTTTGATCTACTATCCATGAAACCAAAATCCAAATCATGAAACGTGTGTGTATGTGCACTTGAGCATATCAACTATACTAAGCTTTACAAATTGGATCTAAACACACTAACTAACTATGGATACCTAAGTCTTCTTGTAGAGCGCAATCTCCAAGCCGACTCGATCCAAAACTCTTTGATCCACCGAGCAAGTGCTATATATGATCTTTGACGCTTGGGCTCTTGAATCAACATGTGGTAGCTTCCAAATCATCTTGTTGAAGCTAATCACCTACTAATAACTTGATTAAAGATCTGAAACTAAAATTATAAGATTATTAGTACACATAACTACATGAGTTAATCATCATCAAAACTAGAGTGGAAGGCCTTTGGGCCAACAATCTCCCCTTTTTGATGATGACAAAACTCATGGAGTTATATATGCATGGATTAAAGTAAAGCTTCAAAGAAGCTCCCCCTTAACTCATGCATAGACAAGTAAATAAAATATATGCAATGAATGTACATAAACATGTATGCATCAATATGCATAAAACACAAACACATATTCTAGAAGCTCTAGTTACCAATTAAATTAATAAAGCATTAAAAACAAAAACACTAGTTGCTCTAGATACCAATAAAAACCAATTAAATTAATAAAGCATTAACAACAAAAACACTAGATGCTCTAGATACCAATAAAAACTTAATACTTACCAATAAAACTTAATATATGCAAAAACATAAGTATGCATATATAAAAACATGTTAAACTCTCAAATAATTTTCCTATTTGCAATACAAAAACATATATGCATAAATAACAAGGAAGACAAATACTTCTCCCCCTTAAGCAATGAAAACATGCATATAAACTCAAATACTTCTCCCCCTTTTTGTCAATCATCAACAAAGGGTTCAAAGTAAAATCAAATCAAACAAATTTTTCTCCCCCTTTTGTCAATCAAAAAGATCAAGAAGGGGTGACTATAAACAACATGATATCAATATATAAATATGTCCATGAAGCATCTTGATATCAATTGAAAATAAATAAAGATCAATAGATGTTATATGCTATATACATTTATGAAGAGGAAGACGCTAAGTTAGCTTCCCTACACATATGCATTACATGAAAGAGGGATGTTAAGCCCTAATTCACATAACACACATTATGTAATGCATAAGAGGAGATGTGAAGCTCCCCCTGCACACGTGTACCACATAACGAAGAGATGTTAAGCTCTTCAATACAAGATACACTCATCATGAATCTATATGCATATAGTCAATACAAATCAAACTTTTGTATTTTTCTAAAAAAAAATTTTTAGATACCAATTTTAAGTAAAAACACATGAAACATCTTGATATCACTTGAAATTAAACAATAATAAGTTTTGAATGTCTAAACAAAATTTTGATACCAATTATAAATAATTTTCATATTTAAACATATGATACCAATATGAAATTTTCAATCATAAAGTAAGGGAGTGGGAAACAAATACCAATTGAAGAATCACCAATTGAAAGACAAAATTGAATTTTCTCCCCCTTTATGAAATATCAACTAAAAAGATGCATAGGCTTGATACCAATATAAAAGTAATCAATTGAAACAAAATTGAAACTCAAGCACTAGCATAAACAAGATTTTGTGAAAAATTTATATCTTAAGCACAAATAAAACGTGTATGAAATAGAATGAGTACCAATCACCAATAGATGATATCAATTAAAAATATACATACACAATAAACATATGAGTATACAAAAAGATCAAAATGATACCAATTGAAAGAGTTCAATGATACCAATTGACATAGCAATGAGTTCAAATGTATACATCATATTACAATACCTCCCAATCAAGGTTCAAGTTTTAAATGATTTTCATTTTAGAACATACAAGACCATGATCTCCCATCCATCCGCCCATTGATGGTAGGGGTTTTCAAAATAGATTTGAAAATGTAGTTTTGTTTGAAAATCACTACCAAATTGAAGAATACGAACTAGTTATAGGAAAAACTTTTAAAACTAGTACGAAATCCTTCAAGTAAGGAATAAAACAAAATAGTTTTTCATGAATAAGAAATCCACATGAAAATCAACACTCTAATCTAATTAAGCACAATTTTGACTAATGAAAACAAAACATGAGCAAGCAATAAAAGTGAGTGTACAAATAAAGTGTGAATATCATAATCATGAAATATTCAATTAAGCTCAATTATTCCTTAAACATTGAAAACACGAAAATCATCAAAACTTATTTAATCTTCATGGCATATGTATGTCAAGTACAAATTAAAATATACATACATATCCAAAACACAACGAGTCCACAAAGTGTATATGCATGAAGGCACGTGGCTCAAAAGGATAAACATGTATATCTAATAGTTTGGACAAGATAGACATATACATGAAGTTAAACAATTAAACACAAAATCAAGAAAAACTAAATCTTCATCAAAACAAATTTCATTTCAAGGTATATGTATGAATTGTCAACATAATAAGTATACATACATATCCCTAAACACAATTGAGTCCAAATATAGATTTGCATGAAAGGCAAATGACTCAAGGGGTATACATGTATATCTTAAAGTTTGGCAATACAAACATATACATGAAGTGAAAACTCATAAAACAAATCCAAAAATAGAATACAAGTTTGAAATGTATGAATCATCAAAACTAAACTATACTAGCACATTTAATGGGTTCAAATAAGCATTCAACTCAAACATATATAGATTTATTTGTGGCCCACTATATGTACAAGTATAAATCCTAGTCTTAATGAAAACTAACATCTAAACAAGTAATCTTAAAAAGAAGCATCAAAACACAATATAGAAATCATCATGATAGAACTAAAACATGATTACTATGTAAATTCACATGTATTAGATTCATGATGTACATTATAGCTTAAACAAAAGTGAGAACACTAAAAATGGGTTGATACAAGCATGCGTGTCTCAAATACTATATATGTATGTCAAGGATCTAATAATCATGGCATTTACATACTAATCCATAGACAATGAAACATGCTATAAAACATCAAAGACATAAAATACAAATCATATATGATCAATATGTACATGCATGTGCATTAGATCTAGGTCATACAATTAGTTTAACCAAGGTGAAAACACAAAAATATAAGTCCATATAAAACATGGATGTTTCAACCAACTAATAAGTATGGCACTAATCTAATTAACATGGCATGTTCATGATAATCACTAAACATCAAATCATGCTATAAAAGATAAATATGGAAAGCATGTAAATATAAGGAGTTAGAGATTCGATACCAAAACCAATGAGGGCACCGCTCTATTTCTCAAAAACAAAGGTGGTCCTCTCCACCAAACTTCCCTTGAAAGTGATGCATCCAATTGATCTCCTTTAAGTCCGGAACGCATCCACTCCAAGGTGTCATCACTCTCACGTCATGTGAGAGCCCACACCTACATCAAAAATAATAGGAGGGGTGGTCTTTGGTACCCATATCTTCTTGGGTCCAAGGGGGTTAGTACCTTCTCTAACCCAAACAAACTTCTTTGCTAAATTCTCAATATGTAAACGATCATAGCAAAATTTAGCAAGATGGCCTTTTCGGCCACAATGTGTACATATGTACACATGAGCATACATGTGTTGATGGTGTCCGTGTGGAGCATGTGTATGCCGTGGAGGGTGTGCATGCATAAAGTTGGAGCTTGTTTCTTACGAACCAAGGTTTCCAAGCGAGTGTGGTTCATGGCACATTGGCTCATAGTGGAGCCCAAACAATCAACCTTATTCTTAAGCAAACAAATATCATCATTAATCTTAGAAGAAGAAGTGTGGCATGCAATAGGTGAAGTGTGTGATACTACCCTAACATGGCAAACATGTGCATCAATCTTATTTTGCAAAACAATATTTTTTCTCTAAACAAGCATTTAAATCATTTGAAATAGAAATAATCTTATTTTCAAGGCAACATTTTCTTTTAAAACAAAATCAACTTTCGAAGACAAATTTTCATTTTTCTTCAAAAGAGTTTCACAATTATTTTTAGATTTTAAAAATTCATTTTCTTTAAGTGCAAGATCTAATTGAGATCTTAATGCATCCCTTTCATTAGAGACCTCAACCTTCTCTTGCAAATCATTGTCAAGTCTAGAATGCAAACATTTATTTTCTTTTTCAATATTTAGACTTTTCTTTCTCAAAACTTTATATTTTTCAATTAGTTTTTCACAAACAATTGAAAGTTCTTCATTTAAAGCATGGGGATCAATAATCTCATCACATGAAGAACTAGCATCATTATCACTATCTAAGTGGGATTCCGAATGTACCTCAAGGGAGTCATTCCCTTGGACCATAAAGCATTGTGAGTCGGATTCTCCACTAGACTCCTCCGGTTGAATTTGTTCTTGAAGCTTGGAGGTGGTGGTTGTTGTCAATTTGTTCCACACTACAAAAGCGGAATCAAAGTTAGAAACACACATAAGATAATCTTTAGATAATGTGCTTCTAATGGCCTCAAGGGCTTGTGCATTGGCCCCTATATGATTGCTATCACTAAGGAAGGATTCCTTGGTAATGGCAAGATAAACTTTATGACTTAGGGTTTGTAAATAAACGGTCATCCTAATCTTCCAAACATGAATGTTGGAAGGGTCATACATAGGTGGGGTCATGAAGGTCATGGTAAACTATATGTGTGCAAAGCAAGCAAATGCAAACAATAGATTAGCAAGCAAATGGATCTCACTCCTAGGATGTTAAGCCTAAGTATCAGGAGCACTAGCTCTGATACCAATTGAAAAAGGGGAACACCTAGAGGGGGGGTGAATAGGTGTTAGTGCTAATCTAAAACTAAATGCAAAACTAAGTGCGCTAAATGCGGAAGCTAATACAAATCTTGCACAAACTTAATACAACACAACAAGTGTAGCCGAATTCCCCGTGAAGGGCTCTGGACTAACTCCTCTTGATTCCCCTTGAATGGGTTGAGGTGCTATGTGAAGCTCTTGTTGGTTAAGTATAAGTTAGGCACACACACAAGAAAGCCAAGCAAATAAGGATGAATAGCAATAAGAATATATGCAAGGCAACACAAGCAAATAGATATATATGATATGAATTATGCTCAACACAAGCAAATATGATATGATGTTATGAATGATGCTTTGCACAAATGTAAAGAGAGAGAGTTTAGAGACAAGTGGATCAAACGCAAACACAATGATACGTTTCGAGGTTCGAGCACCCTTGCTCTACATCCCCGCCTACACCACCGTGTAGGATTTCCAATCCACTATACCGTCCACCGAGGACTCCCACCGAAGGAACCTTCACCGAGAAGGATTTGTACAACAATGGAGTACCGAACTCCTCTCTCAAACAACCACCTCACAACCGAGGGGTAGGCCCTTAGCCAAACAACCACAACAACCAACACCTCTACCGAAGAGGGTTTACAACCAAACTCCACCTCTCACTAGAGGGAGCAAACCAATCACCCGATCACCTCTACCTAAGAGGGATACAACAAGAATAAGGGTGTTTACAACAAGTGGTTCCAAAAACCACAAACTCAATCTCTCTTTCTTTCCTCTTTTCTTTTCCACAAAAACAAGATCCTAAATAGATTAGGATAGTATGATAGCTCAAGTGTGGAAAACTAGGTGTTTTTGAAAACAAGCAACAAAGAAAAACTAATTGGGAAGTCTCGTGTAAAAGATAGAAAATGCAAGATCAAATCAAAATCCCAAAACCTAGTTTTCTTTGATTTTCCAAAAACCCAAAATAATGAAGATGAGAAGTTTTAAAGCCCACAAACTCTTTTTAAAAACTCTTTTAAACACCTCAGAAAACTGGAATTTTTCCTCTTAGAAAACTTGGCCAAAATCCCCAAAGAGATGGGGTTTATATAGGCCCATCAGAAAACTAGCCGTTAGGCTGAGCTGGCAGCCTGACAGGCTGCCGGTCGACCGGCCCGGTCGACCGCCAACGGTCAGAAATATGACCGTTGAGCAACAGCGGTCGACCGCCCGGTCGACCGAAACAAACAGAGAGCAGAGCTCTCATCCCGGTCGACCTGCACGGTCGACCCAAACAACCCGAGAGCAGAGCTCTCAGACCCGGTCGACCGGCTCGGTCGACCGTCCCAGTGACTCCAAATGTGCACAGATCTGTGCACGTCCGGTCGACCGGCACGGTCGACCGGACTTCAGCCAAGTCGACTAATAACCTGGCTTAGTCGACTGGTGGAGTCCTGGACCTGAAAACTTGGGAAAAATATTTTCTAAAAAAAATCTTTTATCTCTTTAAAAATACCATAAGAATTGTTTTATCATTTTATATTGAAACTCAAACAAGTGATAAAAATTCCAAGATAATATATCAGCATATCAATTCATTTTTGTGTCTTGCCAATTTTATCAAAAACAAAACTTGTATTTTTATCAAACTTGATTTTTCAATATGAAATCTGATTTTCCTAAAACTTATAGAAATACAAAACATGATATTTGAACATTATTAAGCATGATGCATATGGACATAAGTCTAATATACATTAAACAAATATATCATAGTTTTTGTCTTTAATTTCAAAAATATGTTTTATACCAAAACATAAAACTACATGAATAGGTATGTCAAACTAAGTTTGTATAAGTCATGTAAGCATGTATGTATATCTAGAACATATCTAATATACATAGAAATAAAGTAAACTTGTTTTGATCTACTATCCATGAAAACCAAAATCCAAATCATGAAACGTGTGTGTATGTGCACTTGAGCATATCAACTATACTAAGCTTTACAAATTGGATCTAAACACACTAACTAAACTATGGATACCTAAGTCTTCTAGTAGAGAGCAATCTCCAAGCCGACTCGATCCAAAACTCTTTGATCCACCGAGCAAGTGCTATATATGATCTTTGACGCTTGGGCTCTTGAATCAACATGTGGGTAGCTTCCAAATCATCTTGTTGAAGCTAATCACCTACTAATAACTTGATTAAAGATCTGAAACTAAAATCACAAGATTATTAGTACACATAACTACATGAGTTAATCATCATCAAAACTAGAGTGGAAGGCCTTTGGGCCAACAAAATGGACATCCTAGTCTTCCAATAAGAATGTTGGAAGGGTCATACATAGGTGGGGTCATGAAGTCTATGGATGTAAACTATATGTATGCAAACAAGCAAATGCAACCAAGATTAGCAAACAAATGGATCTCACTCCTAGGATGTTAAGCCTAAGTATCAGGAGCACTAGCTCTGATACCAATTGAAAAACATCTAGAGGGGGGTGAATAGGTGCAAGTGCTAATCTAGGAACTAAATGCGCTAAATGCGGAAGCTAATGCAATTCTTGCAACACACTTAATACAACACACAAGTGTAGCCGAATTCCCCGTGAAGGGCTCTGGACTAACTCCTCTTGATTCCCTTGAATGGGTTGAGGTGCTATGTGAAGCTCTTGTGGTTAAGTATAAGTGAGGCGCACACACAATCAAGCCAAGCATATAAGGATGAATAGCAATATGAAATAATGCAAGGCAACACAAGCAAGTATGATGATATGATATGAATGATGCTATGCACAAATAAACAAGAGAGAGAGTTAGAGAGACAAGTGGATCAAACGCTAACAACAAGATATGTTTTGAGGTTCGAGCCCCTAGCTCTACATCCCCGCCTACACCACCGTGTAGGATTTCCAATCCACTATAACGTCCACCGAGGACTCCCACCGAGGGAACCTTCACCGAGAAGGATTTGTACAACAAGGGAGTACCGAACTCCTCTCTCAAACACCGCCTCGCAACCGAGGGGTAGGCCCGTAGCCAAACAACCACAACACCTCTACCGAAGAGGGTTACAGATCAAACTCCACCTCTCACAAGAGGGAGCAAACTAATCACCCGATCACCTCTGCCAAAGAGGGATACAACAAGAACAAGGGTGTTTACAATAAGTGGTTTCAAAAACCACAAACTCAATCTCTCTTTTCTTTTTCTCTTTTTCCACAAAACAAAGGATCCTAATAGATTAGGATAGATGATAGCTCAAGTGTGAAAAACTAGGTGTTTTTGGAAACAAGCAACAAAGAAAAACTACTTGGGAAATGTCTTGTAAGTGATAGAAAATGAAAACCAATACAATATCCCAAAAACCTAGTTCTCTTTGATTTTCCAAAAACCCAAAACAATAGAGATGAAATCTTTTTAACACAAAAACTATTTTGAAAACTTGTTTAAACACTAGAGAAACACTGAAATTTTTCTTCTTAAAACTCTTATCAAAACAGCCCAAGAGATGGGGTATTTATAGCCCCATCAGAAAACTAGCCGTTAGGCTGAGCTGACAGCCTGACAGGCTACCGGTTGACGACCGCCAATGGTCTAAAATCCGACCGTTGGAGCCTCCGGTCGACCGTCCCGGTCGACCCAAAAAACAGAGAGCACTGCTCTCAGACCCGGTCGACCCTAACGGTCGACCGTCCCAGTGTCTGCCAAACGTGCACAATCTATGCACGTCGGTCGACCGGCCCGGTCGACCGACTTCATCCCAAGTCGACTTGGTCAGAAGACTAGTCGACTGGTTGAAGCCTGGAACAGAAATCTGGGTCAGAAAAACAGTTTAAAAATATTTTGAAAAATTTTTTAAGTCTTCTAAAAATCCACAAAACTTGTTTTAACATTTTATATTGAAACACAAACTTGTGATAAAAATTTCAAGACATATATCAATCATATCAATTCATTTTTGAGTCTTGCAAATTTTATCAAAACCAACACTTGTATTTTTATCAAACTTGATTTTTCCAAAGCATGAATAGGATAGTCAAAATAAGTTTGTTTAAGATATGAAGCATGTGTGTATATTGAACACATCTAATATACATAAAAACTATTTAAACTTGTTTTGATCAAACTATTCATGAAAACCAAATCCAAAACATGAAACGTGTGTGTTTGTGCACTTGAGCATATCAACTATACTAAGCTTTACAAATGGATCTAAACACACTAACTAAACTAGGATACCTAAGTCTTCTTGATGACCTTCCATCTTCAAGTTGACTTGCTCCCAAACGTGATCCACCGAGTGCAAAGGTATGATCTTTAAGCTTTGGCACCGGAATCACCATGAAAAGCTTCTAAACTCCTTGTTGAAGCTAATCACCGACTAATATCTTGGTTAAAGATCTGAAACTTAAACAACACAAGATTATTAGTAAACATAACTACATGAGTTAATCATCATCAAAACTAGGGTGGAAGGCCTTTGGGCCAACAAATAGGACTATTTACATCACCACAACATGAGGAATAATCAAAATTGATATTTTCATTAAAGACCCATTCGTCTCTATTATCAGCGGAATTATTACAATCAAGATCATCCAGATATGCTATAATCATTTCCTCATCAAAAAAATTGTTGGATTTTCTCCTGATTCTGAGTCTGCCTCGTTGTCACTATCGATGCCGTCAGGCAACGATCTTTTTATCACTTTACCATTCTCTTTATAAAGTAGAAAATAAGTGAGGTAGTTCTCCACTCCTTTGAACGGTTGCATCTCAGTGAACCCCGTCCTGACCATTGCCTTATCATCCACATATTTGAAGTATTGGTAGTGTGTAGAAGGTACGATCCAGTTAGCATGGATCCAAGGTCATCCAAGAAAAAGATTGTAGGACGTGTCGGCGTCAATGACGTAGAATGTCACTTCTGATTTCAAGTCTCCAACTTGACACCAGAGACAGATCTTGCCCAAAGGATGACTGCTCCTGGTATTGAAGCTATATATGGTTGTAATCATGGTTGACAACCTGCTCAATGGGATGCCGAGAAAATAAAGCAGTCTCTTGGGGATAATACTTAAAGCAGACCCAAGATCAACTTGTATTCTCTCGATATGTGTAGAGCGAATGTATCCTATATAGTACAAGGGCCTGTCGTGTTGGTTGTCCTTGAGAAGCATGTCTTCAGGAGTGAAGGTGATGAAAGAAACCTGTTGTTGTACCGGATGATATCAGGTGCATGACGCTCATCTTCTTTTGTAAGGATGGGTACTTGCATTAGAAATAATTCTGAATCAACAAAAGCATCCCTAAGTGCTCTCTCGTGTCCTTGGAGAGGCGGAGTAGCTCGTGCAGAGTAATAAGAGCTGGGATATTGACCAATTGTGCCAATATGTCAAAGCAGAAGGGAGTATTAAGTCCTCTGAAAGGATTCTTCTTCAAATATTCATCAAAGCAAATATCCTTCTACTTTTCTTTGTCCTTTGGCACTGGAGCCTGGACTGGTGCAGCGATTCCTGATGTCGTTGGCTAGGGAGCTCTGTTAGGTGTCTGGTCATACTATCGTAAGTACTGTTTATCAGAACGCGTACTCACTGGCTGTGATGTGGAAGGTTGTGCTGCTAAGGCAGGATTCTCCCCCTCTGAGTCGCTAAGAGAGGTGACAATCACAGAGTCATCATTTATCACGGGGGAGACGACATTGCATAACCTTTCTTTGAGCTTGGGCTTGTTGGTCTCCCACTGCTTATTTTTAACAATATCTAAGTGAACCCATATGATTTCTTTAGATTCTGTCGTGGTGGGGATGAGGCCTTTAGATTTTTGTTGTTCAGCCAAAGGTTGATGGCATCCAATCTAACCTTAGGAATTGGGACTAATCCGTCTTGGACTGTCATCTTGGAGAATGTACCAAAATTAAGAGTCATCATGTTGGCAGTGATTTTCTTTTGTTCTGACTTGAGAGTCAGAACTCCAGCATCTATCAGGCTTGGATCTTGTCTTTGAGGATATAGCACCTACTGGTAGGGTTATACACCATGCTATGAAAGAGGCAGTAATTTGGATCACTTATATGCCCCACTTCATTAGGTCGTCGAGCTTCAGGTAACTTGAACTTGTTACCCTTGTGTGGCAAATGAAGATTGCCACCGCCTGCTCATCTTTAAAGGAGTACATCTTTGGAGGGAATTTAAATTACTGATTGCCATTGGTGTTATTCTATTGCTTCAGTTGTGCTATCCTTGATAGATCAACGGCCATGGTTTCCTTCCCCTTTGATTGAGAAGATTGGGCTACATTACACCCTTTGGTGTGACTCCCCACTTATTCTTAGGGATTGAGTGCTCAAACTTTTTAACCGATTTCTCGGCTATCTCAGATTGCTCAACAAGCCTCTTTTATGTGTGGGCTTTGACAGCTCTCATACAAACTTCTATTCTGTCCAAGAAGTTATGCCGACATGTCTGAAGTAACATGGGTAACGGCATGCCTGCAGGGTATATGAGTAAAAGGTTACGGAATCTCTCAATGTATTCTCGCACAGATTCTCCTCCTTTCTGGACTGTTGAGAGGAGCTTGTCTATATTCACCTTGGTATCGTCTTCGTAGAATCGAGAGAGAAACTGAGTTTCTAGGTCAATCTAAGAATTGATGGAGCCGCTGGGCAGGCTCCTAAACTAGTCAAAGCTACCTCCTTAAGCATGTCGATGAACAGTCTTGCCATGATGGTATCATTATCTATCACGTTACCGGTTTGAGATCAGAAGTAATAGATATGTTGGTTGGGCGAGCCCTTGCCATCGTACATATACAATGTAGGTGACTTGAACTTCGGTGGGTATGGGACTGAATCTCACTCCAGCGGGTAAGGATGGGTCATCCCTACCTTCTTCAGTTCATCCCTCTGGGCTAGAAAAACAATCTCAGCCTGGATGCCTTTAATGACTTTGGCATCAATTGAGGAGCTTTCCTTTGACTTCTTAGTCTTAGGATACTCATCGTCGTTATGCTCCTCATCATTATGACTGCTGCTGGTGTCATTGGATTCTGGTTAGTTAGCTGAGCGAACATCTGCTGCATGTTATCCAAGGCTTCTTGGTGTGCTTTGAAAGTCTGCTCTTGTACCTCCACCTGTCGATTCATTATCATTGTTGTCAGCCATGTTAGCAGACATAAGATCGGTCTGCACCGAGCTGATTGTGGCAAAAGAGGTATATCTGTTGGCTTCCTCCTAATCATCCGACCACTGGAAAGATTTCTCGATGGTGTGGTGACACAGCTCCAGTTGACGAAGAAGGTTGTATATAATCATAGGGTATTGTTATCCTAAAGCGTGTACCCTAGAAGGCGCCCTCTTGGTTAACCAAAACCTGGCTCAAGCCGGGGCTGTAGTTAGAGGCCGGAGAGCTGGCTGGAGGAGTGAAGGTTCCTCGCCTCTGTCTTCAGGACTGGAAAAGATTCCTCCCTCTGCTTATCATGTTAATAGAGGCTGCTGCAAGTTGGGTCACCTTCGTTGCCTCTTTCTTTTGGGGCTTGGTCTTCTCAGCAGTCTGGGCTGATATGATGACCTGAAGTAGCGACTGTTTGGACCTTTCCTATGCAGCGATGAACAAAGTGTACCGTCACAAGTTAACACCCCGCTTGTCCGCACCAGGACGACAAGATGTGAGCAGGTTCCTCTGAACAGAGCTTCCGCTTGGTGCTCAGGTAATCTCTCAAGTCTGTATTGATTGGACCAACTGATCCATTATAGAGACTCGAGGAGATTGAAAGTTAGCCCTGTTGGCTGAGAAGCCTTAGGCCTATCCTTAAAGGCTTTCCTCTTGGTTACAAGCGAAGCTAAAATAGCTTCATCTAGAGGAGTAGCTTCACCTTTGCCCTTGGAGGCAAACTTAGCTCTTTTGTGCAGAGCTTTTCTCACAATCGAGATTAGAAGAGCCTCACTGTTAGCACTCAGTAATGCTTTACCTCTAGGCTCGCGATAGAGTTTTTTAGCACTCGGTGCTGAGAGCGACGCTGGATTAGCTATGTTGTTAGCACGCGCAGATGCTTTGGTTTATCCTCGCGTACGGTGGGCTTAAAACTACCCATCAGTATTGTTGAGGCAAGCAGGGCTACAGTATCCTTGCTATAGGCATAGGTGGCTTTGGCTTTAGCCTCACGGGACAGCCGAAGCTGAGGAGCATAGAGAATCTTGTGATCAAGACTATCTTAACTTCATGCGAAGCTAATTCGAGAGAGACAACGGTGGATTTAGCAACCCACTTAGCCTTGGCAGATGCTATATTAGGCTCACAGGAACCTTTAAAGGCTCGTGCACAATGTTAGTACATTAGCACGGGGCTAACTTAGTCCCAATTGGGACTGTGGCAGGCTCACGCAGAGCTGGTTTAGGCTCACAGGGAGCCTATTTAGTCTCGCATGAGATAGAATTAGGTTCACAGAGAATCTCAGTAGTCTCAACAGAGACTTGCTTTCCAGAATTAGTCAAGGGTACTTTGGCTATGCTTACCTTCCTATGCTTGCGCTCATATAGGAGACTTTTGCTACCCCCAGAAAGAAGTCAAACTTCTCTTGATCAAAGTAAATGATCAATGTTTTAGCAATAGACAAAAGGATCTGATCGTCACATTGTGATACTTGATTCTCAGCAGTGGAGAAATAATTCCCCAGCAGACTCACCATCTTATTTTTCATGGATTATTGATAATCAAAAAACTTAGAGAAATATGAAGAGAAGGTTACAAGTAATAAAAAGAAAGAAAGAGATTACAAGCATCTCTTCTGAGATTTTTGGGAAAGTGTGCCAGCGGGAGTCTGATCAGCACGCAACCACTTTGTCCCGTTGACAATGCGATCGATCAGTCTTCGAATACTTTTGCCTGGGATTCCTTCTCGCCTAATTTCAGAGACTCTTTGAAAGAGAAAGATCTTAGAGTGTTATCATCCTGAACTTAGAGAAATAATTCTATGGAGTTTTCAGGAAACAAGAAAAAGTTAGCCTTACTAGCTCTCTCGATGCCTTCAGCTTTTAGCTCTGATGCTTCGTTTACTCTCTTTGATTGCCTCCTCTCTTCCTTCTCTGACTGTCTGTCCCAAGCTCATTCTCAGATAAGTTATTTATAGACTATGGAGGGGCGTAACTGCCCCTAAAAATTATCCATGACTGACAACAGTTAGTTAACCTCGCGCCAGAAGCTGTTTTGAGCTTCGTGTGAGGCTGTAACGGTAAATCACCTAGAAGGGGCGAATAGGTGACAAGCTAATCTAATGTAACATAATGCGAAATTAAAAACTAATTATGAAAACTAAAAACTATAATACAAATACACAACGTATAACCAAAGAGTGTAGCCGAATTCCCGGTGAAGGGCTCTAGACTATCTCGAATTCCCGGTGAAGGGCTCTAGGCTATCTCCTCAAGATTCCTCTAGATTAAGAGTTGAGGTGCCACCACGGCTCTCTTGGTTGAGTACATGCATGAGCAAACAAACAACCCAAGCATATATATCAATTTGGCATAAGGGAAAATCAAGCATGTAAAAGATAAAAACAATAATAGCATGCAAGATATAAATACAAGTTAGAGAGAGATAAGAAATCGCAAACACGAGAGAATTGTTTCGAGATTCGAGCACACTTGCTGTACGTCCCCGCCTCCAACACTATGAAGGATTTTAGCTAAAATGATTCCGCAAGATCACCCGGTGCCGCAACACCTATAACGAGCTTCCACAGGAACTGTTGGATTCATAAGTCCCTCACTTGTTCTCATAAGAATAAGAAACGCGAACTCGTAAGCTCACCAAGGTCGCACCTCTTACAACTCCTCCAACCACAAATTGGAACACGTGGTGATCACTTCACTTGATCACCACAAAACACTCTTCACTGAGGCCACAACCTCTACACTCCTCACAATACAAAAACATTTGATCACTTCTCTTGTTCACAAAAATAACTCTCACAACAAGGATCCTATAAGATTGATATAGTAATGTAAAGTTTAAGCTTGTGTGAGAAAACTAGATAGAATGAGTGAAGGAAACCTAAATAAAACTCTTTTGAAAACACAAGAGGCTAACTCTTGAAAACTCTCTTTTGGATATGGAGATGAAGCTCTAAAAACTTGCTTAGAAACTCTATAGAAGAGCTCTAGAAAATAACCTAAAAATCTTACCCAAAAATCAGGCCCAAAGTCCCTTTTATAGCGGCATCAGAAAACTAGTCATTATGGGCCAGATTGGCCTGTTGGTCGACCGACCAACGGTCATATTTATGACCGTTGGGTTTATCGGTCAATTCCCGGTCGACCGTACCCAGGTCAAAGACATATTGATCGACCGGTCGGTCGACCAAGGTGATCGCGTAAAAAGCAAGTATTAAATAAGAGAAGGAAGTGTGGGCTGATGTTACTGCTTTTGCGATTCTTCCGTAGTAGCGAGTGGCTATACGGGTCGTATCCACAAGGAGGGAGAGCGATAGAAGCTTGATGCGGCTTTCAAAGTTCAAGAAGAAAGAAAGTTCTTGTTTTCAAATAAAGAATTTGAAAAGTGAAAACAAGTATTTTTAGAAATTGTTGGAAAACGTTTTGTTGGTTTGTAAAAGTGATTTTTTTTCTTAGTTGTAAAAATGCATGGCTAACTTTCTACTAAGTGCTCCCACTAATTTCTAACTTTTTGAAGATAGCCTCACGATGGATCATAGGCAAACAAGACACTTGTGCATTGAACTAATCACGTGAAAATCGAGTGAGAGTTCATCCTATAACTTAGCCTTACACGGCAAAAACTCGGACATTCCCATATCAAGATCCGTTAGAAGGCGAGAATAAGGGAAGACTCGAGTGCACTATCGTATCGGCAAAGTTTAAAAGGAAAAGAGTCTAACAAGTAAAACACAACTCATAGATCATCAAAACGAATTAAGTATGAAATATAAGAAAATAGATACTTGTAGATAAATTAGAATTAGAACCCTCGTCTTAAGATGCCATAGCTCTCATTTGCACAAGGCTTTGTTTGGCACTATCGACTCATACGGGTTATCAAACAAGTGTTAGAAATTAGTGGGTTAGTAGTTAGTTAGCCATGCTATGAAAAAGTTAGTTAGCCATCAATAAAGAAGCAACAAAGTAAAAGGGGTAAAAGGGAAAGGGGGAGTTACACTACAACAAAGTAAAAGAAGTAAAGAAGAAAGAAGAAGTTACACTGCAACAAGGAAATAAAAGTAAATGCAAAGACAAGTAAATGAAAGAAGGAAGAGAAGTAGTACTTGTATTATCTTGTCACCCTTCAAATACAACACTTTACACACTCTCTCTCTTTCTCTTTAATGGCTAAAACCTAAAACTAGAAGAAGAACTACAACAACAATAACAAACTAAAGACAAGACTACAACTTTTGCCTAAACTCCAATCTGCTTGCATTCGGGACCCCAGGGGGGCTATTTATAGACTCCAGGAGAAAGGGGCCACGTGCACTGCACGTGGCCCAAAAATTGGGCGCGCGCGCGCCAAATTTGCCGCGGAATCGCGGCAAATGCCGCGATTCCGCGGCAAAGTCAGGGCGGCGCGCGCCCATTTTTGGGTAGCGTGTCGCCCATACTGTGCTCTGGTCGTCTGGGTTCCGGGATTTGCGATTTGACCCTCTGTACTGACCAGATCTTCACTCTAAAGTCAATGGCTAGTTGGTAGGCTTTTAATCACCAATTAAATGGTGATTTTAGTCTTCTTCTTCCTTTGCACACCATGGACCTAGAGTCAAGCAAGTAAGGTATTATTAGCAGAATTTTTTATCAAATAAATATGAGAATGTGATGAAAATTATGCAAAATTAGAGACTAATCACACCCGCACACTTATCTTTTTGCTCGTCCCGAGCAAAACAAAAATGAGGCGATTATTATACCACTTTCGCAGGTAACGCGATTGCACTGAGCATGTGCAACAAGCCTTTAAACCTCTAGGTTTCCCCTAGAGGAGGAGTGTTGTCTCCTGAGGGTTTTCAGCGGATTGCACCCACAAAATCCAATAAGGAAAAGAAATTAGTTGTTACAAATTTATATATACATATATATACATGAAAAAAACTTTCAATTATCTAAGTAAAAATGACCGAATGATGTAAGAATTAGGTTTAACCCTCGTAAGTCCTCTTATATTTTAGCCTTCATAAAAGAAGAAATTATGGTTTTTCTTTAAATTTAGAAAGGATCTTGTAATTCTAACTCATTCTTTTATTTTGCTTTAGATAGATATGCATACCGTGGCAGTGTGATGTGCTTGGGATTTTTCAACATAACTTTGATATTATTTTATTGATATTTACTTATTATTCCTGGTTCCATTAGGCTTTCTACTTCACTCATGTAGCACACATCGAACCGATGACTCCCAAACCAGATGGTCTTAGGGCACCAGGTGGAAAAACACCCTTCAGGTTAAATATGCGAGTGGAGTAGGCCACGAAATCAAGATTTATTATAATTTTTTTTTTTTTTGGCGTGAGTAATTATGCTTCTTGAGGCACAATTATCCAGCTTTTTCTTTTTCTTTTTCTTTTTTTTTTTGGCATGAATAATCATGCTTCTTGAGGCACAATTATCCAGCTCTTTTTTTTTTTTTTTTTTTTTAAGAGTTGTGTCTCTAAATCCCAAGCATGTGTGTGTGAATTATGCATATTCTACTAAGGCTAAATAAAAGATATAAGTTATTTTCCTTATCCCTCCTATCTTTTTAGTCAAACCATTCTTTCTTTTTTACTTAGGCAAAAATAAAGATTTATTACTAAGGTTCCCGTAATTCCTACAGTCTTTTGGTATTTTTATAAAGAGTATGAAATTTCTTTTCAATCTGAATATTTTTTTTATTTTTTTTATTTTTTTTTTATAAACATTTTTTTTTTGAAAGAAGTAAAAGGAAAAGGAAAATTGTTAGCACCCCCCCACACCTATCTAATGCATTGTCCTCAATGAATGTAGATGAAAAATGCAAATACAATAAATAGGGGGAAGGAATGATATTACCGTCTTTGTGGACTCGGTTTGGCCAAGTACGAAGAGGCTAAAGAAATGGCAAAAAGAATGTACACGGGGTAAGCATATAACATTTTTTTTTTGTTTTTTTTTGTTTTTTTTTTTTTTTCATTTTTTTAAATAGTTGTTGTGGTTAGGTGTATGATGGGACAAAAAGAGTCAGCACACTATCGTCTGGGATCATCGGCTCTGTGGTCAAGAAGGGCTTCAGTCTTTGCCCATTACTTTGAACTCCGTGTTATTTTTAGGGTCGGCAATAAGCACAGCACCGTGTGGGAAAACAGTGCGCACAATGAACGGTCCCGACCAACGAGTTTTTAGCTTTCCCGCGAAAATATGAAGCCTAGAGTTGTATAGCAGAACCCTATCTCCCGGTGCAAAGGTTTTCCGGGTTATGATTTGGTCATGAAAAAGTTTTGTTCTGCTCTTGGTGATTCGTGCATTCTCATAAGCTTCATTCCGTATCTCTTCTAATTCAGAAATCTGCAGTTTCCTAAGATCACCGGCCTTGGTCAGGTCAAAGTTGAGTTGCTTAATTGCCCAGAGGGCCCGGTGTTCTAATTCTACTGGCAGATGACAGGCTTTTCCAAACACGAGTCTGTAAGGAGACATCCCCAAAACTGTCTTAAATGCGGTGCGGTAAGCCCACAATGCATCATTGAGCTTAACCGACCAATCCTTTCTGTTCTGACCAACAGTATTTTCCAGAATGAGCTTGATCTGTCGGTTTGTGACTTCGACCTGCCCATTTGTCTGGGGATGATACGGGGTTGATAACTTGTGATTGATGGAATATTTTCGCATTAGAGCTTCAAAAACTCTATTGCAAAAATGTGATCCGTTATCACTAATTATCGCTCTCGGGGTGCCAAACCGGGAGAAGATGTTTTCTTTGAGAAATTTGACAACCACTTTGTTGTCATTCGTCTTGGTTGGCACGGCTTCTACCCACTTAGAGACATAATCTACAGCAACCAAAATGAATTGGTTGCCGAAGGAGTTGGGGAATGGCCCCATGAAATCGATACCCAAACATCAAAAATTTCAACCTCAAGGATCGAGTTTAGGGGCATCATGTCTCTTCTAGAAATTTTTCCGATTTTCTGACAATTTGCACATGACTTGCAAAAATGATATGAATCCTTAAACAAAGTGGGCCAGTAGAACCCACTTTGTAGAACCTTCTCTGCAGTCTTGCGGGGACCAAAGTGTCCTCCGCATGCAAGGTCATGGCAAAAGCTGAGCACACTCCTCTGTTCCTCCTCGGGTATGCATCGTCTAATTATTTGGTCTGGACAATACTTAAAAAGATACGGTTCTTCCCAGAAGAAATACCGTACTTGGGCAAAGAAGCGGTATTGGTCTTGCTTTGTCCAGTCAGCGGGTAATTGTCCTGTGGCCAGGTAATTAACGATGTCAGCATACCAGGGTTCTTTAAGAATGACTAGGATGTGCTCATCAGGGAAATCCTCATTGATCGGAACTCGGATGGTTGGTGCATTCGGAATTCTCGAGAGATGATCAGCGACCACATTTTCTATACCTCTTTTATCCCTGATTTCTAAGTCAAATTCTTGAAGCAAAAGGATCCACCGAATCAGTCGGGCTTTTGCTTCCTTCTTAGTCATGAGGTATTTAAGAGCCGAGTGATCTGTGAAAATCACTGTTTTCGAACCTAACAAGTAGGGCCGGAACTTTTCTAACGCAAAGACAACGGCCAAGAATTCCTTCTCAGTCGTTGTATAGTTCTGTTGAGCATCATTTAAGGTCCTACTCGAATAGTAGATCACGTGCTGCCTATTATTGATTCGCTGTCCTAGAACAGCGCCAATAGCAAAGTCAGATGCATCACACATGATCTCAAATGGATGGGCCCAATCAGGGGCAGAAATGATAGGTGCAGAAATCAGTTCTTGCTTAAGCTTCCCCCATGACTTGAAACTTTCCTCATTGAAGTCAAAGGGCACGTCCTTAGCAAGCAGGTTAGTTAAGGGCCTAGCAATTTTGCTAAAGTCCTTAATGAACCGTCGGTAGAACCCAGCATGCCCTAAAAAGGATCTAATATCCTTGATGCTTTTGGGGGGTGGAAGCTTAGCAATCACTTCTACCTTAGCCTTATCTACTTCTATGCCTCTCTGTGAAATCTCATGGCCCAGGACAATCCCTTGTTTCACCATAAAGTGACATTTTTCCCAGTTTAGAGTTAGGTTCTTCTCAATGCATCTTTGTAGCACTAACTCTAAGTGATGAAGACATTGATCAAATGAATCTCCGTAGATGGAGAAGTCATCCATGAAAATCTCAAGAAAACGTTCCACCATATCAGAGAACAAACTAAGCATGCACCGTTGGAACGTTGCAGGAGCATTGCACAATCCAATAGGCATGCGCCTATAAGCAAAGGTTCCGAACGGGCAAGTGAATGTTGTCTTTTCCTGGTCTTCTGCAGCAATGGGGATTTGATTGTATCCCGAATACCCATCCAGAAAGCAGTAGTACTCATGTCCAGCCAAATGCTCAAGCATTTGGTCGATGAAGGGTAGCGGGAAATGGTCTTTACGGGTAGCAGCGTTCAACTTCCTGTAGTCGATACAAACACGAACCTTGGTAGGCAATCTTGTTTGTACCAACTCTTTTTCCTCATTTTCTACTACCGTAAAGCCAGCCTTCTTTGGGACCGCATGAACCGGGCTAACCCATTGGCTATCAGAAATGGGATAAATAATCCCATTATCTAATAGTTTTAGAATTTCGGCCTTCACTGCCTCTTGCATGAGAGGGTTAAGCCTACGTTGTGGGTCCCTCCTAGGGGTTGCTTCATCGACTAAATGAATCCTGTGCTGCACTATGGCTGGACTGATTCCCTTGATGTCCTTCATTGTCCATCCAATGGCTTCCTTATGTCTTTCCAGAATAGACATTAAGCTGTCCTCTTGTTGCGCAGTCAGGTGGGATGCTATGATGACTGGCAAGGTGTCCTTTCCGCCCAGGTAGGCGTACTTGAGGTGTTCAGGCAGGTCTTTAAGCTCTAAGGAAGGTGTTTCTTTATTGGAGGCAATCTCTGGGCTTTCAATCCTA
Source organism: Agave tequilana (assembly GCA_038442645.1). Lineage (NCBI taxonomy): Eukaryota > Viridiplantae > Streptophyta > Magnoliopsida > Asparagales > Asparagaceae > Agave > Agave tequilana. The sequence goes on along the minus strand of JAVJIF010001318.1, from coordinate 217,577 downwards.
GGATACGGTACACTGGGGCTTGATGCCCAATCCACTGCTGAATCTACGATCTGGTCTAAATTGAATTCCTCATCCTCCAGATCGAATTCTGCCTCAGTCTCTATCTCCAAGCATTCCCCATGCTCACTGGTCAGGTTTTCAATGGAATTGACCTCAAACGTCTGATCATTGACATCCCTAGGTTGTCTTCCAAGATTGAAGACATTAACTTCCTTCGTCATGTCTCCGAAAGTTAATCGCATGGACCCATTCCTACAGTTAATTATGGCATTGGCTGTGGCTAGGAACGGGCGCCCTAAGATGACGGGAGTCTGAGACCTAAGATTTGACACAGGTTGGGTCTCTAGAACAATGAAGTCAACGGGGTAAATGAAATCCCCGACCCGGATGAGGACGTCTGTGATTTCCCCTTTCGGGATCTTCACAGAACGGTCAGCTAGCTGAATGGTGACTCGAGTTGGGCTTAGCTCACCCAACCCAAGTTGCTGGTACACAGAGAGAGGTAGCAAGTTGATACTTGCTCCCAGGTCAAGAAGCGCTCTACTGATTTCGGTCTGTCCTATGGTGCAGGAAATGGTGGGACATCCGGGATCCTTGTACTTCACCGGAATGGGACCAGACAGAATTTCGCTTATGTTAGTGGCCAAGAACACTTTCTTGGGCACATTGGTCTTTCTCTTCTTAGTACACATATCCTTCAGAAATTTAGCATAAGCCGGGACTTGTTGGATAGCGTCTAGAAGTGGCACATTCAATTTAACCTGGTGGAACATCTCTAGCATTTTCTCCATGTGCATGTTTTTATTGTTGTTCCTAAGCCTATTGGGAAAGGGTGCTACAGGCTTATGAACTTGTTCAGCAGCTTGGTCCTTATCAGATGTTTGTGGAGCGGATTGGGAGGCACTAGCAGAAGTGGAGGCTTGATTGGGATCAGGATGGACTGGACTCTTTGGTTGGTAGACCTGGTTGTCTACCTTCTTTCCAGATCTCAGTGTGTGAACAGCATTATAGTGGTTGAGAGATGGATCCTGAACTTCATATGCTTGGTTGGAGGTTTTTGGGTTAACTAATGGCTGACTAGGCAAGGTACCCTTAGGTCTCTCACTTAGGGAGCTAGCTAACTGGCTCATCTGCAATTCCAACCTAGATATGGCTTGTGAATGACTGTTCAGAGTTTGTCCCTGGTTCTGCATGAAAGCAGACTGGGACTTAATGAAAGCCTCAATGCTCTCCTCCAATTTATTGATTTTCTTTTCCATTGGAGAGCCTTGGGAGGAGGAAGATGGGGCTTGACTGGGAAAAGGTGGTGGAGGAGCAGGATGGTGAAAGTTGTTGGAGAAATTGGGCCTGGGAGGATTGTTTGGGGCCCAGGAGAAATTGGGATGATTCCTCCAACCGGGATTGTATGTCTGTGAGTAGGGGTTGTGAAGCGGCCGTGAGTAAGCCGCGTTCATGTGTTCCTGTGGCACTTGTTGGGCATGGAAAACAGGGCACTCTTCGAAGACATGGTTCGGTGCCTGACAATATGAACAACCCGGATTGTGAATTGGTGGTGGGTTGATCTGGTTGACACTAGCAGGCTCTTTTGTTTCTAGAGCCTCTATCCTTCTCATCAGGGTAGCAATCTTGGCCTCAGCAGCTATGGATGTTTCTAAAGATAGGAGCCCTCCTCTTGAAGCTATAGACTGTGAATTCCTAGGTTTCTCTGAGGCTGGCTCCCACTGCAGGGTTTTCTCAGCTAAGTCCTCAAATAAATCCCATCCCTGATTCTCATCCTTCTGCAAGAACCCTCCCTGACACATCGTTTCTAACAGGGTCTTAGTCTGATAGTCTAGACCATCGTAGAGAATCTGGCACTGACGTCATTTCTCCACACCGTGATGAGGGCATTGAGCTAGGAGATCTTTGAATCGCTCAAAGTATCTCCAAAAGGGTTCGCTCGGGTCTTGCTTAAACTGCATGATGTTCTTCCTAATGAGGGCAGTTTTGTGAATTGGGTAAAATTTCTTCAAGAAAGCCTTGACGAAATCATCCCATGTAGTGACTAAATCTGTTGCCAGACTGTACAACCATTTCTTAGCTAGATCCTTTAGGGAAAAAGGGATGAAACGTAACCTAACGACATCGTCTCCTAGCTGGGGTATTCGCATCATGAGGCATACTTCTTCAAATTCCCTAACAAAGAAGTATGCGTCCTCTGATTCTAAACCATGGAATTTCGGAAGAGTGTTAATGAATTGGGGCTTTAACTCGAAATTATTTCCGTTTGCTTCAGGAAGTTTTATGCAAGATGGAAGTGAAGTTCTTATCGGGTAAAATCTATCCTGAAGTGATGCCATTACCGGTTCTGGATGCAAGGGTAACGAGGTGTTTCTTGTTAATCTGGAAGTTGATGGATCTCTCACCCACTCTTGCATTCAGCACACCACAACCAACGTGAAAACAACAAACAATCGAAAAAAGAATAAAAAACAAACAAAAGAGAGAAAAACAACCACAAGCCTTAGTCTAAGGTACCTGGACCTAGACGACTCCTAACTGGTCGATTCTCCGGGGAAGGTTGTTGTAGGAACTCGACTACAAGCTAATCGGCCAGGAAAGGGCAAAGCTCGGGGGGAGGTATCCGGGCGGAGCCACGGGCCTAATTATGCCAAACCACGGAGCTTTCGAGGCTTTACCTCTAAATCCACTTTCCTTAGACACCGATTTTGCAGGAGTAAAGTTCTTACAATTTCCAACCTCGGTTAATCTCTTAGTGAGTCCGAGATGTCCCTAGGCCAACGTCTATTGATTTTTAGTTAAGGCTTGGGAAAGTGTGAGTGCACTTGGAGATGGTTTTTGGGCTAAGGAAGGGTGATGAAATCCCACCTTATCTTGTTTATTTGGGTTTTGCCCTTAAAGTCAATTGTGCAAGTGTACAGTTTATTCACAACATGGTAACACTCAAAGCGGTAAATCACTTTAAAATGTTGGTCCTATTTTATATGAATGCACACGTACCTTGTCTCCAGCACTCTTCAACAGAAATTGAAATGAATTGAAATAGACACGTGCCCTAAATGCAAAAGTCTAATCCAATTTTTAATTAAGCAACAAGTAAATTTCTGTTGAATTTATTACACATGCATATGGTGAAGCATCCAAGGAAACTAGAAATTATGAAAGCACTTTTTTTTTAGCGGCGCTCGGCAACCCTGCAAACAAGTATGTTAGTACTTCAATCGGAAAAACTCGTTTTTACACGAATTTTCCGAGGGCAAATAAATCCTCGCGCAATGTCCTTGGCCACCTCTTTTGCTTCCCTTGAAAGTGAGCTCCTTGGTACTTCTCCTACACAAAAAAGAAAAAGAACAATCTTTAGTAGTGAACAATAAAGCCGTTCCCTCCCCGGCAACGGCGCCAAAATTTGATCGCGTAAAAAGCAAGTATTAAATAAGAGAAGGAAGTGTGGGCTGATGTTACTGCTTTTGCGATTCTTCCGTAGTAGCGAGTGGCTATACGGGTCGTATCCACAAGGAGGGAGAGCGATAGAAGCTTGATGCGGCTTTCAAAGTTCAAGAAGAAAGAAAGTTCTTGTTTTCAAATAAAGATTTGAAAAGTGAAAACAAGTATTTTTAGAAATTGTTGGAAAACGTTTTGTTGGTTTGTAAAAGTGATTTTTTTTCTTAGTTGTAAAAATGCATGGCTAACTTTCTACTAAGTGCTCCCACTAATTTCTAACTTTTTGAAGATAGCCTCACGATGGATCATAGGCAAACAAGACACTTGTGCATTGAACTAATCACGTGAAAATCGAGTGAGAGTTCATCCTATAACTTAGCCTTACACGACAAAAACTCGGACATTCCCATATCAAGATCGTTAGAAGGCGAGAATAAGGGAAGACTCGAGTGCACTATCGGTATCGGCAAAGTTTAAAAGGAAAAGAGTCTAACAAGTAAAACACAACTCATAGATCATCAAAACGAATTAAGTATGAAATATAAGAAAATAGATACTTGTAGATAAATTAGAATTAGAACCCTCGTCTTAAGATGCCATAGCTCTCATTTGCACAAGGCTTTGTTTGGCACTATTGACTCATACGGGTTATCAAACAAGTGTTAGAATTAGTGGGTTAGTAGTTAGTTAGCCATGCTATGAAAAAGTTAGTTAGCCATCAATAAAGAAGCAACAAAGTAAAAGGGGTAAAAGGGAAAGGGGGAGTTACACTACAACAAAGTAAAGAAGTAAAGAAGAAAGAAGAAGTTACACTACAACAAGGAAATAAAAGTAAATGCAAAGACAAGTAAATGAAAGAAGGAAGAGAAGTAGTACTTGTATTATCTTGTCACCCTTCAAATACAACACTTTACACACTCTCTCTCTTTCTCTTTAATGGCTAAAACCTAAAACTAGAAGAAGAACTACAACAACAACAACAAACTAAAGACAAGACTACAACTTTTGCCTAAACTCCAATCTGCTTGCATTCGGGACCCCAGGGGGGCTATTTATAGACTCCAGGAGAAAGGGGCCACGTGCACTGCACGTGGCCCAAAAACTGGGCGGGCGCTCGCCAAATTTGCCGCGGAATCGCGGCAAATGCCGCGATTCCGCGGCAAAGTCAGGGCGGCGCGCGCCCATTTTTGGGTAGCGTGTCGCCCATACTGTCCTCTGGTCGTCTGGGTTCCGGGATTTGCGATTTGACCCCCTGTACTGACCAGATCTTCACTCTAAAGTCAATGGCTAGTTGGTAGGCTTTTAATCACCAATTAAATGGTGATTTTGGTCTTCTTCTTCCTTTGCACACCATGGACCTAGAGTCAAGCAAGTAAGGTATTATTAGCAGAATTTTTTTATCAAATAAATATGAGAATGTGATGAAAATTATGCAAAATTAGAGACTAATCACAAGGCTAGATCCAGATAGCACTGCTCTCTGGTCGGTCGACTGCTCGGTCGACCGGGGCCAGATCCAGAGAGTAAACTCTCTGGATTGGTCGATCGCTGGTCGAATGGCCCTCAAGCCAGGCTTATGCACATTGCATGTGCACATCGGTTGACCGCTCGGTCGACTGACTTCTGGTTCAGTCGACTGGTCTGTCGACAGTAGGTCTGGGTTATATAAGGATTAAAACTTGATCATTTAATATCCTATAAAATTTCATAAAATCACATAAAATTCACAAAAATAGGTTCATGTATATATTTGAAGAATAAATATGTGTGATCAAAATTCAACACATATTACGAACTTTTCGAACCATTTTTGTCATATAGAAATTAAGCTTTAAACTAAAACCTGTAATTTTAAAAAACCATACATTTAAAATGAAAACCGGATCTTTTCAAACCTTGTTCAAATACAAAAATAAGATATTAAAACTCATTTGAAGTATAGTTTATATGGATATGATCCAATACACATATAAGATGAATTATCTATGTTTTTGATAATTAAGCTCAAAATAAGTTTTGACTTAAACAAAACTTAAACACATGGTATAGAAATATCAAATAAAATTTCCTTAACATTTGAACCAACAATGTGTATGGATGAAATGCAAATATATATAAACCATATAAACTCATTTTTATGAAATCTATTCATGAAACATAAAGATGTATACTTTGAAACTCAAAACCAAAATGGTATTTTCTAAAATCAAAACTATTCTTATGAAAACACATAAATTTTGTGTGTATGTATGTGAGATTAAGCAATCCTCAACTAATGTATCCTTTACATTTTATCTAAAAATAAAATCTTAACACTTACAAACATGATACAAGTCTTGAAAATCTTCTCTTGAAAAACTTTTTCTTCATCTTGACTAGGTTCAAACTTGATCCATGAGCTAGACTCCTCTTGAGTACTTGATGCGATTTTGAAACGCGAGCTCTTGAATCAACACGTGCTATCTTCAAAATTTGAGTTCTAGTCTTTTATTGAAGTTAAACACTGACTAAGATCTTGATCAAATATCCGAAACTAAATGAGCACAAGATCATTAGTACTATAATACATGAATTAATCATCATCAAAACTAGAGTGATTGGCCTTTGGGCCAACAATCTCCCCCTTTTTGATGATGAAAAAAATTCATGGTGTTATATATGTATGGATTAAAGATAAGCTTCAGAGAAGCTCCCCCTTAACTCATGCGCATAGCAAATAAATATAAAGATATTTAATGAAGGCTCATAAGCTAAATACAAATATATATGCATAAACAATAATATAAAACATGCATATATAAAATTTAAATTCTTCTTCTCCTTTTTGTCAAATCATCAACAAAGGGGTAAAGATAAACAAGTAATAAAGATGTATATGCGATATATATTCATTAAGAGGAGAGACGTTAAGTTAGCTCCTCCTGCATACATGCATTACATGGAGAAGGGATGACTAGACCTTAACCCAGATAAAGCATAATATATAATGCATAAGCGGAGATGTTAAGCTCCTCCTACACACATGTATCACATAAAGAAGAGAGGTCGAGCTTCTCAATATGTAAAATACACTCAACATGAATCTATATATAGAGGAGATGTTAAGCTCCCCGTGTATATAGGCAATACATATCAACAAATTTTGAAAGAAAATTTTGATGCCACTTTAAAACAAATGTTGGCACCACTTGTAGATAAACAAAATTATTAAGATACTAATAGTAGATTTTGATACCAATTGAAGTGAAACATGAAATACATTTTGATAAAAAAATACTAATTGAAAATAATGCATAAGCTCAGCCCCACACCTATCTTTTGCTCGTCCTCGAGCAAAATAACAAAAATAAACCAAAGATTATTAGACCACTTTCGTATGTCACGCGATTGCACTGAGTATGTGCAACAAGCCGTTAAACCTCTAGGTTTCCCCTAGAGGACGAGTTTTATCTCATGAGGGTTTTTAGTGGATTGCACCCACAAAATCCATAAAGAAAGAGAAATAAATTGTTAATATTTCTTAAAACACATTTTGAAAGAAAAATATTTGAAATAATATTGTTAGATTTAAATAATCTATAAGTTATAGGAAAACCAAATTTTTCATTCCTAAACTTAGTATCTATTCAAAATTTGTTATCAATCAAAGTAAGGAGTCAAATTGTACTTCTCATCTAGTTTATTACTTTACTCTATGTCATATGCACCTTCGTGACCGTGAAATTTTTGACTTAGGGTTCTTTAACTCTAACTCTTATGTCTTATTTTTTGTGGTAATATTTCTTAATTCTATTAGGCTTTCTAATCTGCCCATGTAACGAGCCTTTAATCGGTGACTCCTAAACCAAATAGTCTTAGGGCAGCGGGTGAGAAAACACCCCAAGATTTAAGGACTCGAGCAAACAAGGCCAAAAAACTAAGGATTTTATTATATGAACCGCCTTTAGGCCAGAATACTTATGCTTTATGAGGCACAAATATCGAGCTTAATAAGAGGATTTATATACATTTTTTTATTTTTTCTTTTCATTTTTTATAAGGTATAAGAATCGTTGTTTTTGAACCCTAAGTATGTAAGTGTATAAAGCATGCATATATTATCAAGGTAAAGATCAAGACTAAATTACTTTCATAAATTTTCTTCCTAATCTTAGAAATCAAACAAATCATCTTATTTTGACCAAGTATAAGAAATCCTAATTATGATTCTCCTATTCCTTAAAATTGACTTAATTTCTTACAAAACAAGTGTCAAAGTATTATTTCTATTTTCATAAAGTTTTTAAAAGTAAAGAAAATTTTAATTTTTTCTTTTTTAATAAAAAGAAAAACCTATGTTATGTTAGAACTCTCCCCCACACCTATCTCATGCATTATCCTTAATGTATGAATTAATGCATAGATGCATGAAAAAGAAGAAAGGGAAGAAAAATATTACCTTAAGGTGGTGATTCCGGCGGTGGTCTGATTGGTCTACGAAATACGGCCCAATAAAATTTGCGTGAAGTTCGGAGGAACCCACCAGAAATCTCTGTAATATAACCCACTAAAATGATGGATATATGAATGATTTTTATTAAGAATTTTACCCCATCTAATTTTCAAATTTTATAAATAATTTTGGAGTCAATTTTATAAACACTCTTGTCTGTGAAAAGATGGAATGAAATGTGTGACTTAGACTTAATGACTTAGACTTAGGAAGTACATGAACTAATAATTTTGGAGATCCTTAATGACTTAGACTTAGGAAGTACATGAACCAATACCGACTCAGAAAAGTGACTTAAGTAGAGTAAAGGTTCAGGAGTTGAGATTGGTTCAAGAAGTGGGTCCAAATCAAGAAGTTGAAACTCAAGTTCACATTCATTTTTTCACAATGGAATTTGACTTTCTAAGATTGGTGATTCCAGTTCAAGAATGACAGGTGTGGGAATCAAAACTGACTCTAAAATATTACTCAAGTTGGGTAACAAGACAGGAGTCAATATTGATTCAGGAATTTGAACTGGATCACAAATTTGAGAATCTAGGTCACATTTCTCATTGAATTCAATTTCATAAAAATGAGAACTTGTCAATTTTCAATAGGACTTTCAAAAGTATGAAACTGGTCAAGTTCAATAAGATGATCATAAAAGATAGGCGATTCAATTTCATGATGAATTGGCACAGGATCCAAAGTTGACTCAGGAAAAAGATTGAAATCAGGTGAAGACACCAGAGTCATTACTGAATCAGGAAGTAGAACTGAATCACCAAGTTGAGGTTCAGGATCATATTCAGTCTCAAGTTTAACTTCAGGAAAGAGATAACTTGCCAAAATATCAGTGTGATTTTCAAAATTTGAAGTGGGCAAGTTCAAATGGGTGTGCTGAAATCGAATCTTGTTTTCCAAAATAACATGATTCTTCAACTCTAACAAAATGGTTAGCAACATCAGAAATGGTTAAACGGTGAGAATAGAGAGTTTGGACCATTAGATTTATGTCAAGATTATGAGAGATTTGAGCCTGAGTCATGGCTTCAAACATCTTTTCATTGTCGATTGGTTCATCATTTAGTTACGATTGGATTTGAAAAGATGAAGTTTTATTTTGAAATTTGTGATGAAATTGTAAGTCCGTCAGATTTTGTGCTTATTGCTTGGATTCACGCATACTCATTTCCAAGATTGATGGTTTTTTATTTTGAACTAATGGAATTGAGTATGAATCTTGAAAATATTGTGGATAAGGAGGACAAGTTGGTTGAAATTAGACTCGTGGGAGGTGAATCCCCATTGACTCTGTGAAGAATAAAAATTATTTTGAAAATTATAGTCATACGATTGGGGGCATGGGTTATATTGATTCGGATAAGACCAATCCGGCATACTAGGTTGGTTAAAGTTATGATATGCCTGGTTGGTAATATCCGAAAAAGAGGTCAGGGTGTAATATGGATTACCATTAAAATTGAAAAAATTATTGTTATAAGCCATATCACACAGGAAATGTCAAACACAAACAAAGAAAACAAACAAATAAGCAAACAAAAAAAATCTAACCTAAGTTAGGGTAAACCTTAGACCTAGATGACTCCTAACTGGTTAGACTGTCCACGGGGGGTATATTGCTGAATCTGACAATAAGTTAATCGGCCAGGTAGGGGAAAGACTGGTGGGAGGTATCCGCACAAAAGCGACGGGCCTAATTAAGCCAAACTACCAGCCTTTGGGATTTTACCGCTCAATCTCCAACCTTAGTCACCGATTTGGCAAGTCAAATTCAAATCAACATTCCCCTTAGGTCAATCTCCTATTTGAGTCTGAGATGTCCCTAGGCCAACGTCTACTCAGTTTTAGTTAGGCTTGGGTTAGTGAGTGAGGAGATTATTGTGGGCTAAGGGAGGATAATGACTTTCCCACCTTATCTTATTTATAGGACAAGCCCTTTAATCAATTTAGTGCAATGTACAAGTATATAAAAAAATAACACTCAAGCAATATTTCATACAAGAATGAACCTTATACTAAATGCTATGCACACATACCTTGGCTCCAGCACTCTTCAATAATAAATAGAAAATGTAATGAAATAGACACGTGCCTAAATGCAAAGTCTAAATCATTTTTAGCATTTACAATCAACTTTTTACTGTTGTGTTAGAAATGTATATATAGTGAGTCAAATAAGAAAATAAATGCTACAGATATTAAACTATGCAATTCAGCCAGCCTGCAGAAAATACACGTTAGTAGTTCACTCAGATTGCCACAGGAATATAGCAAATTTGTGGGCTTCTGGGCTCTGCTTTCTTGAGCAGAGTCTAGGACCACTTATATGTCCACTGCAGGAAAAATTCCTTGTTGTTACATCTGTACACTAAAAATAAAGAAGAAAGTTAACCAAAAATATAAATCTAAAAAGAGAATAACTTACCGTCCCTCCCCAGCAACGGCGCCAAAATTTGATTGAGTTGGACCTGCACACAAGAATATAAAATTTCAGAACTTTTAAAACAGTAGTGCACTGTGCTCAATTCTACAGCTATAACAAGTGGCTATGCGGGTCGTGATCCATAAGGAGGGACTAGCGATGCAAGCTTTTTTAGTAAATTCTCTTTTATGCTACAATCAATGGTTAAAATTCTTCTTTTAGTTCTTTAAAAGAAAAGGAAAATAAATTACAATGAAGTTAGGAAGAAAGTGGTAAATTTAGAAGATGGAGAAACCAAAAATAGATATGTATAAAGAAATTGAAAAAGAGTGGTAGATTGTGGTGTTCTAAACTAAAGAATTAAAAAAATAAACTAAAAGATACTTACCTCCTTTGACCAAATACTTACCTTGAATCTGTGACAATGATGTTACCTTGAAGTGAAGCGTTCAGCGCATAGCCCATAAGAGTTGATTTCCGTCTCTTCCACATTATATCATCAAGACGATGCAAGTATGAAGTGATAAAGAATGAAATTAAAAATCCATCATCATGAGCTATCGGTGGCACCGCAAGGGCAAGGCTCTTTCGATGCTATAAAACTCACGTGGATAGTAATTGGTACCAAAAGAAGAAAAGTAGAAAGGAAGAAGAAGAACACAAAAAATAAAGAAGAACTTACAAATGTAACTTAACAACAAGAGAAAAGAAGAACAACTTACACTGATATCATTCTCAGTACAAGTTTCACTCTCATTCTCCTATGAAACTCTGATCTCCTGTAAATTACATAAATAAAACTAAAAATTACATAAAAAGAAAATAAAAACCTATACTAAAAAGAAGGAAAACTGGCCTAAAGTCTATCTCTGCTTGGTCGTTCCCATTTGCCTTTGAGATCGCAGGTATTTATAGGAGAAATACAGAGAGTAAAGGAGTATGAATATAGGGGAAGCTGGATTTTTTGAATTTGAATCTTCCCTTATCTCCAAACTTGATTTGATGTGGATATTCAGTTCTGATCTGCAACTTGTTCCCATGTTGATTGTTGAATATAGCTTATCAAATGAAAGAATTAGAAATAATAATCAACGTAAGAGTTGTAACCCTTTAAGTTGTCTTTCTGGGTAATCTTAAATCATCAGATTTGAGATTTGGTAGTGAAAGTTATGATTCAAATACTAAAATGTATTCAGTCTAAATCTGAGTCAAAATTATGTCACCTCATCCGTTGATCTTCTCTCTATCCATTTATCCCTTTGGATTTGGACTTTGTATTTGATGTTATCCTCGGTTAACCTTTAGTTTCAACCACTTGAATTCACCAAAAATTGAATTTAACCAACTGGATTTGGGATCATCCTCCTCTAACTAAATAGATCTAGTTAAATCTGAATTTAACTGATATTTATTTAATTTTATCCTCTTTCTTCTCATGATTATCTTCTGTAAAATAGATATTTAAGATAAGAAATTTAGGAGATTTATTACATGATAAATGTGGATATGTAATAAAGAATAATACAATAAATGTGTGCAATCACATAAGCTTGTAAAGGTACCAATTAACATATAGAATTAAATAAAGCTTAGCATAAAATAATTTGTGCTTTAAAAATTTATTGCATTGTAAAATAAGCACAATCAAAATCATATATGTATGTATGAACAATTTAAATACCAATTTGAAATATGTTTGATACATATATACGAAAACAATTATGAGTATACAAAAGTAAAATATCTTGAAAATCAAGTATATAACTCATAACAATCCACCCTTATCATGCACATGTTTAAATAGATTTTTAATAAGGCACACAAGGCATGATCTCCCATCCAACTGCCCTTTGGTTGGTAGGGGTTTCAAAATATGATTTGAAAATATTTTAACATATTTGAAAACTCTACCAATTAAAGAATATGAAACTAGTTATATGATAATTTTAAAAACTAGTACGAAATCTTTCAAGTAAGGAATAAAAATAAATATATATCCATGAAACATCTATATCACACAAGAGTTGTCACTCAAATTCTATAAAGCTCAAAAATGATCTGATGGAAACAAAGTTATGAGTAAACAAAAAATGTGAGTATACAAGAATCATGTGAGTAACACATTCATGAAGATAGAACAATAAAGCTCAAATCATCAAAACATATGAAAATCATAAAAATTTATTTTTCCTCAAAACTAAAATTTTCATCAAAAGTAAACAAGCTTCAAGGTATATGTATGCTTTGTTGAAACTAAAAGTATACATACATATCCCAAACACAAATAAGTCCATAATAGAATTTTGCATGAAGGCATGTGACTCAAGGATATACATGTATATCTATTAGTTTTAGACAAAAATAACATATACATGAAGCTAAACATGCACAAAAATAAGGAAAACATGTATAAATAAAAGAATCATCAAAATTAGATTATACATGTACATGTGATGAGTATAAATGAGCAATGAAGTGCAAACATTTAATAATCAAGTATAGCTCACTACTTGTACAAGTATAAGCACAAGTTTTAATGAAAACTACATCTAAACAAGTAATCACCACATGAAACATAAAACAAATATGATCATTAGGCTAAGTGCGCGTGTCTTAGAACTAGTATATATATATATAGTAGTTAAACAATAGTGAAAATACAAAATATGAATCCAAATGAATATGGGTGTATCTCAAAGACTATCATATATATCACATGTCTAATAATATTGCATTTAACATAATGAGTATTAAAACTACAACATGCTAAAAGTTAATAATGAGAAAGCATATAAACAAAATAGGAGTTAGAGATAGTTACCAAACCATATGAACTATTCTCTATATCTCTAAAACAAGAGGTGGTCCTCCCACCATGCTTTCTTGATAATGATGCATCGATTAGGTATGTCCATCAGGCTCCAAGTGCATCCACCACCAAGGCACCAAACCTCTCATTTTTATGAGAGCCTACATCTACATCAAATACAATAGGAAAAGATTTTGGTACTCATATCTTTTTCGGTCAATGAGGGTTAGCATTATAAGAACCCAAACATTTTTATTTGTAAAATTTAATAAATTTTTTCTATTAAAAAAATTTGCTAAATGGCCTTTGCGGCCGCAATGTGTACATTTGTACACTCTAGCATACATATGTGAGTGGGTGTGATTATGGTGTGCATGTGTATGCTATGGGCATGTGCATGCATGTGTAAAACTTATTTCTTGCAAAATATAGACTTCAACCTATTATGATTAATGCACATTGACTCAAAATAGAGCCCAAAAAATCAATGTTCTTCTTCAAAATACAAATACATTTACAATTTTAGAAGAAGAGACATGTGCATAAGGAAAAAAATACTTTTTCTTTGTAGAAATGAAAATCTCTTCTTTTTCAATTAAGACAATTTTCTTTTTCAAAAACTTATTTTCATTTAGAATAATTTCCTTTTCCTTTTCCACAAAAATAACTTGGTTTTTCAAAAATTCATTTTTTTGAAATAATACTCAATTTTGAAGAATTATTTTTATTTAACAAAGAATTATTTTCTTTCTTCAACTTTTTATTTTCAATTTTTAGCAAATCATATTTCTTAAGAATTTTTTGATAAAAAGATGCAAGCTCATCATAAGGCGTGTCAATATCTTCTTCTAGCTCAGATTCATAATATACCTCAAGGAGATCATCCCCCTGAACCATATAGTACATGTTGGAAGTAGCACTTCCATCATTTGAGTCACTCTCTTCGTCATGTGGCCTTTCGTCCCCAAGAGAGCAAATTGTGTTTCATACTACAAAAATCGAATCAAGATTAGTAACCCTAAATAAATATTCATCATTTAGGATACTCTTTAAAGCATGAAGGGCTTTTGCATTAGCCTCAAGAATTTTGTCATTTACAAAATATGAATCTATAATGGTGGCAAAATAAACATGAATACCTAGGGCTTTTAGGTATATAAACATCTTAACTTTCTAAGTTTGGATGTTAAGAATGTCAAACATGGGAGGTGTCATGAAATTCATGAGTGTGTGTACAAATATTGTGATTAGCTAAACGAGGATCTTTAACTCAAGATTGTCAGACCCAAATCCAGAGCACCAAGCTCTTGATACCAATTGTAAATCACCTAAAGGGTTGAATAGGTGACAAACTAATCTAATGCGACACAATGTTGAATTAAAATTAGTTATGTAAACTAAAAACTATAATACAAACACAAACGTATAACCAAAGAGTATAACCGAATTCCTATTGAAGGGCTCTAGACTAGCTCCTGAAGATTTCTCTAGATTAAGAGTTGAGGTGTCACTATGACTCTCATGGTTGAATATAAGTGTGAGCAAACAAACAAGCTAAGCATATATATCAATTTGGCACAAAGGAATATCAAGTAAGTAAACGATACAAACAATAATAACATGCAAGATATAAATACAAGTGAGAGAGAGAGATAAGCAATTGCAAACATGAAAAAATTATTTTGAAGTTCGAGAACACTTACTCTACGTCCCTGCCTTTAACACTGTGAAGGATTTCGACTAAAACGATCCCGCAAGATCACCTGGTGTCCCAACATCTACAACAAGCTCCCTCCAGCACTCTTGGACTCACAAGTCCCTCACTTGTTCCCGCAAGAACAACACACTCTAACCTGTAAGCTCGCTGAGGCCGCACCTCTTACAACTCCTCCAACCACAAGTTAGAACACTTAGTGATCACTTCACTTGATCACGACAAAACACTCTTCACCGAGGCCACAACCTCTACAACTCCTCACAATACAAAAATTTGTGATCGCTTCTCTTGATCACAAAAACAACTCTCACAACAAGGATCCTATAGGATTGGTAAAGCAATGTAAGGCTCAAGCTTGTGTGAGAAAACTAGATTGAATGAGTGGAGGAAAACTCAATAAAGCTCTTTTGAAAACACAAGAGATTAACTCTAGAAAAATCTCCTTTGGATATAGAAATAAAGCCCTAAAAACTTACTTAGAAACTTCATAGAAGAGCTCTAGAAAATAGCCTAAAAATCTTACCCAAAATCCTGGCTAAAAGTCCCTTTTATAGAAGCATCAGAAAATAGTTGTTATGAGCCAGATTGGCCTGTCGGTCGACCGGCCGATCGACCGACTAACAGTCATATTTATGACTGTTGGGGTTGTCGATTGACCGCTTGATCGACCACACTGAGGTCAAAGGCCTATCAGTCAACCGGACAGTCGACCGAGGCTAGAACCAGAGAGCACTACTCTCTAGCCGGTCGACCGCTCGGTCGACCGGGCCAGATCCAGAGAGTAAACTTTCTGAATCGGTCCACCGATGTGCACGTTGCCCATGCACATCGTTCGACCGCTCAATCGACTAACTTCTGGTTCGGTCGACCGGTCGGTCGACCGCTAGAAGCCTAGGTCTGGGTTATAAAGGGATTAAAACTTGGTCTTTTAATATCCTATAAAATCTCATAAAATCACATAAAATCTACAAAAATAGGTTCATGTATATATTTGAAAACAAATATGTGTGACCAAAATTCAACACATATTACAAACTTTTTGAACTATTTTTGTGATATAGAAATTAAGCTTTAAACCAAAACCCTTATTTTTGAAAAGCCAAACTTTTAAAATGAAAACTGGATTTTTTCAAACCTTGTTCAAATAAAAAAACAAGATATTAAAACTTATTTGAAGCATAGTGTATATGAATATGATCCAATACACATATAATATAAAATATCTATCTTTTTGACAATTAAGCTCAAAATAAGTTTTGACTTAAATAAAACTTAAACACATGGTATAAAAATATCAAATAAGTTTCTCTAAATATTTGAACCAACAATGTGTATGGATGAAATCTAAAACACATATTAACCGTACAAATTCATTTTGATTAAATCTATTCATTAAATATAAAGATGTATACTTTGAAGCACAAAACCAAAATGGTATTTTCTAAAATCAAAATATTCTTATGAAAACACATATAAATTTTGTGTGTGTATATATGAGCTTGAGCAATCCTCAACTAATCTATCCTTTTCATTTTTTTTAAAATAAAATCTTAACACTTACAAACATGACACAAGTCTTGAAAATCTTCTCTTAAAAAACTTTTTCTCCATCTTGACTTGGTCCAAACTTGATCCATGAGGTAGACTCCTCTTGAGTACTTGATGCGATCTTGAAGCGCGAGCTCATGAATTAACACATGCTAGCTTCAAATTTTGACTTTGAATCTTTTATTGTAGCTAAACACTGACTAAGATCTTGATCACATATCTGAAACTAAATGAGTACAAGATCATTAGTACTATAACTACATGAGTTAATCATCATCAAAACTAGGGTGATGGCCCTTTGGGCCAACAATAACGCCCGCACTAGGCAAAATATGAGGCACATGCGAGGCAAGACAGGCTCGCGTGAGCCAAAAAAAATGGCCTTTTGACCCGGCCATTTAATAGACTTCAAAATAATAGGCTATATGTGAGTCGTATGTGAGGCTCACGAACCTAAAAATGGCTTGTTGACCCTGCCATTACACTGAATGTGAGGCGAAGTGGGCGGGTGAAACCGCCCATTGATCGGCAAAAAGCAAGCACGAGAATAAGTAAAGAGAGTGTGGGTCGATGTTACTGCTTTTGCGATTCTTCCGTAGTAGCAAAGTGGCTATCGGGTCTATCCACAAGGAGGGAGAGCGATGAAAGCTTGATGCGGCTTCTTTGTTCAAGAAAAGAGAAAGTTCTATGTTCGAATAAAGAACGTAAAAATGAAACAAGTTAGACTCAAGAATAGTTTTGAATTGGCTTTCTTGTTTGTAAAAGTGAATTTTTCATAGTGGTAAAAATGCATGGCTAACTTTCTACTAAGTGCTCCCACTAATCCCTAACTTCTTGAAGATGTAGCCTCACGATGGATCATAGGCAAGTAAAATTTTTATGCATAAGAACTATTCACGTTGGGAACGAATGAAAGTCCTTCCTTTAACTTAGCTTTACACGACAAGAACTTGAACATTCCCTTATCAAGATCTAATAGAAGGCAAGAATAAGGGAAGACACAAGTGCACTAATGGTATCAGCAAAGTTAAAAGGAAAACATCTCTAACTTACAAAAATAAGTAAAGGATACAATCCATAGATCATCAAAAAACTCGTTAAGCATGAAATATAAGAAAGAGAATACTTGTATGTAAGTTAGAGTTAAAATCCTCGTCTTAAGATATCATAGCTCTCGTTTGCACAAGGCTTATTTGACACTATTGACTCATTTAGGTTTATCAATCAAGTGTTAGAGATTAGTGGGTTAGTAGTTAGTTAGACGTGCTATGGAGGGGTTAGTTAGACATGGTAATAAAAGAAACAATAAAAGAAAAGGGGTAAAGAGAAAGGGAATTACACTACAAGAAAGTCAAAGAAAAGAAGTGAAGAGAAAGGAAATTACACTACATCAAGGAAATAAAAAATGAAAAAAATAAGTAAATGGAAAGAAGAAAGAGAAGTAGTTACTTATATCAGCTTGTCACCTTCAAATACAACACTTACACACTCTCTCTCTCTCTCTCTTTCACTCTAATGGCTAAATTTAAACTAGAAAAAGAAGGAAACAACAACTATAACTCGTAGAAACAAAGCAACAATATAACTCTAACTCTGGATATCTCCAAACTAGAGACCCTTGGGGGGTATTTATAGGTATCAAGGGAAAGGGGGACAGGGGACGACCCCTGGCCCAAAGCCCGGGCGCCCGCGTGCCCGACGGCCCCGGAAATGCGGCCCTCGCGGCCATGCCAGGGCGGCGCGCGCCTGGCTTCGGTCAATGCGCCGTCCTGTCTGTCCCTTGTCAGGGGATCTTCTGTTTTCTAGATTTGATGCCCTGCACTGATAAAATCTCCTCTCTAAAGTCAATAGCTACTTGGTAGGCCTTTAACCACCCCTTAAATGGTGATTCAGGGTCTTCTTCTTCATTTGCACACCATGGACCTAGGATCAGGCAAGCAAAACTTTATTAGCAGAATTTTACATCAAATAACTATGCGGATGTGATAAAAATTATGCAAAATTAGAGACTAATCACACCCCCACACTTATCTTTTTACTCGTCCTGAGCAAAACAAAAATAAGAAAATTATTACACCACTTTCGTAGGTGACGCGATTGCACTGAGTATGTGCAACAAGCCTTTAAACCTCTAGGTTTTTCCTAGAGGAGAAGTGTTGTCTCCTGAGAGTTTTCAGTAGATTGCACCTATAAAATCCAGTAAATGAAAAAAATATTTAGTTGTTAGCAAATCTCCTTCAGGAAAAAGAACTTTCAATAATCTAAATAAAAATGACCGAATGATGTAAGAATTAGGTACAACCTCATAAGTCCTCCTATACTTTAGCCTTTATAAACGAAGAAATTATGATTTTTCTAAATTTAGAAAGAATCTTATACTTCTAACTCATTCTATTATTTTGCTTTAGATAGATATGCATAATGTGTAAGTGTGATGCTTGGGATTTTTCAACTCAACTATAAATATCATTTAATTTTATTAATGTTTATCCATTATTCTTGATTTCAATAGGCTTTCTACTTTACTCATGTAACACATATCGAACCGATGACTTCCAAACCAGATGGTTTTTGGGTACCAGGTGAAAAAATACCCCTCAAGTCAAATATGCAAGTAGAGTAGGCCATAAAATCAAGATTTACTATTATATATTGATTATTATATTTTTTGGCGTGAGTAATCATGCTTCTTGAAGCACAATTATCCAGCGTTTTTTTTTTCAGAGTTGTGTCTCTAAATCTCAAGTATGTGTGTGTGGTTTATGCATATTCTACTAAGGCTAAATAAAAGGTATGAGTTATTTTTCTTATCCCTCTTAATTCTTAGTCAAACCAATCTTTCTTGTTTATTTAGGTAAAAATAAAGATTTATAATAAGGTTCCATTAATTCCTACAACCTCTTGATATTTTTATAAAGAGTATGAAATTTCTTTTCAATCTGGAGATTTTTTCCCTAAAAAGAAACAAAATAAAAGGAAAAAGAAAAAGTGTTAGCACCCCCAATACTTATCTAATGCATTGTCCTCAATGAATGTGTATGCAAATGCGAATGCAATAAATAGGGTGAAGAAATGATGCCACCATTTTCGTTGACTCGGGCTGGCCAAGGACAAATAGGCAAAAGAAATGTCCAAAAAAATGGAGAAGAGGTAAGCATATAAACAATAAGATTTTTATATTTTTCTTATTTATTTTTTATTTTTTTATTTAATTTTTTTTTGTGGTTAGGTGTATGACGGGGCAAAAAGAGTTAGCACACTATCATCCGGAGTCATAAACTCAGTGGTCAAGAAGGGCTTCAGTCTTTGCCCGTTCACTTTGAATTCTGTGTTGTTCTTAGGGTCTACAATAATCACAGCACCGTGTGGGAAAACGGTGCGCACAATGAACGGTCCAGACCAACGAGTCTTCAGCTTCCCAACGAAAATTTGAAGCCTTGAGTTGTACAGCAGAACCTTATCTCCCGGAGTAAAGTTTTTCTAGGTTATGATCTGGTCATGAAAAAGTTTAGTCCTGCTTTTGATGATTCGAGCATTCTTATAGGCTTTATTCCGTATCTCCTCTAATTCTGAGATCTGCAGTCTCCTTAGCTCACCGGCCTTACTCAGATCAAAATTGAGTTGTTTAATGGCCCATAGGGCACGGTGTTCTAACTCGACTGGTAGATGATAGCCTTTTCAAATATGATTCTGTATGGAGACATCCCCAGGACTGTTTTAAAAGCAGCGCGGTAAGCCCACAATGCATCATTGAGTTTGACCGGCCAATCCTTTCAGTTTTGTCCGACAGTCTTTTTTAAAATGAGCTTGATCTGTCGATTGGTGACTTTGACTGCCCATTTGTCTAGGGATGATGCAGAGTAGATAACTTGTGATTGATGGAATATTTTCACATCAGAGCATCAAAAACTCTATTACAGAAATGTGATCCATTATCACTAATTATCGCTCTAGGGGTGCCAAATCGGGAGAAGATATTTTTTTTTGAGAAATTTGACAACCACTTTGTTGTCATTGGTCTTTGTTGGCACAGCTTCTACCCATTTAGAGACGTAATCGACAGCAACCAAAATGAACCGATTGCCGAAGAATTAGGGAAAGGTCCCATGATGTCGATACCCCAAACATCAAAAATTTTAACTTCCAGGATCGGGTTCAGGGGCATCATGTCTCTTCTTGAAATTTTTCCCAATCTTCTGATAATTTGCGGATGAATTCCAAAAATGTTATGAGTCTTTGAACAAAGTGGGCCAGTAAAACCCACTTTGTAGAACCTTCTCTGCAGTCTTGCCAGGACCGAAGTGTCCTCCGTATGCAAGGTCATGGCAAAAGCTGAGCATACTACTGTTTTCCTCCTCTGGTATGCATCGTCAAATAATCTGGTTGGAACAATACTTAAAAAGATACGGCTCTTCTCAGAATAAGTACCATACTTGGGTAAGGAAGAGATATTGGTCTTGCTTTGTCTAGTCAGCGGGTAATTGTCCAATGGCCAGGTAATTGACTATGTCCATATACCAGGGTCCCTTAAAAATGGCCAGGATGTACTCGTCTGAGAAATCCTCATTGATCGGAGCTTGTATGATCGGTGCGTTCAGAATTCATGACAAATGATCAGCAACCACATTTTCTATACCTCGTTTATCCCAAATTTTCAGGTCAAATTCTTGAAGTAAAAGGATCCACCGAATCAATCGGGCTTTTGCTTTCTTCTTAGTCATGAGGTATTTCAGAGCCGAGTGATCCGTAAAAATCACCGTCTTCAAACCTTGCAAGTAGGACCGGAACTTCTCTAACGTAAAGACAACAGCAAAGAATTCCTTCTTAGTCGTTGTATATTCTATTGGGCGTCATTCAGGGTCCTACTTAAGTAATAAATCACGTGCTGCCTATTATCGATGCGCTGTCCTAGAACAGGGCCAAAAACAAAATCAGAGGCATCGCACGTGATTTCAAACAGTTGGGTTCAATTAGGAGCAAAAATAATAGGCGCAGAAATAAGTTCTTACTTAAGCTTCCCCATGACTTGAAACATTCATCGTTAAAATCAAAGGGCACGTCCTTAGCGAGCAGGTTAGTTAAGGGCCTAGCAATTTTACTAATATCCTTAATGAACCATCGGTAGAATCCAGCATGCCCTAGAAAGGATCTAATATCCTTGATGCTTTTGGGTGGTGGAAGCTTAGCAATCACTTCCACTTTAGCCTTGTCCACCTCAATGCCTCTCCTAGAAATTTTGATTGTACACATAAGACAATCCCCTGTCTCACCATGATGTGACATTTCTCCCAGTTTAGAGTTATATTCTTCTCCTTGCATCTCTACAGAACTAACTCTAGGTGATGAAGACACTGATCAAATGAATCTCCGTAAATGGAGAAGTCATCCATAAAAATCTCAAGGAAACGTTCGACCATGTCGGAGAAAAGACTAAGCATGCATCATTGGAATGTTGCGGGAGCATTGCATAATCCAAAGGGCATGCGTCGATAAGCGAAGATTCTAAACGGGCAGGTGAACATGGTCTTTTCCTGTTCTTCTGCAGTAATGGGGATTTGATTATATCCTGAGTACCCATCTAGGAAGCAATAGTACTCATGTCCAGCCAATCGTTCAAGCATTTGGTCAATGAAGGGTAGCGGGAAGTGGTCTTTTTGGGTGGCTGCATTCAACTTTCTATAGTCGATACAGACACGAACCTTGGTAGGCAGTCTTGTCTGCACCAACTCTTTTTGCTCATTTTCAACCACCGTAAAGCCAGCTTTCTTTGGGACCGCATGAACAGGGCTAACCCATTGGCTATCAGAAATGGGATAAATGATCCCATTATCTAATAGTTTTAAAATTTCCGCTTTAACTGGCTCTTGCATGAGTGGGTTAAGCCTGCGTTGTGGGTCCCTCCTGGGGCTTGCTTCATTGGTCAAATGGATTCTATGTTGCACTATGGCTGGACTTATCCCTTAGATATCCTTCATCGTCCATCCAATGGCTTCTCTATGTCTTTTTAGAATAGACATTAAGTTGTCCTCTTGTTGCTCAGTTAGGTGGGATGCTATGATGACTGACAGGGTTTCTCTTTCACCTAGGTAGGCGTACTTGAGGTGTACATGTAAGGCTTTTAGCTCTAGGGAGGGTGTTGCTTCATTGGAGGTAATATCCAGACTTTCATTCCCGTGAAAATGTACCTTGGGCTGGATGCCCAATCCACTACCGAATCTACGATCTGGTCAAGATTAAAATCCTCAGACTCCAGATGAAACTCTGACTCTGTTTCTATCTCTATGCTTTCCTCATGCTCACTGGTTAGATTTTCAATGGAATTGACCTCAAAAATCTGATCATTGACATCCCTAGGTTGTCTTCCAAGATTGAAGATATTGACTTCTTTCGTCATATCTCCAAAGGTCAATTGCATGAACCCATTCCTACAGTTGATTATGGCATTGGCTGTAGTAAGAAAAGGGTGCCCTAAGATGAGTAGAGTTTGAGACCTTAGATTTGATAGAGGTTGGGTGATTGATGCAAAACCTGCACATAAAAATAAAGAATTTCATATCTAGAATGAAGATGTGCAAGTGCTCAATTCTTACCGCTATAGCAAGTGGCTATGCGGGTTGTGATCAACAAGGAGGGTTTACGATAGAAGCGTTTACGTTTCTTTATTGAAATCTTAATGAAGATAAAACGGAGATTCTTCTTTGTTTAAAGAAATGAAAAATGAAAACAATTTATGTTACAGTTAGAAAGAAAATGAGAGATGAAGAAGGTGGAGAGAAATGGAGAATGACTATTTACAAACAAAGGGGAAAGAAAGCGACTATGTACAAATGAGTCGAAAAAGAATGGTTTGGAAGAGGTGGTGATCTATACTAAAGAAATAAAAGAAAAGAAAGAAAGAAGAGTGAAGAAATACTTACCTAGTTTGATTGATGACATACCTGAAAACCTTTGCATGTTCTACCTTGCATTCGGAGGCATTCAACGCATAGGTCATAAGATCGAGCTCAGTCCCTGTTCGCATTATATCATCAAGCCTTGCAAGGATGAAGTGATACGGATCTTGAGGAGGAGAACGTCTTCATGAAGTATCGTTGGCACTCACAAAGCATCGTTATACTTATGCTTCTGGCTTCACTTGCAAACTCATCAAAAACAAAGGAGGTAAAGTAGAAAGAGGAAGAAGGAAACAAAAGAAAATACAAACATAAAATGAAGTTTTTACCTTTATTACTTGCAGAAACAATGGAAGAAAGGAGGAGGGTACATCGGTGTCACTCTCAACATCAGCCTCTCTCTCTTACTTACATGAATCTTCATCTAACCTAAGCTTACATACAAATTACATAAAAAGAAACGAAAAACCTAAACTACAAAGAATGAAAACTAGGCTAAATCCTATCTCTCCACGGTCGTCCAATTTTCAGCGCAAAGACTGCCTTTTTATAGGCAAAAACCCAACATGCAGGATCTCGGGGAGATCGGGGGAGCAAACGCTCCCCCTAACTCCCCAACCAAGCCGCGAAAACGCAGATTTGGCCGCGTTTTCGCGGCCAGGGTGTGGCCAGATGGCCACACCCTGTTGGTGGGTCTCTCTGGGAGTTCCTTCTACATTTATCCTCAGTTGGTTTCTTCATTTGAGTTCAGTATTCTGACGAAATGGCCCTTGATTCTTGACTTTAACCGATCGATTCTGAGAGGATTCTTCTCAACCAGTTTTCAACCTCTTGATTTTGCCCTGATTTTCTTAGCTCGAATTAATTCTAATTTAATTCAGAATTCTGGTGGGCTTTTGGGCTCATTTCTCTTCATTTCTTTAAGGATTGGGCCTGCAAATAAATTAAACAATTAATTAGATAAATGCAGCTTTTATTCTATAATAAGTATGGAAATATGACACTAAATATGCAACATTAGTGACCAATCACACCCCCATACCTATCTTTTGCTCGTCCTCGAGCAAAACAGCTAAATTATATGAAGGATTATTAGACCACTTTCGCAGGTCACGCGATTGCACTGAGCATGTGCAACAAGCCGTTAAACCTCTAGGTTTCCCTTAGAGGACGAGTTTTGTCTAGTGAGGGTTTTCAGCGGATTGCACCCACAAAATCCATAAAGAAAGAGAAATAAAGAGTTAGTATTTTCGAAAAGCATTTTGAAAGAGAAAAATATTTGAAATATAATTGTAAGATCTAAGCAATCTATAAGTTATAGGAAAACTGAATTTTTCATTCCTAAACTTAGTCTCTATTCAAAAATTTGTTATCAATCAAAGTAAGGAGTCAAATTGTACTTCTCATCTAGTCTATTACTTTACCCTAAGTCATATGCACCTTGTGACTGTGAAAATTTTGACTCAGGGTTCATTAACTCTAACTCTTTTACCTTATTTATTTATATATACATTTTTTCTTTTTTGGTGGTATTATTCCTTAGTTCTATTAAGCTTTCTAATCTGCCCATGTAACGAGCCTTTAATCGATGACTCCCAAACCAAATGGTCTTAGGGCACCGGGTGAAAAAACACCCCAAGGACTTAAGGACTCGAGCAAACAAGGCCACAAAACTAAGGATTTTATTATATGAACCCCTTTTAGGTGTGAATACTTATGCTTTATTAGGCACAAATACCCAGCTTAATCAGTGGATTTTTTTTCTTAAACTTATCTAGTCATCTTCGCATAAATACTAAGGCTTGCTTAGGCTAAAGTACCTAGCTAATCAATAATTAGATTTGTTTACTTTTTTTTTATAAGGCATAAGAATCTTTGTTTTTGAACCCTAAGTGTGTAAGTGTATGAAGTGTGCATATTTCATTAAGGTAAAGATCAAGACTAAATTACTTTGACAAATTATCTTCCTAACCCTAAAAATCAAACAAATAATCTTATTTTGACCAAGTATAAGAAATGCTAATTTAGATTTTCCTA
Source organism: Agave tequilana (assembly GCA_038442645.1). NCBI lineage: Eukaryota > Viridiplantae > Streptophyta > Magnoliopsida > Asparagales > Asparagaceae > Agave > Agave tequilana. Next base: position 192,212 of record JAVJIF010001318.1, on the reverse strand, counting down.
TTCCTTAAAATTGACTTAATTTCTTACAAAAAAATATGTCAAAATATTGTTTCTATTTTCAAAAAGTTTTTAAAAGTAAAGAAAATGTTAATAATTTTTTTAATAAAAAGAAAAACAAAAGTTATGTTAGAACCCTCCCCCACACCTATCTCATGCATTGTCCTCAATATATAAATTAATGCATAGATGCATGAAAAAGACGAAAGGGAAGGAAAATGTTACCTTAAGGTGGTGGTTCCGGTGGTGGTCTGATTGGTCCACGAAATGTGGCCCAATCGACTTTTCGTTGGGTTCGGAGGAACCCACCAGAAATTTCACTAATATAACCCATTAAAATTGTGTATCCATGAAGGATTTTTATTAAGTATTTGACCCCATCTAATTTCCAAATTCCATAACTGATTTCAGAGTCAAATTTGTCAACCACCTCGTCCCAAAATGGAGTATGAAATGATAGAACGGTTGACTTGGACTCAGGAAGTATAGGAACTAATACCGACTCAGGAAGGTGACTTAAGTCAAGTAAAGGTTCAGGAGTCGAGACTGGTTCAAGAAGTGTGTCCAAGTCAAGAAGTTGAAACTCAAGTCCACATTGATTTTCCAACAATGGAATGTGAGTTAATATTGGTGATTCATGTTCAGGAATGATAGGTGGGGGAATCAAAACTGACTCTAACATATTACTCAAGTTTGGTAACAAAACAGGAGTCAAGATTGATTCAGAAAGTTGAACTGGATCACAGATTTGAAAATCTAGATCACATATCTCATTGAGTTCAATATCAAAAAAATGAGAACTTGCCAATTTGTCAATAGGATTTTCAAAAGTGTAAAATTGGTCAAGTTCAATATGATCATCAGAAATGGGTGATTCAATTTCATCATGAATTGGCACAGGATCCAATATTGACTCGGGAAAAAGATTAAAATCAGGTGAAGATACTGAAGTCATTATTGAATCAGGGAGTAAAATTGAATCCCTAAGTTGGGGTTTATGATCATATTCATTTTCAAGTTCAATTTCAGAAAAAGGATAACTTGCCAAACTGTCAATATTCTTTTCAAAATTTGATTTTGGGCAAATTCAAATGATTGTTCTAAAATGGAATCTTGATTTCTAAAACAACCTGACTCATCGGCTCTAACAGAATGGTTAGTAACATCAGAACTGGTCAAACGGTGGGAACGTAGAGATTTGACCATCATATCTATGTCACGATTACGAGCGTTTTGAGCCTGAGTCATGGCTTCAAGCATCTTTTCATAATTGATAGGTTCATTATTTTGATGAAAAGATGAAGTGTTGTCTTGGAAGTGGTAGTGAAATTGTGAGTCCATCAGATTTTGTGATTGTTGTTTGGACTCACGCATACTCCTTTCCAAAATTAATGGTTTTCTATTTTGGACTGGTGGAACTGAGTATGACTCTTGGGGATATTGTGGACTAGGTGGATAAGGGGGACAAATTGGTTGAAAATTATACTCGGGGAGGTGAGTCCCCACTGACTCTGTGAAGAGTTGAAATCATTCTGAAAATTATAGTTATTAGATTGGGGGCATGGGTTATATTGATTCGGATTAGACCAATCTGGCACACTAGGTTGGTTAAAGTTATGATGTGCCGGGTTGGTAATATCCGAAAATGAAGTCGGTGTGTAATATAGATTATTATTGAAGTTGGAAAAATTGTTATTATAAGCCATATCACACAATAGAATACAAACAAAAAAAAAAACAAACAAATAAGCAAACAAGTAAAAGAAAAAAATTCTAACTAAGTTAAGGTAGACCTATGACCTAGACGACTCCTAACTGATTAGACTGTCCATGGGAGGTATTCTGCAGACTTTGACCATAAGCTAATCAGCCAGGTCAGGGCAAGGTTGGTGGGAGATTTTCCGTCAAAGACGTTCCTTAATTAAATAACCACCAACCTTCGGGCTTTCGGCCCTTAATCCCTTTCCTAGACACTGATTTGATAGGAGTCAAATTCCAACACCTTTCCCGTTAGGATAATCTCCTAATTGAGTTCGAGATGTCCCTAAGGCCAACGTCTACTCATTTTTAGTTAGGCTTGGGTTAGTGAGTGCTTGGAATCTGATTTTTGGGCTAAGGAAGGGTGATTAAATCCTCACCTTATCTTGTTATGGGTTAGTGCCCTTAAGATAAGTTTGTGCAAGTGTACAAGATATGTAAATAAGATTCACTCTAAGCAATGAAAATCAACCAAGAGGTGAGTCCTATTCTACTTGCAATGCGAACGTACCTTGCTCAGCACTCTTCAACAGTAAAATAAAAGAATTGAAAAGACACGTGCCTAAAATGCAAACGTCTAATCACTTTTTTATCTTTTTCAACAAGTATTTTACTGTTGATTTATTAGCAGGCTTATGGTGATGGCATATAAGAAAAAACAAATTGCAAAAACTAGAATTTTGCAAGTCAAGCAGCCCTACAAAAAACAACGTTAGTAGTCAACTCCTTTTTGCCACGTATCCGCGGCTTTGGCCGCGAAAATGCGGCAAAGCAGAGGGTAATTGGTCTCTGCTTTCTAGAGCAGAGGCCCAATACCACTTATATGTTAGTGCAATCTTAATTTCCTGCTTTGCTTGCCCTATCTGCAACAGAGAAGAAATTCGTTTTAGTTCTAAAAATTTTAAATAATAATAAGATTTCAATAAAAACGTTACCCTCCCCGGCAACGGCGCCAAAAATTTGATTGATGCAAAACCTACACATAAAAATAAAGAATTTCAGATTTAGAATGAAGATGTACAAGTGCTCAATTCTTACCGCTATAGCAAGTGGCTATGCCGGTCGTGATCCACAAGGATGGTTTGCGATAGAAGCGTTTACGTTTCTTTATTGAAATCTTAATGAAGATAAAACGGAGATTCTTCTTTGTTTAAAGAAATGAAAAATGAAAACAATTTATGTTACAGTTAGAAAGAAAATGAGAGATGAAGAAGGTGGAGAGAAATGGAGAATGACTATTTACAAAGAAAGGGGAAAGAAAGCGACTATGTACAAATAAGTCGAAAAAGAATGATTTGGAAGAGGTGGTGATCTATACTAAAGAAATAAAAGAAAAGAAAGAAAGAAGAGTGAAGAAATACTTACCTAGTTTGATTGATGACTTACCTAGAAACCTTTGCATGTTCTACCTTGCATTCGGAGGCGTTCAACGCATAGGTCATAAGATCGAGCTCAGTCCCTGTTCGCATTATATCATCAAGCCTTGAAAGGATGAAGTGATACGGATCTTGAGGAGGAGAACGTCTTCATGAAGTATCGTTGGCACTCACAAAGCATCGTTATACTTATGCTTCTGGCTTTACTTACAAACTCATCAAAAACAAAGGAGGTAAAGTAGAAAGAGGAAGAAGGAAACAAAAGAAAATACGAACATAAAAAGAAGCTTTTACCTTTATTACTTACAGAAACAATGGAAGAAAGGAGGAGGGTACATCGGTGTCACTCTCAACATCAGCCTCTCTCTTACTTACATGAATCTTCATCTAACCTAAGCTTACATACAAATTACATAAAAAGAAACGAAAAACCTAAACTACAAAGAATGAAAACTAGGCTAAATCCTATCTCTCCACGGTCGTCCAATTTTCAGAGCAAAGACTGCATTTTTATAGGCAAAAACCCAACATGCAGGATCTCGGGGAGATCGGGGGAGCAAACGCTCCCCCTAACTCCCCAACCAAGCCGCGAAAACGCAGATTTGGCCGCGTTTTCGCGGCCAGGGTGTGGCCAGATGGCCACACCCTGTTGGTGGGTCTCTCTGGGAGTTCCTTCTGCATTTATCCTCAGTTGGTTTCTTCATTTGAGTTCAGTATTCTAACGAAATGGCCTTTGATTCTTGACTTTAACCGATCGATTCTGAGAGGATTCTTCTCAACCAGTTTTCAACCTCTTGATTTTGCCCTGATTTTCTTAGCTCGAATTAATTCGGATTTAATTCAGAATTCTGGTGGGCTTTTGGGCTCATTTCTCTGGCCTACAAATAAATTAAACAATTAATTAGACAAATGCAGCTTTTATTCTATAATAAGTATGGAAATATGACACTAAATATGCAACATTAGCGATCAAACATTGGGTCTCAAGCACAATGAACTCAACGGGATAGATGAAATCCTCGACCCGGATAAGGACATCTATGATTTTTCCCTTCGGGATTTTCACAGATCGGTCAGCTAACTGAATGGTGACTCGAGTTGGGCTTAGCTCGCCCAACCCAAGTTGTTAGTATGCTGAGAGATGTACCAAGTTGATAATTGCTCCCAGGTCAAGTAGTGCTCTACTAATTTCTATCTGTCCTATGGCGCAGGAGATTGTGGGATATCCGGGATCCTTATATTTTACTGGAATGGGACCAGACAGAATTTCGCTTATATTGATTGCAAGAACACTTTCTTGAGCACATTTGTCTTTCTCTTCTTCATACACATAACCTTAAGAAATTTGGCATAAGCTGGGACTTATTGGATAGCGTCAAGAATAGGCACATTCAGTTTGACCTGGTTAAACATCTCTAGCATCTTTTCCATGTGCTTATTCTTATTGTTTTTCCTAAGCCTATTGGGAAAGGGTGCTACAGGCTTATGAATTTGTTCAGCATCTTTGTCTTTGTCAGATGTTTAAGGAGTAGATTGGGAGGAACTAGTAGAGGTGGAGGCTGGAGTAGATCAGTATGGACTGGATTTTTCTGTTGGTAGACCTGATTGTCTACCTTCTTTCCAGATCGAAGTGTGTGAACAGCATTGCACTGGTTGATCGACGGATCCTGAATTTCATATGCTTGATTGGAGTTTTTTGGGTTAACTAGCGGCTGACTAAGTAAAGTACCCTTTGGTCTTTCACTTAATTGGCTCATCTGCATTTCTAATCTGAATATAGCCTGTGAATGATTGTTCAGCGTTTGTCCCTGATTTTGCATGAAAGCGGTTTGGGACTTCATAAAAACTTTCATGCTCTCCTCTAACTTGCTGAATTTCTTTTCCATTGGTGAACTTTGAGAGGAGGAAGATGAAGCTTGACTGGAAAAATTTAGTGGAGAACTGGGATGGTGAAAATTGTTGGAGAAATTAGGCCTAGGAGGATTGTTCTGGGCCCAGGAGAAATTTGGGTGATTCCTCCAACCTGGATTGTATGTTTACGAGTAGAGATTGTGTGGAGGTCGTGAGTAGGCCGCGCTCAGGTATTCCGGTGGCACTTGCTTAGCATGGAAAACAGGACACTCTTTAAGGACATGGTTTGATGCCTGACAGTATGAACAACCTGGATTGTGAATTGGTGGTGGGTTGATTTGGTTGACATTGGCTGGCTCTTTTGTCTCTAGAGCCTCTATTCTCCTTATTAGGGTTGCAATTTTAGCTTCTGCAGCTATGGATGATTCTAGAGATAGGAGCCCTCCTCTTGAAGCTATAGATTGTGAATTCCTTAGTTTTTTCGAGGCTGGCTCCCATTGCAGGGTTTTCTCAGCTAAATCATCAAATAAGTCCCAACCCTGGTTCTCATCCTTTTGCAAGAACACACCCTGACACATGGTTTCTAACATGGTTTTTGTCTAATAGTCTAGACCATCGTAGAGAATCTGGCACTGACACCATATCTCCACACCATGATGAGGGCATTGAGCTAGGAGATCTTTGAATCGCTCAAAGTATCTCCAAAATGGTTCGCTCAGTTCTTGCCTAAACTACATGATATTTTTTCTAATGAGGGCAGTTTTGTGAAATGGGTAGAATTTCTTCAAGAAGGCCTTGACAAAATCATCTCATGTCGTGACAGAATCTACCACCAAACTGTACAACCATTTCTTCGCTAGGTCCTTTAAGGAAAAGGGAATGAAATATAACCTAACGGTATCATCTCCTAACTGGGGTATACGCAATATGAGGCACACCTCTTCAAATTTCTTAACAAAGAAGTATGTTTCCTCCGATTCTAAACAATAAAACTTTGGAAGAGTGTTGATAAATTGAGGCTTTAATTCAAAATTATTTTCATTTGCCTCAGGCAGTTTTATACAAGATGGTAATGAGATTATGATCGGGTAAAACCTGTCCTGAAGTAACGCCATCACAGGTTCTGGATGCAAGTGTAGAGAAGTGTTTCCAGTTAATCTAGAAGATACACGATCTCTCACCCACTCTTGCATGCAGCACACCACAAACAACGTAAAGGTAACAAACAAAAGAAACGAATAAAATAGACATACAAAAGAAAGAAAACAACCACAAAACCTTAGTCTAAAGTACCAGGACCTAGACGACTCCTAACTGGTCGATTATCTTGGGGAGGTTGTTATAGGAACTCGACTACAAGCTAATCGGCCAAGAAAGGGCAAAACTCAGTGGGAGGTATCCAGGCGTGCGCCACGAGCCTTAATTACGCTAAACCACGAAGCTTTTGAAGCTTTGCATCTCAATCCACTTTCCTTAGACACTGATTTTGCAAGAGTATAGTTCTTGTAATTTTCAACCTTTGTTAATCTCTTAGTGAGTCCGAGATGTCCCTAGGGCCAACGTCTATAAATTTTTAGTTAAGGCTTAGGATAGTGTGAGTGCACTTGGAGATGGTTTTTGGGCTAAGGAAGGGTGATGAAATCCCCACCTTATCTTGTTTATTTGAGATTTTGTCCTTAATGTCAATTGTGCAAGTGTACAGTTTATTCACAATAATGTAACACTCAAAGCGATAAATCACTCTAAAATATTGGTCCTATTCTATATGAATGCACACATACATTTTCTCCAGCACTCTTCAACAGAAATTGAAATGAAATGAAATAGACACGTGCCCTAAATGCAAAAGTCTAATTTAAATTTCAATTAAGCAATAAGTGAATTTCTGTTGAGTTTATTACACATGTATAAGGTGAAGCATTCAATGGAACTAAAAAATTTAGAAAGCAATTTTAGCGGCCTTCGACAACCCTGCAAAAAAAGTTGTTAGTACTTCAATCGGAGAAACTCGCTTTTACACGAATTTTTTCGAGGACAAATGAATCCTCGTGCAACATCTTTGGTCACCACTTTCGCTTCCCATGATAGTGAGCTCCTTCATACTTCTTCTACACACAAGAACAAAGAAAAATCTTTAGTATTGAATAATAATTGCTAAAAGAATGAACAATCAATGAGTTTAAGAATTTACCGTGCAGTTTGTGGCTAACGGGTCGTGTCCACAAGGAGAGATACGATGAAAGCTTTTTGTGAATCATTTAGAAACAAGGAATTGTGTTCGTTTTTTATGAAAAAGAGAATGGAAAGAAAGAGATGATTAAAAGAAAAAATTGCAACTTTTAGAAAAGGTTTTGGAGAAGGTGATTTAGAAAGCTTGAGAATTGTTTTGATTGTTTTTATAATAAGAAAGCAAATCTGGGCTCACTATCTCACTACTCAATTGTTCATTCTTCTCTTGAAATGTTAAGTTCCTCAAGTGATCATTTGCAAAACTTAAATTTAATTTTTAGAAAGTTTTAAATAAAGCCCATAAGATGGTAAGAAGAGTTGAGTCTTTTCTTCAAGAAATCATTAGAATTGAATATTAAAACATCAAGCGCGAAGAAGAAAGAATAAAGTAAAAACAATTCAAGAGATGTTCATGAAAGAAGTGAGAATTCAACAAACCAAACCCATCCTCATGTGCCTTCAAGAACACTTTCAAAAAGGAAGGCTTTTAAGTGAGGCATGCATATGAATCATTGGGTCTTTTTCTTTTAAAAACAGAAGAGAAGAAGAACAAGAGAGAGTTATGATAGCTAGCCCAGAAAACCGTTTAGTTATCCATAGAAAATAAAGAAGAAAACATAGACATAATGCAAACCATACCGTACTGCAAGTGGAAGAAAACTTGGCTCGACTTTTGTATTGACGTCACTTCAATCTTCAAGTACAAGCACTCAATTCCTCTCTCACAAGTTTTGATACTGGACTACAAAGTAAATAACAAGATTACAATTTTTGTGCTAGCTAACAAAGGGCCTAAATCCTAAGAAAATAAACACAAAACTTAGTCCAAGTCTTCGCTGCATTTTTCTTTGCTGAAACCCATATTTATAGCCAAAACCCTAACGGGTAGGATCCCGGGAAGATTGGGGGAGAAAATTCTCCCCCAACAAACTCCAAATAGCCGCGGAAACACGGCTAGGGCCGCATTTTCGCGGCCCTGGTGTGGCCAGTGGCCACACCCAAAGGGGGAAGTTCCTGGTTTGGTGTTTGGCTCGTATCTGCTGCTGGTTTTCTTTTTTCTGCTCCAATCATTGACGAAACAGCCTTTGATTGTGTGGCTTCAATTGCTCGATTCAGGGAGGATTCTTCTCAATCTCTTGATATGCCAAGATTTACCCCTGATTTCTTCATTTCGAATTTATTCTGAATTAATTCAGAACTTGGTGGGCTTTTGGGTTTGTTTCTCTTTTCTTTCTTTGAGCACTTGGGCCTACATTTAGTAAAGAAAAAGAAAACTTATTAAAAGGATTTATTAGCTAAAAAGCATGGTAAGGTGACAATGCAAATGCAATATATGTGACTAATCACACCCCCACACTTATCTTTTGCTCGCCTTCGAGCAAAACATCAGACTAATTCTAATCAATTATTAGACCACTTTCGCAGGTCACTCGATTGCACTGAGTATGTGCAACATGCTGTTAAACCTCTAGGTTACCCCTAGAGGACGAGTTTTGTCTCGTGAGGGTTTTCAGCAGATTACACCCACAAAATCAAAAAAGAAAGAAAAAAGTTAGTATTTTCGAAAAGCATTTTTTTCCTTTAAAGGAGAAAATATTTGAAGTATATTTGTGAGAGTTTAAGTAATCTATAAGTCATAGGAATATCAAAATTTTCATTCCTAAACTTAGTCTCTACTCAAAAACATGTCATCAATTAAAGTGAGGAGTCAATTTGTACTTCTCATCTAGTCTATTAATTTACCCTGAGTCGTATGCACCATCGTGATTGTGAAATTGACAAGGGTTCTTTAACATTAACTCCTATGCCTTATATCTATTTATTTTTGGTGAAATTTATTCCTCAATTTCAATAGGCTTTCTAATCTGCCTATGTAACGAGCATTCAGTCGGTGACACCCAAACCAGACAGTTTAGGGCACCAGGTGAGAAAATACTCCTAAGGACTTAAACACTCGAGCAGATAAGGCCACGAAACTAAGGTTTTTATTTATACGACGTACCCCTTTTAGGCGTGAATACTTATGCTTCATGAGGCATAAATACCCAGCTTAATTAGAGGATTTATATACACATTTTTTTTCAAACTTATCTAATTATCTTTTGCATGAATACTAAGGCTTGCTTAGGTCAAAGCACCTAACTAATCAATAATTAGACTTATTTTTTTTATCATATTTTTTTATAAGGCATAAGAGTCTTTGTTTTTAAACCCTAAGTGTGTAAGTGTATTTTGTGTGCATATTTCATCAAGGTAAATATCAAGACTAAATTACTTTCACAAATTTTCTTCCTAACCCTAAAAATCAAACAAGTTATCTTGTTTTGACCAAGTGTAAGAAATCCTAAGTATGATTCTCCTATTCCTTAAAATTGACTTAATTTCTTACAAAAAAATATATCAAAATATTGTCTACCCCTTCAAAAAGTTTTTTTTAATCCATTTTTTTCTTTTTTTTTTTTATATCAGTCATGTTAGAACCCTCCCCCACACTTATCTCATGCATTGTCCCCAATGTATGAAAGAAATGTATAAGTGCATGAAATAAAATGGAAAGGAGGAAAGTTACCGATACACTGGGTCAAAAAGATCCATTGCCGTTTCATTTACCGGCACCGATTCCAAGAAAGGTTTAAGGCGTTGACCATTTACCTTAAAGTCATTTCCATTCTTAGGGTCACTGATCTCAACTGCACCGTGTGAAAACACGGTTTTTACAACGAATGGCCCAGTCCATCTCGATTTCAATTTTCCTGAAAAAAGATGAAGTCTAGAATTATAGAGTAAGACTTTTTGTCTGGGGACAAAGGTTTTTCTTATGATGTTCTTGTCATGGAAAATCTTGACTCTCTCTTTAGTGATCCTAGCATTTTCATAGGCTTCATTTCTCAATTCTTCCAATTCGAAAATTTGTAATTTTCGAAGGTCACCGGCCTTAGTCAAGTCGAAATTCAACTGCTTGATTGCCCATAAGGCTCGGTGCTCTAACTCAACGGGCAAGTGACAAGGTTTGCCATAGACTAACCTATAGGGAGACATTCTTAGAATCATCTTGAAAGCGGTCCTATAGGCCCATAGAGCATCTACGAGTTTGATGGACCAATCTTTCCGATTTTGGTTCACAGTTTTCTCCAATATAAGCTTGACCTGTCTATTTGAAATCTCAACTTGCCCACTGGTTTGAGGATGATAAGGTGTGGACAACTTGTGAGTTATGGCATACTTTCGCATAAGAGCTTCAAAAGATCTATTGCAAAAGTGAGTGCCATTATCACTGATGATAGCACGAGGGGTTCCGAAGTGGGAAAAAATGTTCTCTATCAAAAACTTTATGACAACTTTGTTATCATTAGTTTTATAAGGAATGGCTTCTACGCACTTGGACACGTAATCCACAGCAACCAATATGTATTGGTTCCCAAATGAGTTAGGAAGTGGACCTATAAAGTCGATGCCCCAAACATCAAAGAGTTCTATTTCTAGAATTGGGTTGAGGGGCATCATATTTTGGTTTGAAATCCTTCCTACCATTTGGCATCTAAAGCACGTCTTACAAAATTCATAAGCATCCTTGAACAAAGTGGGCTAATAAAACCCACTTTGTAGCACTTTTTCAGCAATCTAACGGGGACCAAAGTGTCCACCGCATGCAAGTTCGTGACAAAAGGATAGAACACTCTTAACCTTCTCATCGAGAATGCATCTCCTAATAATTTGATCAGAACAGTACTTGAAAAGATACGGTTCCTCCCATAAGAAATACCGGACTTGAGATAAGAACTGATAAACATCATTTTTGGACCAATGAGACGGAGTTTGGTTTGTGACTAAGTAATTCACTATATCAGCAAACCAAGGTTCCCTAGAGATAGCTAAGAGATGTTCATCAGGAAAATCCTCATTTATGGGTAATTTGTTGCATGGAGAATTAGGGATCCGTGAGAGGTGGTCAGCAACGACATTTTCTACGCCTTTCTTATCTCGAATCTCAAGATCGAATTCTTGAAGAAGGACGATCCAACGAATGAATCGGGCCTTGGCATCCTTCTTCATCATGAGGTACCTAAGCATAGAATGATCGGTGAAAATGGTGGTTTTGGACCCTAGCAGGTAGGGACGAAACTTTTCTAAGGCAAACACTACTGCCAAGAATTCCTTCTCAGTCGTAGTGTAGATCAGTTGAGCATCGCTGAGAGTCCTACTAGAGTAGTAGATTACATGCTGCTTGTTATCAATGCGTTGTCTTAGGACAGCGCCTATGGAAAAATCAGAAGCATCGCACATGATCTCAAACGGCTTAGACCAATCCGGTGCAGATATGATTGGTGCAGAAATAAGCTCTCTTAAGCTTCTCCCAAGAATCTATGCATTCAGCATCGAAAGTGAAGGACACATCCTTAGCTAACAGATTAGTCAAGGGCCTAGCAATTTTGCTAAAATACTTGATAAATTTTCGATAGAAACCAGCGTGTCCTAGGAAGGATCTAATGTTCTTAATGCATTTTGGCATGGGAAGCTTAGCAATAACCTCGATTTTGGCTCTATCCACTTCAATTCCTTTCTTGGAGATTTCATGACCCAAGACAATTTCATGTTTTACCATGAAGTGGCATTTCTCCCAGTTCAGTGTCAGATTTTTCTCAGCACAACGTTGGAGGACGAGTTCTAGATGGTGAAGACATTGAGTGAATGAATCTCCGTAGATGGAGAAATCATCCATAAAGATCTCTAAGAATCATTCTACCATATCAGAAAAAAGACTCAACATGCAACGTTGAAACATTCCTGGGGCATTGCATAAGCCGAAGGGCATTCGACGATAAGCAAATGTCCCAAATGGACATGTAAACGTAGTCTTTTCTTGGTCCTTAGGAACGATAGGGATCTGGTTATAGCCCGAGTAACCGTCCAGGAAACAGTAATACTCGTGACCCGCCAAACGTTCAAGCATTTGATCAATGAAGGGAAGTGGAAAATGGTCCTTACGAGTTGCAGCATTCAATTTCCTATAGTCGATGCAAACTCGGATCTTCGTGGGAAGTCGAGTTTGAACTAACTCTTTGTTCTCATTTTCCACTACGGTGAAACCAGATTTCTTCGGAACCGCGTAGACAGGACTGACCCATGGCTATCAGAAATGGGATAAATTATCCCATTGTCTAAGAGTTTTATGATTTCAGCATGAACAGCCTCTTGCATTATAGGGTTTAACCTACGCTGCAGGTCTCTTTTAGGTGTGGCGTCTTCATTGAGATGAATGCGATGTTGAACGATGGTTGGACTTAATCCCTTGATATCAATCATAGTCCATCCAATAGCTTCCCTATGTTTTCTTAGAACAGCTTTCAGATCTTCTTCTTCCCCGTCATTTAAATGGGAGGCAATGATGACAGGAAAGGTCTCTTGTTCGCCTAGATAGGCGTACTTGAGATGCGCTGGTAAGGTTTTCAATTCTAAGAAAGAGGAAGGCTCACTGGTAGGACTAGTCAAATCTGTTTGCTCCATTGTTGGTGAAATAGGGTTTGAGGCCCAATTCATAGCAGAATCTACAACCTGATCGAGATTAAAGTCGCCAGACTCTAACTCGAAGTCACTCTCTATTTCTAACACCAATTCTTTCCCATGTTCACTTGTCAAGTTCTCAATTAGGTTGACTTCAAATGTTTGGTCCTCGATACCTCGGGATTGTTTTCCTAGATTGAAGACATTGACTTCTCTAGTCATGTCCCCAAAGGTTAACCTCATAGACCCATTCCTACAGTTGATGATGGCATTAGCAATAGCAAGGAATGGTCGCCCTAGGATAACAGGAGTTTGAGCCCTATGATTTGAGTTGGACACAGGTTGTGTCTCCAGAACTATGAAATCGACAGGATAAATGAACTCTCCTACCCGAATCAGGACATCATCAATCTGCCCTTTTGAAACTTTAACAGAATGGTCAGCCAGTTGGATGGTGACTCGAGTTGGACTAAGATTGCCCAACCCGAGTTGTTGATAAACAGAGAATGGAAGCAAGTTGATACTTGCCCCCAAGTCAAGAAGTGCACGACTAATCTCGGCTTGTCCTATTGTGTAGGCAATGGTGGGACTACCTGGATCCTTGTACTTGACGGGGATAGGACCTGATAATAGCTCACTAATGTTAGTGGCTAAGAAGATCTTTTTTAGAACATTAGTCTTTCTCTTCTTGGTGCACATGTCCTTAAGAAACTTGGCATAGGAAGGAACTTGTTAGATGGCATCAAGAAGTGGCACATTTATCTTCACTTGGTTAAATATCTCGATTATCTTGTCCATGTGAGGATTTTGCTTGTCATTTTTCAGCCTATTAGGAAATGGTACTATAGGCTGGTGCACCTGGCTGGCTGGCTTGTCTTTTTCAGATTCGTCAGAATTGGAAGAAATTGGATTAGATGAAGTGAAATCTTGATTGTGGTTGTGCTGAATGGGATTGGTTGGTGTTGACACTTGGTTATCAACTCTCTTTCCTGACCTCAATATATGCACAGCATTACATTGATTAAATGAATTATCCTCAACCAAATGAGCTTGTTGAGAATTCCTCGGATTGGTGACTGGCTGACTAGGCAGGGTACCCTTTTGTCTCTTATTCTGTGGAGTGGCTAGTTGACTCATTTGAACCTCTTACCTCTGGATAGTTTGCATGAGAGAATCTTAGTTTTTCATATATCTCTCATGTTTCTTTCAAAGTCAGTCATCTCCTTTCTAATTGAGGATTCTGGAAGGAGGATTATGGAGCTTGGTTAGAAAAGTTCTGTTGATAGTTTTGGAAGTTAGGTGGATGGTTGGGAGAATTATTATGGAAATTGGAGAAGTTGGGTTGATGATTGGAAGAAATATTACCATGATGGAAGTGGCTAGCATGATTTGATCGTGAATGGTCATTGTTGTTTTAGCTCCATGAGAAATTAGGGTGATTTCTCCAGCCGGGATTGTACGTTGGTGCGTAAGGATTGTTGTTCGACCTTGAAAGACCGCATTCATCGGTTCATGGTAGGGTTGCTGAGCCTGAAACACAGGGCACTCCTCGAACACATGATTCAAGGCTTGACAGTAAGTGCAGCCTGGGGTTGGAAATTGGTTCGGGCTGACTTGATTGACTGGACTTGGTTCTTTCATTTCTAGAGCTTCCAGTCTTCTAGCCAGGTTAGCTAACTTAGCCTCATTAGCGATGGACGATTCGATAGAATGGAGACCTCCTTTTGAAGAGATGGAGTTAGGATTCCTAGAGGTCTCACTAGCAGATTCCCATTGGATGGTCTTCTCAGCTAGATTTTCATATAAATCCCATCCTTCATCTTTATTTTTCTGCAAGAAACCCCATTGGCACATACTTTCTAAGAGTGTTTTGGTGGAATAGTCTAAACTGTCATAAAGAATTTGGCATTGTCTCCATTTCTCTATTCCATGATGTGGACATTAGACAAGGAGGTCTTTAAAGCGTTCAAAGTACCTCCAGAACGGTTCACTAGGTTCTTACTTGAATTACATGATTGTCTTCCTAATGAGAGCGGTTTTATGGATTGGATAGAATTTCTTCAAGAAGACCTTAATGAAACCATCCTAGGATGTGATAGAACCAGACGCTAAGCTATAGAGCCACTTCTTTGCTAGGTCCTTAAGTGCGAAAAGGATAAATCTCAACCTAATAGCATCGTCTACAAGGTGTGGGATTTTCATCATTAGACATATTTCCTCAAATTCTCTTATGAAGAAGTAGGCATCTTCGGACTCTAGGCCATGAAACCTGGGGAGTGTGTTGATGAATTGAGGCTTGAGCTCAAAATTATATTCACCAACCGATGGAAGTAGAATGCAAGATGGAAGTCAGGTCCTAATGGGTAGAACCTATCCTGGAATGATGTTGATTGAGCCATTACCGGATCTGGTCATGGTTCAAACTTGGGTGGTGATGTGTTTCTAGTCAACCTAGATGAATTAGGGTCTCTCGACCACGCTTGCATACACAAACACAATCACAAACACAAACAAGTTCAACCAACAGTCAACAATAGAAATCAACTAAGCCTAGTCTAAGGTAACCTCGACCTAGACAACTCCTAACTGGTTGATTGTCCACAAGAGGTAGAATGTAGACTTTGACCACAAGCTAATCAGCCAGGTTAGGGCAAGATTGGTGGGAGGTTTTCCGTCAAAGACGTTCCTTAATTAAGTAACCACCAATCTTCAGGCTTTCGGCCCTCAATCCCCTTCCTAGACACTGATTTGGCAGGAGTCAATTTTCAACACCTTCCCTCTTTAGGATAATCTCCTAGTGAGTTCGAGATGTCCCTAAGGCCAACGTCTATCAGATTTTATTTAGGCTTAGGTTTGTGAGTGCTTGGAGTTTGATTTTTGGGCTAAGGAAGGGTGATTAAATCCCCACCTTATCTTGCTATTGGGTGTTGCCGTTAAAATCGTTTTGTGCAAGTGTACAAGATAAATAAGATTCACTCAAAGCGATATAAATTAACCAAGAAATGAGTCCTATTCTGAATGTAATGTGTTCGTACCTTGCTCCAGCACTCTTCAACAGTAAAGTAAATGAATTGAAAAGACTCGTACTTAAAATGCAAGCGTCTAATCAATTTTTTAACTTTTCAACGAGTGTTTTACTGTTGGCTTAAAACAGGGATGTTGAATAGTAGAAATAGCACAAATATGACATACAAAAACTTAAATTTTTGCGAGCAATATGTCCTACAAAAAAGAGTTTTTAGTAGTCCAATGAATTTTTTTCAGATTTTGCAAAGCAATTTCTTGAAATTCTGTTTCCTACTTTCGAGAGTAGGGGCACAGAATTTGCAAGTCTTCTCTTGCAAAGCTTGAATGCTAGATCTTGATCTTCAAGTCCCTGAAACAACACACAAAAAATGTTAGAAAACAAATACACCGTCCCCTCCCCGGCAACGGCGCCAAAAATTTATTGCTAAAAGAAAGAACAATCAATGAGTTTAAGAATTTACCATGTAGCTTGTGGCTAACGGGTCGTGTCCACAAGGAGGGATGCAATGGAAGCTTTTTGGTGAATTGTTTAGAAACAAGAAATTGTGTTCGTTTTTTAATGAAAAAGAGAATGGAAAGAAAAAGATGATTAAAAGAAAAAATTGCAACTTTTAGAAAAGGTTTTGGAGAAGGTGATTTAGAAAGCTTGAGAATTGTTTTGATTATTTTTATAATAAGAAAGCAAATCTGGGCTCACTATCTCACTACTCAATTGTTCGTTCTTCTCTTGAAATGTTAAGTGCCTCAAGTGATCATTTGCAAAACTTAAATTTAATTTTTAGAAAGCTTTAAGTAAAGCCTATAAGATGGTAAGAAGAGTTGAGTCTTTTCTTCAAGAATCGTTAGAATTGAATATTAAAATATCAAGCGCGAAGAAGCAAGAATGAAGTAATAACAATTCAAGAGATGTTCATGAAAGAAATGAGAATTCAACAAACCAAACCCATCCTCATGTGCCTTCAAGAACACTTTCAAAAAGGAAGGCTTTTAAGTGAGGCATGCATATGACTCATTGGGTCTTTTTCTTTTAAAAATGGAAGAGAAGAAGAACAAGAGAGAGTTATGATAGCTAGCCCAGAAAACCGTTTAGTAATCCATAGAAAACAAAGAAGAAAACATAGACATAATGCAAACCATACCGTACTGCAAGTGGAAGAAAACTTGGCTGGACTTTTGTATTGACGTCACTTCAATCTTCAAGTACAAGCACTCAATTCCTCTCTCTCACAAGTTTTGATACTGGACTACAAAGTAAATAACAAGATTACAACTTTTGTGCTAGCTAACAAAGAGCCTAAATCCTAAGAAAATAAACACAAAACTTAATCCTAGTCTTCGCTGCATTTTTCTTTGTTGAAACCCATATTTATAGCCAAAACCCTAACAGGTAGGATCCCGGGAAGATTGGGGGAGCAAACGCTCCCCCAACAAACTCAAAACAGCCGCAGAAACGCGGCCCTAGCCGCGTTTCCGCGGCCCTAGTGTGGCCAGGTGGCCACACCCAAAGGGGGGAAGTTCCCTGTTTGGTGTTTGGCCCGTATCTGCTACTAGTTTTCTTGTTTCTGCTCCAACCGTTGACGAAACAGCCTTTAATTGCGTGGCTTCAATCGCTTGATTTAGGGAGGATTCTTCTCAACCTCTTGATATGTCAAGATTTACCCCTGATTTCTTCATTTCGAATTTATTCTGAATTAATTCAGAATTTAGTGGGCTTTTGGGCTTGTTTCTCTTTTCTTTCTTTGAGCACTTGGGCCTACATTTAGCAAAGAAAAAGAAAAATTATTAAAAGGATTTATTAGCTAAAAAGCATGGTAAGGTGACAATGTAAATGCAATATATGTGACTAATCAAATAATAAAGCTGTTCCCTCCCCGGCAGCGGCGCCAAATTTGATCGACAAAAAGCAAGCACAAGAATAAGTAAAGAGAGTGTAGGTCGATGTTACTACTTTTGCAATTCTTCCGTAGTAGCAAAGTGGCTATACGGGTCATATCCACAAGGAGGGAGAGCGATAAAGCTTGATGTGACTTCTTTGTTCAAGAAACGAGAAAGTTCTTTGTTCGAATAAAGAATGTAAAAATGAAACAAGTTAGATTCAAGAATAGTTTTGAATTGGTTTGCTTGTTTATAAAAGTGAATTTTTCTTAGTGGTAAAAGCATATGGCTAACTTTCTACTAAGTGCTCCCACTAATCCCTAACTTCTTGAAGATACAGCCTCACGATGGATCATAGGCAAGTAAAATCTTTATACAAAGGAACTATTCATGTTGGGAATGAATGAAAGTCCTTCCTTTAACTTAACTTTGCACGGCAAGAACTTGGACATTCCCTTATTAAGATCCAATAGAAGGCGAGAATAAGGGAAGACACAAGTGCACTAACAATATCGGCAAAGTTAAAAGGAAAAATCTCTAACTTACAAAAATAAGTAAAGGATACAATTCATAGATCATTAAAAAACTCGTTAAGCATGAAATATAAGAAAGGGAATACTTGTATGTAAGTTAGAGTTAGAACCCACGTCTTAAGATATCATAGCTCTCGTTTGCACAAGGCTTATTTGACACTATTGACTCATTTGGGTTTATCAATCAAGTGTTAAACATTGTGTGGGTTAGTAGTTAGTTAGACATTGGAGTAAAAGAAACAACAAAAGAAAAGGGGTAAAGAGAGAGGGAGTTACACTACAAGAAAGTCAAAGAA
Organism: Agave tequilana; assembly: GCA_038442645.1. Lineage (NCBI taxonomy): Eukaryota > Viridiplantae > Streptophyta > Magnoliopsida > Asparagales > Asparagaceae > Agave > Agave tequilana. Next base: position 173,768 of record JAVJIF010001318.1, on the reverse strand, counting down.
AAGAAGTGAAGAGAAAGGAAGTTACACTACAACAAGGAAGTAAAAGTAAATGGAAAACACAAGTAAATGGAAAGAAGAAAGAGAAGTAGTTACTTGTATTAGCTTGTCACCTTCAAATACTACACTTACGTACTCTCTCTCTCTCTTTTACTCTAATGGCTAAACTAAAACTAAAAGAAGAAGGAAACAATAACAACTATAACTCCTTGAAACAAAGCAATAATACAACTCTAAACTCTGGATATCTCCCAACTGAAGACCCTTGGGGGGTATTTATAGGCATCAGGGGAAAAGGGGCCAGGGGGACGACCCCTTGCCCAAAGCCTGGGTGCGCGCATGCCCGTACGGCCCCGAAAACACGGCCTAAGCTGGGTTTTCGTGGCCATGCCAGGGCAACACGTGCCTGGCTTCGGTCAGTGCGTCATCCTGTTTGTCCCCTGTCAGGTGGATCTTCTGGTTTCTGGATTTGATACCCTGAACTGACAAAATCTCCTCCCTAAAGTCAATGGCTACTTGGTAGGCCTTTATTCACCCCTTAAATTGTGATTTAGGGTCTTCTTCTTCATTTGCACACCATGAATCTAGGATCAAGCAAGCAAAGCTTTATTAGCAGAATTTCATCAAATAACTATGCGGATGTGATAAAAATTATGCAAAATTCAAGACTAATCACCCACTTAAAGTGACATTAACCCCACTAATGTAGTAGAGTTAGCCCATTAAATACTAAATCAAAAGTTTAACCTGGCTGACTCTCGCATAGAGGTGTAGAAAGCCTCGTGCGAGGCTGGATTTAGCTCTGCACGTGGGGCTGGATTTAACTGCGTGCGCGGGGCTAGAGCACTTAATCAGAGCTAAATCCTCAGTAAGGCTAGAAATTAGCCCTTTGTGTGGAGTTTCAGGTGAAGTTGGTATTTAGCTCTTTGCTGAGCTTTGAAGGGCTTCATGGAGAAGTTATAATTTAGCCTCTGGAGTGAGGCTAACATCTTGGGCTTGCGCGAGGCTAAGTATTGAGCTTACTCAGCCTCAAAAACCAATTTGTGACATGTTCCCTGCTTCACTGGATCAGCAGGGCCCGAGCTTGTTCATCAGTTTGTCCGCGACTTATCTTTTATAGATGTCGACAAGTTGGACATCATTCTGACCAGTTGAAATTTGTAAGAGGAGCTTATCAGTTTTAGTGTGTCAACAAGACCCCCTTCAAAGTTTTCACAAATCTGTTATGGGATGGTTTAGATTTTGAAATACTTTGAGCTGCTTTGATTGATAATCATAGATATGTGTGTACGGGCTTCGCCTTGGTGGTTGAATTTGACTTCGCCTTTAGCCCTGCTTCCGGGCTAGAATAGGCTTGCCTATGACCTTGGACAAGCTCGCCTCTGGGTGGCTTCGCCTTTGATAGGAGGCTCACCTTAGGGCTGGAATAGGCTCACCTCTGGGAGGAGCCTCGTCTCTGAGCTTCGTCTTCGGGCTTCTTTAAGCAACCTCGCTTGGCCTGTTTGGTTGATGGTGGAAGTGAGGAAGTAAGGAAGTGAGAATTAGTAATAATTCCCTTTGGAACTTGGGAATTGGTTAGTAAGTTTTCCGGTGTTTGGATGTTGTTAGGAAGTGTGATTTGGAAAATGTTATGTCTTTTCCGGTGTTTGGATGGTAATGTGAAAGTGAAAGTGAAAAGTTGACCACAAAGTTGACCGCAAAATAATATTAAAATAAAAATTAATTAAGAAAAATAAAAAATAGACTGTAATTAGAATGCAAGTGAGATTTACATGATCAAAAAATTAACTGTTTTGTACTACAACTTATTATAAATGAGATTTACATGACCACAAAATTAACTGTAGCACTTTGGAAGTGAGGAAATGGTTGTGTAAAAGAGAAAAGAGAGAAGGAAAAGGAGTTTTCTTATTTTTCTTTTTCGGCGTTTGGATAGATAGGGAAGTAAGCAATTATACTTCCTCATTTCCTTACTTCCGCCCACTTCCTTGCATCCAAACACCCCTAAGTGAAATTGGCCTGTCAGCACCCCTGTCAACGCTAGTCTTGCATGCACTGTGATGGAACAGTGTTCCATTTCCAGAGGCCAAATGATCTCTCATGAATTAGGAGGGAGATTACTCCCTTTTCTAAGGCTTTGAACGGATTCACATATATTTACGAGGGATATTACCCTTTTTCCCGAGGCCAAGCACTCTAATGCTATAGCCTCGCCAGCGCTTTAAAACTTGAAGCGGCAACGGCGAGGTTAGGCATGGGGCCTATAAATAGGACCTTTGTGGTCCTTTCTAGAGAAATTTTTTTCCTTCAATAAGCCTCCAATAGAACCTATCTTCACTCCTTGCTGTCTTTTGAAGACACTAGAGTCTTCGCCCTCTTTAGCTCTCCAAAACTTAGATCCATGGCCTCTTCACAGCATCCATGCAATGAGACCGAGGCCTCTGAGACTTTAGAGACCTTCACTTCGGTCGTCATCCGATCTTTAGCCAGTGAGTCTCGGCTGTTCAGAGATTTTGCCAATTAATTGGTGACTTTAGGGAGTTTATCTCCCTCAATTTTGGCTTTACAAGCTATTCCAGGGATTGAATCCCCTTGATTCTCGCATTTGGCGAATCTTTGGAGAAAGGTTTCAGCCTTTTCAAGCTTCTTTACGAGGCTAATACTTGCCTAATTAGGCAAAGACGTTCTTCTAGGTGAGGTTTATGCCTTGGCCTTCCTAAGACGAGGATAGCCTTACCATATAGGCGAGACTATACCTGGGCCTTCTCGAGGTGTAGCTAGCCTTACCATATAGGCGAGGTTATGCCTTGTCCCTTTTAGGGCAAGTCAAGCCTTACCATTTATGCTAGGCTAGGACTTAGCCTTTTCTAGACTAGTCTAGTCTTGCCATACAGGCGAGGTTAGAACTTGGTCTTTTTAAGGTTAATCCAACCTTGCCATTTTGGTGAGGCTAAGACTTTGCTCTCCCTGGGCCAGTCTAGCCTTGTCATATAGGTGAGGGTAGGACTTGACCTTTTTAAGGCTAGTCCAACCTTGCTGTTTAGGCAAGATTAAGACTTGGCCTTTTCTAGGCCAGTTTAGCTTTGCCATGTAGGCGACACTATCCTTGGCCTTTTTAAGGTGAGGTTAACCTTGCCATATAGGCGAGGCTATCCTTGGTCTTTGCTAGTCCAGTCTAGCTTTGCCATATAGGCGAGGCTATCCTTCGCCTTTCTCAAGGCATAAGTGTCTTTCAAGCTATCGAGCATTTCACCTCTGAATAATCTGATGTTTAACCTCAGGGTAGAGTTAGTTCTGCTTGTGGAGCGAGGCTAGATTCGGATCAGTTCCATTCAGGGAGCGAGGCTCTGACTTAGCATTTTCCTTTTTATTCAATTCTAACCCACTTTTTTTCTTTGTTTTGTAGTGCATTATACTCCCGATCCATTGAGCAATCTCTTCGACTCGACGATGAAGGAGAATAGGAGTATGCATCTTCATTTTCAAGTCCAGGCTTTATTTATCAGTAGGAAGAACATACTGGAGCAGCTGATACTAATTCCAGGAAGAGACCAATGGTTTTTTATCCAAAATAACCTACTTAGTTGCAGACTTGTGCTATTAATCTAAAAGTATATGGGAGCTATGTCATTGTTTTCGTCAATATCTCGCCTTTGCTAGGTCTCAGCACAAGATATTTGAAGGTCACAGGAAAGGGGGTGTCACCAGTAAGGTCTTAAATCCTTCCTTTGTCAATCTTGTTCAAAGAAGTGACAGTGACGAAGAACCCATGATCATTGGATGACTTTGTGGTGGCAATATTTTTGATTAAGCGAAGGATTTGGATAGACAACGAAGAAGTATACTATCATATGAGCGGCAGAATAGTGTTTTTACCACTGCATCATAGTAAAATCGAGTAGACCTTCGTCGAACAGACACTGCTTCCTTAGGGTCATCGGGTAATATGTCGTGTAAAGTATAGTCGATGATCGGGAATCGCCAGTCGGGAATCGCCAGTCCCTTGTTTCGAGGTTTGTCGAGGTTGTATGAACTTCGCTAACCTCGAAATCATACTTCAGGCAGAAGAAATGATCGGTGTGTTGGCCCAAAGTTCATTAGCCCTTAGTTTTGATGATAACAAACCATATGTAGTTAGGTATTAACAAAATTATTTAATTAAATTTCAGGTAAAAACATATGTTGCATTTCAGCTCCATCACAAGACTCACATATTTAGAAGCCAAGAAGATTTAGATCCTAGAGTCTGGCACACTAGAAGAGCTCAAGGATAAAGCAATATCGAGAAGACTGTTTCAAGATTTATATTTTCACCTTTTCCATTTTCGTTAGGATTTATAATCATTTGTTAAAACCAAGATGAAAGAAGTTGATAGCTTTTGGGATTATCACACACACAAACATTTAATATTCTTTTATATTTTCTAGCAAAAATTTATTACCTGGTTTCTTGCTGAGTTTCAGAAAAACAAGTTTAGGAAAATCAGGTTTCAAAAAAACAAGTTTTGAAAAAACTAGTTTTTGTTTTAGAAAAGAATTTTTATCAAAATATAGTTCTAGTCTATTTGGTGTTGATCTATGATCACACTCTAACTCTTCAAATCCCTAGAACTCTATTTTCTATTTACTTATCAAAAAAAATTTGTTGAAAAAATATTGACTTCAAAAAGATATCCTAAACCTGTTTTGGCCCTCAGCCTGGCAGAGCAAAACTGCTCTGTCGGTCGATCAGGCAGTCGACCGACGTGCACCAAGTGCACGCGTGCACTTCAGTCGATCGGGCCGGTCGACCATCTTAAAGAGCAGTACTTTCTGTTTGTTCCGATCGACTGAAAACTCTCTGTTTGGGAACCACAATTGACAGTCTAATCGATCGCTTTTCTGAACGATCAGAGATTCAACCATTGGCGGTCGACCGGGCGATCGACTGATAGCAGAAAATTCTGCTAAGTTGGCTCCCAACGGCTAGATTCAATTTTGTTTTTTGTTGGGCCTTATCCCAATGGATCTATTGAGTTTTCTACACTTATTTTCATCCCTTATAAATAGTGAGACTATGAAACAGCTTAAGAATAAGATTTATAAGCCTTACATCAAAGTTTTTCATAGTTTATTCTCTTTGCAAAAGATTCTCTCTTGAGCCAACTATTTCCAAAAATTTGGTGTTTTAGCTTGAGCCTTTCCTCTACTTCTCTACTTGCTATTTACACTACACAATCCCAAGTGTTTCACTTTCTCATCTTAGTTGTAGGGTTGTACTTGTGAGCTATATTTATGGCCAAGTGTTGATTACCATTTTTATCGATTGAGAAGTTGTAGAGGTTGTAGCCTCAAGCGATCTAGTAAGCTCCAAGTTGATGTTGCGACACGGTGAGAGAGGACAAGTGTGTCAGAAGAGTTCTAGTGAGAACTTGTAACCGATTGATGATCCGGTGGGATCGATCATAGTGAAAATCTTTCATCATGTTTAAGGCGGGGACGTAGAGCAGTGGCTCAAACCTCGAAGCATATCCTTATGTTTGCGATTGCCTACTATCTCTCTAAACTCTACTCTCTCTCTTTACTTGTACTTATATTGCTTACTCTTTTGCAAGATCTATCTAATTGTTATTGCTTATTGCTAATTTCTTTTTAATTCCGCAATATTTTCTATCAAGTATAGCATCATCTATTCACCCCCCTCTAAGCGATTTTCAATTAGTATCAGAACCTAACCCTAGCATTTGGTTTAACCACCTTAGGGAGATTCTCTTTATTTGACTATATTCATTAGTTGCATCTATTATTTGTTTGTGCACTAACTTGTTTCCAGGGCATCACTTGACTTCTCTAGCATCAAGTTCCCACCCAAATTTGATGGGTTAAATTTTCCCATTTGGAAGATTAAAATGAACCTATTTATAAAGTCCCTAGGAGTTAGTGTTGCCAAATCCATTACCAAAGAATTTATTAAACCTCACGGTGATAAGAATACATGGTCCGAAGCAACCGCTAAGGACTATAAGGCCAATGTTCGAGCCCAATATTCACTTGCACAAGCATTAAATGAAGATGATCTTTCTCGTGTGATTAATTATAAATCTGCTTATGAAGTTTGGAATGATCTTATTATTACTCATGAGGGGACATCGTAAGTCAAGAGATCCAAAATTGACTTGCTCCGTTCTCAATATGAGAATTTTCATATGCTTGAAAATGAAAGTATATATGAAATGCTCACTTGGTTCACCAAGATCACTAATGCATTATTCTCTTTAGGTGACAAGATTGATAATGACCAAAAGATCCGAAAAGTCATTAGAGCTCTTCCCAAATCTTAGGAAGTTAAGGCAACCACCCTCAAGGAGCTCAATGATAGGGAGGAGATGGACTTCTCCGGCTTCATCGGTAATCTCAAAACCCATGAGATGTAGATGAAGGTGAGAGAAGAAAGGGAGGCTCCAAAGAAGAAAGCAATAGCTTTCAAGGCGACTCCATCCTCCTTTGATGAAGATGAATCATCAGAAGACTACAATGAGGATTTTTCCATGCTCATTAGAAAAGTGGGCAAGATTTTCTACAAGAAAGGTAGACAAAGCAACTTCCGAAAAGGAAGACCTCAAGGAAGACTTGAAAAGAAAGGGAGAAAATGGGTTCGTGCTTCCATTGCAAAAGAACGGGTCATCTAATTACAGATTGCCCCTCTCTACAAGCTTCAACCTCTAAGAACGTGCAAAAGAAGAAGAAGGCGATGGTGGCCACGTAGGATGACTCGAAGACAGAATCCGAAGAGGAGATCGACACCACACACATGTGCTTCATGGTACATAGTGATGAAGCTTCTAAGGTAAACCTAAAAAACTCTTTAGAAGATGAGGATTTGACCATGGATGAATTAGCACAATTTTTTGAAGGATTATAAAATAGATATGAAATTTTCCTTGCTCAAAATAAAAAGTTGAAAAAGGAAAATGATTTATTAAAGAACAAATTTGAGTTTGTTTTAAATGAAAAAATGATTTATCAAAATCTTTTAAGAAAATGAAAATGGATTTTGAAAAATATAAAACTACTTATAAGGGTAAAAGACCAATCATCACTTATAATAAAAATAAATTTTTGGATATTCAAAAACGCATTGAGGTATTGGGTACAACTTTGAAAAAGTGTGCTTTTGACATGAATAAATTTGCATCTATGTTTCCTAAGGGAAAAACCCAAAGAAAACACACTCCTCGTGCATCAAATACACACGCACACTCACATCAACACAAGCATGCATTTATGTATGAAAAAAATATATACTTGTGCACATTGTGACCGCAAAGGCCATTTAGCAAAATTTTGTTATGCAAAATTAAATATGATAAATAAAAATGTTTGGGTTCGAGAAAATACTTACCCCAAAGGACCCAAAAAGATTTGGGTATCAAAGGACACGCCAAACTTAATTGATACAGGTGCATCGTCCTCCTCCAAGATTTAGAGGGAGATGATGCCTGGGTGGTGAATGCATCAAGGCTCAATGAACAAATCGTCACTTGCATCGCTATCAAAGAGGCACCTATTTTTGAGATTTCCCTTGATTTGGTAACATCTCTACTTGAGAATTTTATTTCTAGCTAAACCTATTCATGCATAGGATTTGCTAGTTTCATTTTATGCTTTAATTATATTGTAATATCCCTAGTTAGAAATACTGTATTTTTATTTTCTTAAAGAATTTATTTTGATTTAAAGATTATTTTATTGTTAATTATTAACTTATTTTCTGACTTGTTGCATTATTAAGTAAATAAATTATTTTGGAATATTAAATGGTAACTTGACTTTATATATAATTACGAATATTTCTTATTAATATTTTTAATTACTTATTACTATTACTTCTATGATTATTCTTATTTTTAACTCATATTATTAGTGGTAGTTATTACCATTATTATTCCTCCAATATAATTATTATTTATAATAATTATTATTAGTGTTAGTATTATTTTATTTTTTATTTTAATAATTGTATTAATATTGGTTGTGGTAGTAGCTAATTCTATTATTAACTCAGTATGATAATTATTTATTTTTATTTAGTGCCACTATTATTGTTGTCATTGTTATTGTTAATTAGGATTATTATTATTGCTTGGTAATAATTACCATTATTAGTTAAGATTATTATTATTATTATTATTATTTATTATTATTTCATATATGTTAATATTGTTGTTGTCACTAATTAATTATCATTATTATTAATAATATTATTATGGTTTGTATTTATTTATTATTAGTTGTAGTAGTATCTGAGACCCTATAAACCCATCAACCCATACCCATTAGCCTTGACGCTTACCCATTATCTCCCCCTTTAAATAATCCTCTCCTAATCTAGCCCTAACCCTAAGCTAATCCATCTTAATCTCTTCTCCCCCCCCCAATCCAACTGCCAACACCCCACGCCTCAACCCCCATTGCCGTGAAGCCATCCATGGTAACAACCCACCACGGCCAACGGCTCGAGCCCCTTCCTTGGGCCTGGCGCACTTCTCCTCCATCAAGCAGATGATAGCCCGGACATGCTCCCACACGAGCCCACACACAATCCAGGACACCTCCCTCCTCTCCGGCGATCTACCGACGGCCTCCGCGTCCTCCGCAACCACCAGGCCATGGCGGCCCAGGCAAACAGCCTATGCACCAGGCCTGGTGCATCCCTGCCGAAGCTTCTCCCCATGACCAGATCCAGCGCCCCTGTGCACTGCCCTCCTACCTCGGCGCATTACCGCCCCTGCCCCTTCCCTGACGCGCGCACCTCCTCAGGGTACCCCCTGTGTGAAGCCTAGCGCCTTCCATCGCTGGCAGCAGCCCAGGAAAACGCCCCCTTGTTAGCAGCCCGCTCCCCTCCACCGGCGAGTCGTGACTACCTCGGAGCCTTTCCCGGAGTACGCAGATCATCTTCACAGCCTCTAGTGAGTCATGGTTTCCCTCCGCGATCTCCGCCGGCATTGTCCGTACTCGACGCGCCGCTACCATGGACGCTTCGCTGCCATGCTCGTCCCTCTCTCAACCTCAGGTATACCTTCTCTTTATGTAAATAATTGCTGTGTTTGAATTCATAATTGAATGTGTGTTGGTGTAATTAAGGTGTATTTTATGTGAATGCATGAATTTGTATCAGAGTGTACATGGGTGTTAAGGTGTACAGCATGGGTGTGCTGTAAATGCATGTGTGTGTAATTTATATATAGTAGGTGTGTGTGTGTGTGTAATATGTATATGTGTGTTGTGTTATGATCAGTGAGTGTGTGTGTGTGTGTGTGTGTGTGTGTGTAACAGTGTGTGTGTGTGTGTGTGTGTGTGTATAAGGGTATGCACGTGTTATTTGCATAGATGTGTATACTTGTATATGTATGTATACTGACGTACACGTGTGTGTATCCATGTGTATATATGTATGTATTGAGAGATGCATGCATGTATATATGTGTATGTGTGTATATATATACATACTTGTATACGTATATATGCGGGTCTATACGTAAGTTTATGTGTGTATATTGTGGAGTGTATACGTGTACGAGGGTATGTTTGTGTGAGTTCATGTGTTTGGTTGCATGTTGCAGCGTTTCGAATTCTTTTGATGAGATTCCAACCGTTGCAGAAGATCCAAACTCGATCAGATTAATGCCCGTTGTGAACCTGATACATAGGCGATTCGAAGACCAATCTATGGGATGATCCGTAGATCAGTATCGGTTCGTGTAGTGAAGACCTGATGGTGATTCGGTTCCAAAACCATGTCATTTCATGTGAGTGTACGTTCTTATGCATTTCCTTATTTACCGTTGTCGGTATGCGTTTACATGTTACACTTATCATTTCATGTGACTTTCTATTATATTTTACCAGTTTGATTACTTGTACCACTTCATGAGACATCTGTGATTGTTCACTTTATTTACATAGTTGATAGGAGCTTGTATCAGTGTCATTTCATGTGTTGGTAGTTTGGCGTTGTTGGCTTAGGCCTAGTGTTGATACACCTTAGATGTGATTTGACTCGCATGGATCTGGAGGTTGACATAACTGGTATTAGTTATCAGATTTGACATTCATGTATTTGGTGATTATTCCAACCAAAACACTTATAGATATTGTGGACCAGTAGATATGACGTTTCTATATCGATATGAGACAGTTTAGAGATACTACAGATTATAGATCAGATGTAGTTGATGTTAGACATTTCAGAACTCGATGCTTTGTCACCAAGATATTAGTATTCTTACTAGTTCTTATTTAATTATTTATTATTCTGGATTCGGTTATAGTTGTGAGGAAAGTTGGACCACGATTTGGATTGATCTGGGATTTATGTTATTTACATTGGATATTGATCAGTATTTAGTTGTGACTGATTTTGTTGGATTGCGACCAGATGTGTGGACATCTTACCTTTGACTTCGATATGTGACATAATATTGGTTTTGGATTATTACAAGCAAGGGTTCCTAAATGTATCAACTGATTATATCATTTGAGTATGGATGAGTGGTTAGTATTGACTTAAAGTGAACTATTCTAAATTGTAGTTGTTTGAGGATGTTTCCTTTTCAGATATGATTTCGGTATATGTTGACTTAGTTGGTCTCAAGGCAATACCATGTGTTTCATGTTTAGTTATTGATTACTTCAGTTAATAGAGATTGAGCTATTGTGATAGTGATCTATTCGATATTGGGGATCTTGTACTTCAGAGTTATCAGATAGCAGTCATCACTTTATCAATTATTGGTGAGATTGGTTGTTGGTGATCATATGACGTGTTCAGAGTTTATAGGAGTTGGTAGATATCTATATCAGTTACAAGTTGTTAGTGACACCATTATGTTAGTGGCTATATCTCCAGTATCTTATTTTAGATATCAGATATTAGTTGTTAGCTACTTAGTTGTCAGATATCAGTTGTCAGTTGTTAGTTGTCAGATTATCAGCTATTCTTGACATCACTAGTTCTTGGAGATATCAGTTATTCTTTAATAATAACTCATTAATTGCTTGTTAATAAAAGACACCATAACCCGGGGAACATGGGTAATTGCCTGATGATGCATGTCGTGTATTTTGGAAAGTCTTATTATGGTACCGAGTTATGGATTCCAACCATAGGGAACCAAGGTAGTACTGGCTACCTAAATATTCAGTTGTCAGTTGTCAGGGCTATGCCCGGATTACGGCGCCACGCTAGTTGTCTTTTCGTGTGGGGCTGTGGTCTTCAGTTATTAGAGCCTTGTGACTTGTCTTGGTTCAGCGCCAGGGGTTTAGACCGTGGTACCGAGCATGCACGGTACCCTTCCAAAATACATGCACTACATTGGCAGGCAGTTACAATGACAATAACTTTGTTTGATATGTGGGAAAACGGCTATGGTTGGGACACAGCTAAGTACTACATTAGTTAGGTTCATAACAACCAATCAGACTAGTGACATATGCTAGGTTACACATCTTGACATCAGTTGCTAGTTTTCAGTTGTAATAATTGCCTTTTATCTTCATTCATGTTGTAATACAGTTATCCTTCAGTTATTTGTTTATCATATTATTTAGTTATCTTATATTTGCAGTTTATCTTGTTATTATTCTGTGCACATTGCTTAATGTACGAGCTTTCCCCTTTACACACACACTCACCAGGTCGCTTTCTGACGACCCTGGATTTGCATATGATTGGACGCTTTGTTTCTATTGTTCAGGTGTTCGTTGAGACCGTATACTTCACGAAGAGCTGGAGCTTCTCCCTATTCTATTCTGGTATTCTTATCTTTCTTTCTTTCATGTTATTTCTTGATTCTCGTTATATCAGATTCAGTTATTATTTCAGTCTTTATTTATATGATATCATGCGTGGATGCTTATATGTGATATTACAATAATCATGATTTATTACAGTTGGGATTTATAACTTGTTACGGGTTACTTAAGGCTTAGTGCATATACGTGAGATATTTTCGTTGTGCATATGCGTTGCCGACTCGTGTCGCATCTTTAGGAAGCGAGGCGTGACATGTATTGACTTGCATGCCCCTATTTTTTTGGTATCTTGATTATAGTTGAGCTTGTGCATTTAGTTTGCTTTTATTTCTATTCTAGCCATATTTTGTTTGTTCATGTATCAAAGATTTTTTTTTTTTTGGTTATTAAATGTTTTTATTGTCAAATATGAAAATTTATTTGACTATAATTAAGCAAGTAAATGAAGATAGCAATTGTACGCCTCAACTCTTATCTAGAGGAATGTCGAGAGAAGTTTAGAACCCTTAAAGGGGTATTCGGCTTCAATATCTCAAAATTACTTAATTATTAAAAAATTATGTTATTAATAATAATTAATTTTTATGTGTTTTTCATGTCTATTAATATTTTAACATTATTTCCCTATTTTATATGTTAAAATATATTAGATTCTCATTTCATCTTAAAAGAAAATAAATTAAAAACAAAAAATAAAATTTTTTTTTTCTGTTTTTGGGCAGATACGGTCGACTAACTGGTCGACCGAGTTAGCCTGTCTTAGGCCCGATCGACCGGGCGGTCGACCTATCTAACCAAGAATTAAAAAAAATTTAGCCCGAAGCCGGTCGACCGGGCGGTCGACCAACTTAAACCGAGTTTGCTCTCAGTTTGCACCGGTCGACCAGGTGGTCAATCAGGAGTTGGGAAAACTATTTTTCACCCGATTTTATAAAGCCCTAAATCCCCAAATTCCCTCATTCTTTCTTCTCCAACCGGTTTTTTCTTTCTCCCCTCTTCAATTCTCCTTCTCCCAAACCCAATCCAACCCATTAAAACTCTTCCAATCCAAAATTTATCCTACAAAATTTGTTAAAATCTTTCTCAGGCTTCAGATCTGCAATTTTCAGGGATTTTTCTTAGATTTTAAGGTATAACCAAATTTCTCCTTAATCTCTTCAATTTTCTTTGTTATTCTTTTTATCTATCTTTATTTCGTGTCATTATCCTGTTTAATCCTTCAACATGTCCAAAAGATCCAGATTTGAGAAGGGAAAACCCCCCGAATCATCATCTAACCCCTTCATCTCCCAAAATGCATCTCATAGATTTATAATAATCCACAATAAAAATATTATCTCTGGTAGCACTGTGGTGCTTAGTGATTTTGAGCACATTAATCTTGCTAATATTTTAAGTACTAGGTCACTTGAGCATTTTGTCACCATGAAAGAACCTGTTTACTCTTAATTAGTACATTATTTTTACTTTAACCTGTCCTTCCAAAATAATCATATCAGGTCTAGAGTTTTGGGCAAGGATATAAATATTTCCCTTGATAAATTAGCTCATCTCCTACACCTCTTCTGTGAAAGGGTAGATATTTATAATGTGGATCTACATGAATTTACTTATTCTGACGGTGAGTGTGCCCACACCGCCTCCATTTTGCTTCACGATGATGATAATCTCGCTTTAGTTAGGAATGAGGAAGTGAAGTATTACACTTTCATCGCCCAAGTCTAAACTAAAATCATTTTCTATAACCTCCTACCAAAATCAGGAGAGTATAGTCACGCTAGGCGTTCTGCTCCTCTTCTGATCTATTGCCCTCTGAAAGGCATTAGAATAAATGTTCCTAAACTCATCATCGACTACATGACGTCAGAATGCTTATTACACGTCTTCTAAAGCAATTCAGATTCGATCTTTCCACTGAACGGTCCATCGAACCATCTGTTGACATCAACAGCACTCTCCTCAAGAAGATGCGTGTTAAGGAGCGTGCTTCTGCTCCTCAGCCCCAGCCTCTCATTCCTGTTGTTGCTCCAGGATCTTCTTCTGCTTCCTTTGATCCTTATCTAGCTTTCTCCACTCAGCTTCGGGAGCAGAACCAGCAGATGTTCGTTCAAATAACCGCTCACTTTCAGCGGTTAGAGCAGCGAGTGGACAATAACCTCCATCACATTTGTGATTCCATTCGCTATATATAGACCTGCGTCAATGACATCTACAATAGGTACACTTGGCCGGCTCCTCTTCCGAGTGGCCGCTCACAGCCACTTCTGTCCACGGGTCCTCCTTTCGACGCATGGGCTTCTCCTCCCGTTGTTCCTGAGGCACCAGCTTTCCCAGAAGACCCTGTTTTTCAGAAGGGTTGACCCCTTTTGTTGATGACAAAAAGGGGGAGAGATATTTTTGATAGAGTTATTTGAGTTTATTTGAGGGAGTTAGTTTTTATGTTTGGGAGTGTTTATTTTCTGTATTTAGATTTGGATATGTACTCTGTTTTATGAACATATGATGCTTTGTGTGTTTGTTTGTATTTGATTTTTGAGATTGGCATGAACCTCTAAGCATGTATGGACATATTTATTTCTAATATGGCAGTTATTCTTATTATCTCTATATGGTATATGTGTTTGGTTCTATATTGTTTCTTATTCCCTTTTGATCCAACCATCTGTCACTTATTTGGAGGCTGCAGGTATTTTTGGATAGATGGACGTAACCATTTGTGCATACACTCTCTTATCTTTGTATCATTGTTATCCATAGATGGTTGGAATATGAGTCTAATTGTTATATCCTTTATATATGATTTTATTATGCATTTAGCTCTTTTATATCATATTCTTATATATGCATGTGTTAAGGGGGAGCTTCACTTGAAGTCTCTTCCCAAAATAATTGTAATAACTCCATATGTTTTGTCATCATTAAAAAGGGGGAGATTGTTGGCCCAAAGGCCATCAGCCCTTAGTTTTGATGATAACAAATCATATGTAGTTAGGTATTAACAAAATTGTTTAATTAAATTTCAGGAAAAATCATATGTTGCATGTCGGCTTCATCACAAGATTCACACATTTCGAAGCCAAGAAGATATAGATTCTAGAGCCTAACACATTAGAAGAGCTCAAGGATAAAGCACTATTGAGAAGATTATTTCAAGATTTGTATTTTCACCTTTTTCATTTTAGTTAGGATTTATAGTCATTTGTTAAAACCAAGATGAAAGAAGTTGATAGCTTTTGGGATTATCACACACATACATTTTATATTCCTTTGTGTTTTCTAGGAAAAATTTATTACTTGGTTTCTTACCGAGTTTTAGAAAAACAAGTTTCAAAAAATCAGGTTTTGGAAAAACAAGTTTTGAAAAAACTAGTTTTTGTTCTAGAAAAGAATTTTGATCAAAATATAGTTCTAATATATTTAGTGTTGATCTATGATCACACTCTAACTCTTCAAATCCCTAGAACTCTATTTTGTATTCACTTATCAATAGAAAATTTGTTAGAAAAATATTGTCTTCAAAAAGATATTCTAAAACATGTTTTGGCCCTCAGCCGGTCGACCAGGCGGTCGACCACTGGCGGAGCAAAACTGCTCTATCGGTCAACCGAGCGGTCGACCAACGTGCACCAAGTGCAAGTGTGCACTTCGGTCGACCAGGCCGGTCGACCGTCTTAAAGAGCAGTGCTCTCTGTTCCAGTCGACCAACAGAGAATTTTACTCTCTGTTTGGGAACCACAGTCGACCTGACCGCTTTTCCCAATAGTCAGAAATCTGACCGTTGGGGGTTGACCGGGCGGTCGACTGACAGCGGAAAATTCTGTTAAGTTGGCTCCCAACGGCTAGATTCAATTTTGTTTTTTGTTGGGTCTTGTCCTAACGGATCTATTGAGTTTTCTACCCTTATTTTTATCCCCTATAAATAGTGGGACTATGAAACAACTTAAGAATAAGATTTATAAGCCTTACATCAAAGTTTTTCATAGTTTAGCCTCTGTGCAAAAGATTTTCTCTTGATCCAACTATTTTCAAAAATTTGGTGTTTTAGCTTGAGTCTTTCCTCTACTTCTCTACTTGCTATTTGTACTACACAATCCCAAGTGTTTCACTTTCTCATCTTGGTTGTAGGGTTGTTCTTATGAGCTATCTTTGTGATCAAGTGTTGATCACTATTTTCTTCGATTGAGAAGTTGTAGAGGTTGTGACCTCGAGCGAGCTAGTGAGCTCCAAGTTGGCGTTGCAACACCGTAAGAGAGGACATGTATGTCTGAAGAGTTCTAGTGAGAACTTGTAAACGATTGACGATCCGGTGGGATCGATCATAGTGGAAATCCTTCATTGTGTTGAAGGCAGAGACGTAGAGCAGTGGCTTGAACTTTGAAACAATCCTTGTGTTTGTGATTGCCTACTATCTCTATAAGCTCTACTCTCTCTCTTTACTTGCACTTATATTGCTTATTTTTTTGCAAAATCTATCTAATTGTTATTACTAATTGCTAGTTGTTTTTAATTTCGCATTATTTGTCATTAAGTATAGCCATCACCTATTTACCCCCCTCTTGGTTATTTTCAGGGTGGCCACCGTGAGATGGTAGCTGGTATCAGCAGGCAAAACCAGTGCAGCTGCTAGAGCCGCTAGAGCATCTGCTTTTGTATTTTGGAGGCGGGATACATGACTAATGGAGAAGCCTTCAAATGTATTAACCAACTGAACGGTTGCATGATGATAAGGTATGAGGTCTTCATGGCGGACCTCATATTCGTCCTTGACTTGGTTGATGATCAACTTGGAATTATCATAAATTTTAAGGTATTGTACCCCCATCTGTTGAGCGAGCTTGAAGCCAATGAGCAAAGCATTATACTCAGCTATGTTATTAGAATAAGGTTCTGTTAACCAGAATGCACGAGTGAGGACATGATTCTCGGGTAAGATAAATACTACCCCACTCCAGCGTCAATCTTGCCTTTTGGTTCGGTTCTTGATGCGCCATCAAAGAATAACTGCCATACATCATCGTTGAAGTCATGTTAACTTCGATAACTTCATCTGGAATATCTTCATGTAGTTTTGAAGATTCTGAAACTGGGTGAGCTGCCAAGAAGTCTGTGAGGGTTTGACCTTTGATGACCTTCTAGGGTACGAAGGTCATATTATATTGAGACAACAGTATAGCCTAATTAGTCAATCTCAGGGAACTTGGTTTTGTTATCAGAATACGAAGAGGATTGACTCTTGAGATGACATGAATAGTTAGCCCGACCAAGTAATGCTACATCTTCTAGATGGCAAAGACAAGAGCAAGACATTCCTTTTCGACCAGGTTGTAGCAAATTTCTACGCCAACCAAGGTTCTGCTGAGATAATAGATGGCCTGCTCGGTACCTTTATTGTTTTTATGTTGGAGCAAAGCACCTAAAAAATAGTCCATGGCTCTTACATACAGTAAGAATGGTTTTTCTCGCAATAGGAGATGTCAGGACCGGAGACTTAGTGAGGCATATTTTGATATGCTCAAACGCTTTCTGACAAGCACCATCCCAGACAAAAAATACGCCTTTCTTCATTAGGCGCATGCATGGTTGACAGCGACCCGACAGGTTTACAATAAACCTTCGGATGTAGGCCAGTCTGCCTTGAAGACCTCAGAGTTCTTTGAGATTCTTTGGAGGTTGCATGTCTTGAATGGCTTTGATCTTGTCTGAATCAAGATGAAGTCTTTTGGATGTGACAATGAATCCCAGGAACTTGCCACTTGAATCTCCCAAGAAAGACTTCGTGGGTTCATCTTTAGCTGGTGAGCCCGCATAAGATCGAGCATTGTTCTCAAATCGTAGAGATGGTTGTTCTCATCGTGACTTTTGATTGCAATGTCGTCAATATAACACTCCACTGTCTATCACAAGTGATCGCAGAAGATTGTGCTCATTACACGCTGGTAGATGACACCTGCATCCTTTAAGCCAAATGGCATAACCGTATCACAAACACACCCAACGATGTTCGGAATGATGTATGCTTTTCATCATCCGGATACATCTTGATTTGATTATACACTGAAAAGCCATCCATAAATGACATCCCTTTGAAATCACACGTATTGTTAATCATGACATCCGTGATAGGTAACAGAAACTCGTCTTTAGGACAGGCTATATTAAGATCACGAAAGTCAATGCAGACCCAGATCTTTCTGTACTTTTTAAGGACGGGTACAACATTAGTAACCCAGTCTGGGTGCTGGTCCTCTCGAATGAAGCCACATTCGACGAGTTTCTGAACTTCAACTTCAATTACCTTCATAATATTGGTTCGAATTGTCATTGTTGTTGTTTGACTTGCTTAGCATCCGGCTTGATATTGAGGTGATTCATCACCACCTGAGGGTCAAGGCCAGGCATGTCTTCATAGCTCCAAGAAAAGACATCTATATTCTCTTTTATCAAGGCTATAAGGTCTTACTTCTCTGTCGGTGATAAACTTTCGCTTATAGAGATGAGTTTCGGGTGCATTTGATCACCAACATCAATTTGAATCACTTTATCTTTTGTAGAAGTGTCTAGGAAAGAGATGTGTGAAGTTCTTGCACAAATATTTAACAAAGAAAGAAGGTTTAGAGACAACCTTATGTGCTCTTGATCACTACACAAATGTATTCAATGATTGATGTATCCTTTCCAATCTCCGTTATAGCAATGGGTATACCGGGTCGATTCTCGAGGAGAGCTCACGATAGAAGTTTTACGGTTTGTAGTGAAGAAATGAAAACGAAGATTCTTCTTTGTATTTACACAAATTCAAGAAGCATGGAAAAGAAAATTAAAGAAGTGGTGGGAAAAAAGAAATCAAAAGAACTTTGGCGAAGTGTATTGCTTAAGAAAAGAAGCTAGTAAAAAAGATGTTGGAAAACTTTAGATGAGAAAGTACATAGCTAGCTAACTTTACTTCGCTAACTTACTATACTCAATGGTGATGCTTGATTGCCTCATGTTGATTCATTGGCAATAGAGATTACTTTGCTTATTTGTGAAAAGTCACCTAGAGGGGGGGTGAATAGGTGACAATGCTAATCTAGTGAACTTAATGCGGAAATTAAAAACTTAATGCAAATTACACTCAAGTGCTATCAACAAGTGATGCACACACAACCAAGCCAAGCAATATGAATGAGCAATGTAAAGAAATGCAAGGCACAAAGTAAAGAGAGAGTAGAGAGAGAGCCAATGGATCAAGCGCAAACACAAGGATATGTTATCGAGGTTCGAGCACCCAGCTCTACATCCCCGCCTTCGACACACGAAGGATTTCCACTAGCTCGTCCACCTAGGACCCTTTACAAGAGTACCCAACTCCTCTCTTTACAACCTCCTCCTTGAGGCAAATTCCAAACCAATACAACAAACTCCCAATCACCAAACTATACAAGGATCACCTCTCAACTAGAGGGATACAACCCAAAGCACAAAGCTAAGAAAGATTGGGTTACAACTTGGTGGTCACAACAACAACCACAAACCACTTCTTCTTCTCACACAAATATCCTATAGATATAGATAGTAGATTTTAGCTCAAGTGTGGAGAAAACCAAGGGATTTGAAACCAGCAACTCAAAGAAAATCTTTGGGAAATAAATGAAACCAAGATAGAGAAGTTCAATTCAAAAGCTTTTCCCAAAACCTTTTTCTTTGATTTTTCAAACCCTAATGAAAACACCAAAAGATTGTTCAATTTGAATCCAAAAACTTATTTTGATTGCAGCAAAAACACCAGAGAGATAGAAAATTTTAGCCCTAAAATTCTTAGAGAAAAACTCCCTCAAATGGGGTATTTATAGGCAATTTAGAAAACTAGCCGTTTACAGAATATTTGCCAGAAATAGCCTTCCGGTCGACCGGCCCGGTCGACCGTCCAACGGTCAATTTTTGACCGTTGGCAACTAACAGTCGACCGGCCCGGTCGACCGAATAATCCCGAGAGCAGATTATTCTGCTCCGGTCGACCGTCCCGGTCGACCGCTGACTGTGCCAGAAACGTGTACAGGTTTGTGCACGTCGTCGGTCGACCGTGACGGTCGACCGGCTACATGCGGTCGACCGATACGGTCGACCGAACTAGCCTGGCAGGCAGCAAATGGGTCAGAAATCTGAGATAAAAAATATTCCAATAAATCCCACAAAATCTCTAAAATTCCACAAAAATAGTTTTATCATTTTATATTGAAATACAAACTTGTGTTAAAAATCCTAACACAAATTTCAAACATATTAGACTATTTTTGTGTCATAGAAATTTTGCCAAAACCAAAAACCGTATTTTCTAAAACCTTGTGTTTTGAATAGAAAATACACATTGTCTAAAACTCATCCATGATACAAAAATATGATATTTAAACACTTTGAAGCATATTGTATATGAATAGAAATTCAATATACAAGAAACATCATTATTTTTGTCATTAAGTCCAAAAATATGTTTTGTTGTAAATACCAAAACATAAAACACATGGAATAGATTATCAAACAAAGTTTGTCTAAACAATTTAAGCATGCATGTATATAGAACAAATCTAATATACATAAACCATGTAAACTTGTTTTGATAAAAATCTATTCATGAAAACCAAGATCGGTTAAACCTAAAACCGAAAATTAAAACATGAAAGGTGTGTGTTGTGAACTTGAGCTTATCATACTATTCTAATCTTTACAATTAGGATCTAAACCCAAACTAAAACTATGGATACTTAAGTCTTCTTGTAGAGCGCAATCTCCAAGCTAGAGCGCAATCTCCAAGTCGGCTTGATCCAAAGCTCCTTGATTCACCGAGCAAGTGCTATATATGATCTTTGACGCTCGGGCTCTTGAATCAACATGTGAAAGATGTGTGGAAGCTTTCACCAACTAATATCTTGTTAAATGATCTGAAACTTAAACATCACAAGATAAATTAGTACACATAACTACATGAGTTAATCATCATCAAAACTAGAGTGGAAGGCCTTTGGGCCAACAATCTCCCCCTTTTTGATGATGACAAAACTCATGGAGTTATATATGCATGGATTAAAGTAAAGCTTCAATCTACAAGAAACATCATTATTTTTGTCATTAAGTCCAAAAATATGTTTTGTTGTAAATACCAAAACATAAAACACATGGAATAGATTATCAAACAAAGTTTGTCTAAACAATTTAAGCATGCATGTATATAGAACAAATCTAATATACATAAACCATGTAAACTTGTTTTGATAAAAATCTATTCATGAAAACCAAGATCGGTTAAACCTAAAACCGAAAATTAAAACATGAAAGGTGTGTGTTGTGAACTTGAGCTTATCATACTATTCTAATCTTTACAATTAGGATCTAAACCCAAACTAAAACTATGGATACTTAAGTCTTCTTGTAGAGCGCAATCTCCAAGCTAGAGCGCAATCTCCAAGTCGGCTTGATCCAAAGCTCCTTGATTCACCGAGCAAGTGCTATATATGATCTTTGACGCTCGGGCTCTTGAATCAACATGTGAAAGATGTGTGGAAGCTTTCACCAACTAATATCTTGTTAAATGATCTGAAACTTAAACATCACAAGATAAATTAGTACACATAACTACATGAGTTAATCATCATCAAAACTAGAGTGGAAGGCCTTTGGGCCAACAATCTCCCCCTTTTTGATGATGACAAAACTCATGGAGTTATATATGCATGGATTAAAGTAAAGCTTCAAAGAAGCTCCCCCTTAACTCATGCATAACAATAAAACATATAAGATATGCAATGAATGTTCTTAAAATACATTTATATGTGTTTAAAACAATATCAAAACATGCTCTTGATACCAATAAAGAAAATAAAAATGAAACATTAAAACATGCACATAAACAAGGCTTCTTTTCATCAAATGTAAACTATATGCAAACAACTAATATGCATATAAAACTTAAATTCTTCTCCCCCTTTTTGTCAATCATCAAAAAGGGTTAAAAATAAATTTTTCTCCCCCTTTTTGTTCAAAGCATAGAACTAATAAAGGGTTAAATCAAATATGATACCAAAAAAAAATGTGGCAATGAAGTGTATATTGATATCAATTGAAAAACAACAAATCAATTGAAATCAAAATGAGAACATATACCAATTGAAAACACAAATAAAATGAAAATCTTGATACCAATTAGTAAGTAAACAAATAACCTACCAATTGTAAACAAACAAACTAGATACCAATTTTGGAATTAAACAATACTAATTATGAATTTCCTTAAAAACAAATCTTGATATCAAATGAAACTATTATTCTTTAAAACACAAGATACCAAGTGAAATTATTTCTTTGCCAATTGAAATCCTTATTTTCTATCATAAAGCAAGGGAGTGGGAAACAAGAACAATGGTAAACCAAATACCAATTGAAATATAAAATATGAGTTTTTCTCCCCCTTTATGAAATACCAAAAGAAAATATGCATAGGCTTGAAATAAGATAACAATTGAAAATTAAATCAATTGAAACATGATATTCATTAAAAATTCAAGCTTAGCAATCTTAAAATTGTGATAAAGCTAGTATATGAATACAAAATGAAAAACTCAAGCTTAACATAGCCAAAATTTGTGCTTTAAGATATAGGGATATAATAAGCACAAAATAAATCATCTATATATGTATATAAAAAATAGCTACCAATTGAAATTGATACTATATGACGTGCAAGCATACATATATAAAACAAAACATATATGAGTATACAAAAGGATGTCAAGATTGATACCAAATTGAAAGAATTCAATTGAAACAACAATAAATACAAGTGTATATCTCATATCAATTACCACCCAATCATGGTTCAAGATAAAAAGGATTTTCATTATAAAGCATACATGAACATGATCTCCCTTCCAACCGCCCATAGATGGTAGGGGTTTTCAAAATAGATTTGAAATTATAGTTCGTTTGAAAATCACTACCAAAGAAAGGAATATCGCAACTAGTTAAATGGAAATTTGTTAACTAGTACGAAATCCTTCAAGTAAGGAATAACAAAAATATTTTTCATGAAACATGAAAATCACATGATCACTAAACACTCAAATTCCATAAAGCCCAAATCATTGTCTCATGAAAACAAACCATGAGTAAACAAGTAAGAGAGTGAACAAGTGTAATGTGAAATACATTTCATCATGAAAATAGACAATCAAGCTCAATATTAAAAATATGAAATTCATCCAAACGATTTAAACTTCAAGGCATATGTATGTCATGTACAAACTAAAGTATACATACATATCCTAAACATGAAGAGTCCACAAAAGTGTATGCATGAAGGCACGTGGCTCAAGGATGTATATGTATAAACAATAATTTGGACAAGATAGACATATACATGAAGTCAACCACAAGATCATAGAAACACATTAAAAATGAGGAATACAAGTCAAATGCATGAATCATCAAAACTAGACTATACTAGTACATCAAATGACTACAAATGAGCGTTCAAGTACAAATATGTAAAGGTCTATTTGTAGCTCACTAGATGTACAAGTATAAATCCTAGTCTTAATGAAAACTAACATTCAAGCAAGTAATCAAATCATGAGGCATAAAACGGGTCAAAAATCAATATGAACATATTAATCAAAAATATGAAGTATTAATGACCTTTTAAAACTAAGATGGATGTATGATGCAACGATCTCTCAAAACAAGACTAAGAGCCGTATACCCCGTGAAGGGTTCTGAACTCCTTCCTCCTGATTCCCCTTGAATGGGTTAGAGGTGCGCAATGCAACCTTGTTGTATGATAATTGATCGAACAAAGAATGAATAAAGTGCAATGATGAAATGCACACAAGATATATCACAAACATCCATATAATCATCTAAACAAAAATCATGGAATCATGAACATCATATGATCATTATGCATATGCATGTGCATTAGATCTAGGGCATACATGTTAGCTTAAACAAGAAGTGAACACTAAATATAGATCCATATGAAACATGGGTGCTCAAGTAACTAAACATGTATATCTCAAGTCTAATGAACATCAAAACACAACATGCTATAAATGAATGATCTCAAAAGCATGTAAATAATAAATGGGAGTTAGAGAATGATACCAAAACCAATGAAGGTGCATCTCTAGTTCTCCAAAACATGGTGGTCATCTCCACCTAATCTCCTTGAGAGTGAAGCATCCAAATAGTTCTCATTCAAGCTCGGAACGCATCCACCTCAAGGTACCTCCACTCTCACGTGATGCGAGAGCTCCCACCTACATCAAAAGCCAAAGAGGTGGTTTTTGGTACCCATTTTCTAGTGGGTCCACGGGGTTAGTTTCTTTTCTTACCCAAACAAAATTAGTTGCTAAATTTTCATGATAAATGCGATCATAACAAAATCTAGCAAGGTGGCCTTTTCGACCACAATGTGTACATGTGTACACGTGAGCATACATATGATGATGGTGATCATGGAAAGCATGTGTATGCCTAGATGGGAGTGCATGCAAGGTTGGAACTTGTTTCTTGCGAATCAAGGTTTCCAAACGTGTGTGATTCATGGCACAATGGCTCAAGGTGGAGCCCAAACAATCAACACTTTTCTTCAAATTATTTATATCATTTTCTATGCTAGAAGACAAAGTGAAACATGCTATAGGAGTGCAAGAAGTAGAAGCTACATTAGCATGACAAACATGCAAATCAATATCATTTTGCAAAGATTCATTTTTAGACAAAACCAAATTCAATTCTTTAGTAATAGAATCAATTTTATTTTTCAAAGTAAGGTTTTCTTTGAAAACACAATCCAATCTTGAGGATAAAATCTCATTGTGCTCCAAAATATCATCACAATCATTTCTGCCTTTTAAAACTTCAATTTCTTTTAAAGCAATGTCAAGTTGAGATCTTAGTGAGTCACATTCACTAGTAATCTCTTCCTTCTCTTGCAAAACGGTTTCAAAAGTAGAGCATAAATCCTTCATTTCTTTTTGTAAATCAAAATGTTTTTCTTTCAATGAGTTATGTTTTTCCAAGAATTTTTCAAGCTTAGAAGCAAGTTCAACATTTAAATTTTGAACCTCAAAACATCCATGGCAATAAGAGCTAGAGCTATCATGTATTTGAGAGTCCGATTGTACCTCATGGGAGTCATTCCCATATGCCATAAAACAAGGCTCTTCGGATACATCTCTCATAGATCTCCTCATATTGTTAATGATCCTTGGAAGCTTCGGAGATGTCAAGACGCTCCAAACTGCAAAAGCCGAATCAAAACTATCAAAAACAAGTAAAAGATTATTATCAAAAGATGCTCTAAGTATTTTAAGTGCAAGTGCATTAGCCTTCTTATGCTTGCTACTATTAGGGAGGGTTTCTATAGTGATGGCTTGATAAACTAAATGACCTAGAGTTTTTAAATGCCTAGTCATGTCCACCTTCCAAGCATCAAGTCTAAAATTGTCAAACATAGGAGGGCTAGCCATGAGTGCAAACTAATATGTGTGCAAATGATAATGTAAATGAAGATTAGCAAACCAAGATCTTAACTCCTAGGTGGTTAAACCTAAATATCAGGAGCGCTAGCTCTGATACCAATTGAAAAGTCACCTAGAGGGGGGTGAATAGGTGACAATGCAAATCTAGTGAACTTAATGCGGAAATTAAAAACTTAATGCAAATTACACTCAAGTGCTATCAACAAGTGATGCACACACAACCAAGCCAAGCAATATGAATGAGCAATGTAAAGAAATGCAAGGCACAAAGTAAAAAGAGAGTAGAGAGAGAGCCAATGGATCAAGCGCAAACACAAGGATATGTTATCGAGGTTCGAGCACCCAGCTCTACATCCCCGCCTTCGACACACGAAGGATTTCCACTAGCTCGTCCACCTAGGACCCTTTACAAAGAGTACCCAACTCCTCTCTTTACAACCTCCTCCTTGAGGCAAATTCCAAACCAATACAACAAACTCCCAATCACCAAACTATACAAGGATCACCTCTCAACTAGAGGGATACAACCCAAAGCACAAAGCTAAGAAAAGATTGGATTACAACTTGGTGGTCACAACAACAACCACAAACCACTTCTTCTTCTCACACAAATATCCTATAGATATAGATAGTAGATTTTAGCTCAAGTGTGGAGAAAACCAAGGGATTTGAAACCAGCAACTCAAAGAAAATCTTTGGGAAATAAATGAAACCAAGATAGAGAAGTTCAATTCAAAAGCTTTTCCCAAAACCTTTTTCTTTGATTTTTCAAACCCTAATGAAAACACCAAAAAGATTGTTCAATTTGAATCCAAAACTTATTTTGATTGCAGCAAAAACACCAGAGAGATAGAAAATTTTAGCCCTAAAATTCTTAGAGAAAAACTCCCTCAAATGGGGTATTTATAGGCAATTTAGAAAACTAGCCGTTTACAGAATATTTGCCAGAAATAGCCTTCCGGTCGACCGGCCCGGTCGACCGTCCAACGGTCAATTTTTGACCGTTGGCAACTAACGGTCGACCGGCCCGGTCGACCGAATAATCCCGAGAGCAGATTATTCTGCTCCGGTCGACCGTCCCGGTCGACCGCTGACTGTGCCAGAAACGTGCACAGGTTTGTGCACGTCGTCGGTCGACCGTGACGGTCGACCGGCTACATGCGGTCGACCGATACGGTCGACCGAACTAGCCTGGCAGGCAGCAAATGGGTCAGAAATCTGAGGTAAAAAATATTCCAATAAATCCCACAAAATCTCTAAAATTCCACAAAAATAGTTTTATCATTTTATATTGAAATAAAAACTTGTGTTAAAAATCCTAACACAAATTTCAAACATATTAGACTATTTTTGTGTCATAGAAATTTTGCCAAAAATCAAAACCGTATTTTCTAAAACCTTGTATTTTGAATAGAAAATACACATTGTCTAAAACTCATCCATGATACAAAAATATGATATTTAAACACTTTGAAGCATATTGTATATGAATAGAAATTCAATATACAAGAAACATCATTATTTTTGTCATTAAGTCCAAAATATGTTTTGTTGTAAATACCAAAACATAAAACACATGGAATAGATTATCAAACAAAGTTTGTCTAAACAATTTAAGCATGCATGTATATAGAACAAATCTAATATACATAAACCATGTAAACTTGTTTTGATAAAATCTATTCATGAAAACCAAGATCGGTTAAACTAAAACCGAAAATTAAAACATGAAAGGTGTGTGTTGTGAACTTGAGCTTATCATACTATTCTAATCTTTACAATTAGGATCTAAACCCAAACTAAAACTATGGATACTTAAGTCTTCTTGTAGAGCGCAATCTCCAAGCTAGAGCGCAATCTCCAAGTCGGCTTGATCCAAAGCTCCTTGATTCACCGAGCAAGTGCTATATATGATCTTTGACGCTCGGGCTCTTGAATCAACATGTGAAAGATGTGTGGAAGCTTTCACCAACTAATATCTTGTTAAATGATCTGAAACTTAAACATCACAAGATAAATTAGTACACATAACTACATGAGTTAATCATCATCAAAACTAGAGTGGAAGGCCTTTGGGCCAACAGTTTGTTCAAGTACTTTACCGTTTTGAAGATGAGTGTTCTCTTGTTCTTAGCTTGAAGCCTCATATTGATTCATTGGCTCTCTAGATAGATTTTCAATGATGAACTCTAGGATTGGTACTCAAGGGATGCTAAGTTAGAAGAATCAACATTCATTTAAACATTCAAGACATAACAACAAATTAGCTTGAAGTAAAGAAGTTGTTCTACAAGTAGCACATGTTTGGTGATCCATCTCCATGTTCCATCAAGGCTCTTGTTCTAGACAAGGCTCTAAATGAGGCACGCATGAGTCATATGGAGTTTGAACAAGCATTTACCAAGGGAAAGCAATTCTACTTCCTTGGAAAGCAAAAGAAACTCTAACAATGCAAGTATAAAAATTTGCAATCATCCAAAGAGATAGAAGTTAGCTAGGTAAGTTGTTAGCTAGCCATGCAATAGAGATTTAGCTATCCATTACACAAGAAACAAAGCAACAATTCATGATGTAAAGCAAAGAGAAGTAAAGCAATGGAAATGCACTAGAATGAAAACAAGAAAGTAAAGCAAAGTAGAGCAACGTACTAGAGCTTGTAAAGAGAAGAATGAAGCTTTGATTAATCCTTGCTTACAAGTAATGTCACCTCCTTGCTTACAAGCTTTCAACAGCACTCTCTTTCTCTCTTTGACAAAATCTCTAGGAGGAAGAAGAGGGAGAACTAAAACCTAAAGAGAATACCAACACTCTCTTACAAAATACAAGAATTTCCCCTAATCTCTCCTCTCTCTTCTCTCTTCTCTCTTGAAGACCCTGGTCATGTATTTATATCCCTCAGTGAGAATCATCTAGAGCCCTGGCCGTTGGCGCAAAATCCGGGATCTAACAGAATCACAACTGCCGCAAATTGGCGGGAAAATCTTGGATTTGGCGGCAAAATCTGGGCCGTTGAGGCCAGATTTTCTGTTGTGAGTTTGTTGCGAGGTTGTTATCCACGTGGCCTTCTGGAAGATTGAGTTGACGCGCGGATCTCTCCTGATTCTGGATTCAAATCTTGGGTTCTTTTGGGCTTTGAATTAATCTCTTTAATTATTGCTAATTAAAGAGATTTTTGGGCTTTTTCTCTTTTAAGATGTGGACCTGCAAAAATAGAGAGAAAAGGATTAAAAATCACATTTTTATTTACAATATGCATGGTATGGAAGTGGTAAAATATGCAAATATGTATAACAATCACACTCCCATACCTAGCTTTTGCTCGTCCTCGAGCAAAAAGGAAGAAAAAGAAAGAAAAATCCTAACTAGTTTATTACACCACTTTCGTAGGTGACACGATTGCACTGAGCATGTGCAACAAGCCGTTAAACCTCTAGGTTACCCTAGAGGAGGAGTGTTGTCTCCTGAGGGTTTTCAGCGGATTGCACCCACAAAATCCATAAAGAAAATAAAAGGGTTAGTGAAAATTTTGATCCATGTTTTAAAGATTCTCCCTTAAGTTATAGGTTTTAGGTTACTCTAAACTTGTCATTCCTCTTATAAGCGTCTATTTGGAGTTTTGTTTTCAACTTAGGTTAAGATTTTAGGGAAAAGATCAAAACCGGATTTTGCATCAATCCTAGGATATATACATCTATAAATATGAAGGATCTTTTTTAGACTAAGTTCATTTATTTACTAATATATATAATATTTTTTTCTTTTTTCTTTTTTTATATACAATTTTTATTTATTTACATTTTCTTAGCATCCTTAGGCTTTCTAGTTTACCCTTGTAGCGAGTCTCTTACCGATGACTCCCAAACCAGATGGTCTTAGGGCACCAGATGAGAAAATATCCCTCGGGTTCGATGACTCAAGTAAACTAGGCCACGAAGGAATTTAAGGACTTAACCACCTTTAGGCGTGATCGGCAATGCTTCTTGAGGCACGGCTAACCAGCTTAGTTAGTGGCTAAGTATTTATTATTTATTTATGTACATCTTTTTTTTCTTTTTTTTTCTTTTATATTTTTTTTATTATATATATATGTAAATAAAATCACAAAGTCTTTGATTAATCCTTCAATATGTTTAATGTATATATCCTAAAGAAAGAATTAAAATCTAGTAATTTTTCTAATCCTTTATTACTTAACCTAAAAATCTAACAAAACTCCTCTTTTTAACTTATAATTAGAAATCTTAGTTAAGAGCTTCCTTAATCCCTAAATTTCAAGTTTGATTCTTTAAACATGGATCAAGAATTTCCTTTTTTTTATTTTCTATTTTTTTTTATTTTTCTAAGAAAAGTAAAATCTAAAAAGAAAGGTAAAACCTAAAAAGAAAGTGAAAATCCTAAAAAATAAAAGGCCTAAAAAGAAAATGAAAAATCCTATGTTAGCATCTACCCCCCCATACCTATCTCATGCATTGTCCTCAATGTATGAAAGATGAAATGATGCATGAAATAGGTAAAGGATAAAGCTACTCCCTCTGTCGCTTTGGACCCGATGTGGTGCTAGGTCCAGCCGACTGTGATCTCCTCAACGCTGCCTCCATACCTTCTAATCGAGAGGATTGCTCCTCTACCTTTTTCCTAAGCCGGACCTGCCCCCTAAATATCTTCTTCATGCCCTTCCAGATGGTGGACATGAAGGCTCTTGATTCTGTTGGGGGGTCCTGCCTCCAAAAATGTGGCTCATCTATCACCTCTAGGCTTTCCTCCGAAGAGGACTCCACAGGTACATCCTCAGGCTGGGCACTGGGTGTCCAGAGCGCCTGCAAGCAACCATTATATGAGCTTGTGGGTCTCTCTACAGTAACAGGCACTCGGTCAAATGTATTAAAGACAGCGTCTGATATGAAATGTTTACACAGACGTGTGATTAAGATTGAATGGGAATGCTTTGCACCCCGAGTGCGGGAGGAATTTTCAAGAATGGCATGGAAGATGGCCCTATTCAAACAGACCGTGTGGTTTCGTGTCATTAAATCATGGATTATTTGTAACACGGGTATGTTAAAGGATGATTGATGGTCAAGCCCAAAAATGTTGCGTTGGACTCAGCGTCCAATGCAATGAACATTTCTAAAAGTCGTGTTGGCTTTGAGCCCACGGTCCTATATTGTGCAGCGGACTCCCATAATGGTTATGTAATCTAGCAATGGTAAGGGGTTGCTATAGTGGGGATGAATGGGGACATCAGTGATTTCAGCAATGAGTGGGATTGTGACAAGGATGTCACCGAATGGCATGTGTACTACAAATTGGTGCGTGTCAAAATTCACAGATGCATGATCAATTGAATTATAAAAAGTAGTGACAAGATCAGGGCAATAATATGCATCGTAGTCATTGTTATCATAGACCAAAGAGTACCAATTCCATGCACGTATTCTATCCACAAAGATGTGCCCATACCCCCCACTATCATTCAAAAGTATGGAAAAATCCCTTTCTACAAACAAATTCGGGGCCATGTATGATAATGGAATTAAAGCAAAGGATTTAAGTATGAGAAATCAAACCACCCCCGGAGATCGTGGGGGGAAATCCAAAAACAGATGTGCAGAAGGCACCCGGGACAGAATCTGGAAGAATGTCTCTGGATCTGCCACCAGAAAAATAAATCAGCCGACCAAAATTTTTCAGAGCACCAGAGGTGGCCGGAGTGCGGCGGATCGGCGGCTGAAGATGGGAAATTACGACAGTGCAGAGGTTCCAGGTGAAGGGAAAATTTGGCAGAGGTCGGCTCGGGAAGAAGGAGTTCAGATCTGAGAGGATTTGTGCGTTTGAGGGAGGAAGGGTAGGTGAAGAGAGTATTTATAGGGGTAGGTAGAATGAAATTTCCAAATTTAACCCTAGGTCAAAAGTGTATTTACAACCCTAGGAAAAGGAAAATGAATGGAATCCTAGGGAAGATAGAATCCTAGGAATTTGAAACTCTTTGAAGCACAAAATCCCTCATTTTTTGTTTTTTTATTTATTATTTATTATTTACAAAAGTGAAAAAGAAAATTATTTACAAGAGTGGTCCCAAAATGATATGCAGGGAAATTCTCGAGAAACTATACAGATGGAATGGTCACAGATAAACTGGGTCGCAAAAACCCAATTCATGAACTTCTTGTGACACGAATTCAGTGGTAAGGAATGGCTTTAAACGTTGACCGTTCACAGTGAATTTGTTGCCATTATTTGGGTCAAGAATCTCGATCGCACCGTGTGAGAAGACTCTATGTACTATGTATGGTCCTGACCACCTGGTTCTCAATTTACCAGGGAAAAGGTGGAGTCGTGAATTGTACAATAGAACCTTTTGTCCTAAGACAAAAATTTTCCGGTGAATGGATCTATCGTGAAAAAGTTTGGCTCTGTGTTTTGTGATCCGAGCATTATCATATACTTCGTTTCTTAGCTCTTCAAGCTCGGATATCTGCAACTTCCTTAAAGCACCGGCTTTATCCAAATCCAAGTTCAGCTGCTTTAAAGCCCACATAGCTCGGTGTTCTAATTCCACAGGCAAGTGACATGGTTTTCCAAATACAACTCGATATGGAGACATACCGAGGACAGTTTTGTAAGCAGTCCTGTATGCCCATAAGGCATCAGTGAGTTTGATGGACCAATCCTTACGGTTCTGTCCTACAGTTTTCTCCAAGATGAGTTTTATTTGTCTATTCGTGACTTCTACTTGCCCGTTGGTTTGAGGATGGTATGCCGTGGATAATTTGTGAGTAATAGAGTATTTACGCATCAGGGCTTCAAAAGCCCGATTACAAAATGACTCCCATTATCGCTTATTATCGCACGGGGGGCTCCGAAGCGAGAGATGATGTAGTCTCGAAAAAACTTGATGACAACATGGTTGTCATTTGTCCTTGTTGGAATTGCTTTAGCCCATTTGGAAACATAATCTACGGCTACCAAAATGTATTGGTTACCGTAGGACAAAGGAAAGGGTCCCATAAAATCGATGCCCCAGAGGTCAAAAATTTCGACTTCCAAGATGGGTGTAAGAGGCATCATGTCTCTCTGAGTGATACGACCCGTCATTTGACACCTATCACATAGCTTGCAAAAAGTATATGCATCCTTAAAGAGAGTGGGCCAGTAGAATCCACTCTGAAGCACTTTCTCAGCAGTTTTCCGTGGACCAAAATGTCCACCGCAAGCTAGCTTGTGACAAAATGTCAAAACACTCTGATGTTCATCCTCAGGAAGGCACCTACGTATTATTTGGTCAGGACAATATTTGAATAAATACGGTTCATCCCAAAAGAAGAACCGCATTTGACGCATGAAATGGTGTTTTTCCTGGCCTGACCAATGAGAAGGTATTTGCCTGGTAGCAAGGTAATTCACTATGTCAGCATACCAAGGCTCTCCACATCAAAAATGTGTTCGTCAGGGAAATCGTCATTAATTGGTATTCTCTCCTTAGGTGCATTTGGGATTCTCGACAAGTGATCAGCTACCACATTCTCAACGCCCTTTTTGTCTTTAATCTCCAAATCAAACTCTTGCAAAAGAAGTATCCATCGAATAAGTCTTGCCTTAGCATCTTTCTTTTGCATTAAGTACTTTAGGGTGGAGTGATCAGTAAAAATATTTGTCCTGGACCCTAGCAGATATTGGCGAAACTTCTCCAACGCAAAGACAACCGCTAAAAATTCCTTTTCAGTAGTTGTATAATTGAGTTGGGCATCATTCAGTGTTCTGCTAGCATAATAGATTACGTGTTGCCTAGTATCAATACGCTACCCTAAAACAGCGCCTATAGCAAAGTCAGAGGCATCACACATAATCTCAAAAGGCTTGGTCCAATCTGGTGCAGAGATGATCGGTGCTGAGACAAGTCTATTCTTAAGCTCCTTCCATGATTTTTGACATTCCTCATCAAATATAAAGGGTACATCCTTTCCTAAGAGATTTGTCAAGGGTCTTGCAATGTTGCTAAACCCTTGAATAAATCGCCTATAGAAGCTGGCGTGCCCTAAGAATGATCTAATGTCCTTTAAGCATGTTGGTTCAGTGAGCTTCGTTATGACTTCCACTTTAGACTTGTCCACCTCAATTCCTATACGTGAAACCTTGTGCCCAAGAACAATTCCTTGCTTGACCATAAAGTGACACTTTTCCCAGTTAAGTGTCAAATTTTTCTCCATACAGCGTTGTAAAACCAGCTTCAAATGGTACAAGCATTGCTCAAAGGAATCTCCATAAATCGAAAAATCATCCATGAAAATTTCTAAAAATTTCTCCACCATGTCTGAAAAAAGGCTCAACATGCAACGTTGAAACGTTGCGGGAGCATTGCATAGGCCGAAGGGCATCCTTCGGTATGAAAACGTTCCAAAAGGACAGGTGAAGGTAGTCTTATCTTGGTCCTCATGAGCGATCGGGATTTGATTATATCCTGAATATCCATCCAGGAAACAATAGTACTCATGTCCCGCCAATCTTTCAAGCATTTGATCAATGAATGGAAGAGGAAAGTGGTCTTTACGTGTGGCAGTGTTCAACTTTCTATAATCAATACAAACTCGAATCTTCGTTGGAAGACGTGTTTGTATCAATTCTTTATTCTCATTTTCCACCACAGTAAATCCTGCTTTCTTAGGTACAGCGTGAACTGGACTTACCCACTGACTATCGGATATGGGATAGATAATCCCATTGTCTAATAGTTTCAAGATCTCGTCTCTAACAGCTTCCTGCATGATTGGGTTAAGTCTACGCTGTGGGTCTCGTTTTGGCTTGGCATCTTCCGTCAAATGAATCCTATGTTGAACAATGGAAGGACTAATCTCCTTGATATCAGCCATGGTCCAACCAATGGCTTCTCTATTTTCCCTTAACACAGAAAGGAGATCCTCTTCTTGTTGTTCAGTGAGATTGGATGCAATTATTACAGGAAAGGATTCCTTCTCATCCAAGTACTTGTACTTGAGATGGTCGGGAAGAATCTTAAGCTCAGAAGAAGGGATAGGACCTATCACTGGTTGTTCATGGTTCAAGGGAAGAATAGGGGTGGAATTAGTGGTCCTTTTAACATTTGATTCAACAATCTGATCAAGGTTGAAGTCATCAGACTCCAACTCAAATTCCTCTTCAGACTTATACTCAGCCTCCTCAACATGTTCACTAGTTAATCCCTTTATCAAGTTCACTTCGAAAGAGTCATTGTCCAAATCCCTTGGCTGCTTTCCCAGATGGAAAACATTCACCTCTTTTGTCATATCTCCGAAAGTTAGCCGCATCGATCCATTTCTACAGTTGATGATCGCATTTGCGGTGGCTAAGAAAGGTCATCCGAGAATGACAGGTGTCTGTGCTCTGTGATTTTGTACGGGTTGTGTTTCAAGAACAACAAAGTCTACGGGGTAAATGAATTCCCCGACCCGTATTAAAACATCTGTAATCTCTCCCTTGGGAATCTTTACAGAGCGGTCAGCCAATTGTATAGTCATCTAGGTTGGACGAAGGTTAGCTAACCCTAACTGCTGATACACGGAAAAGGGGAGAAGATTGATGCTCGCGCCCAAGTCTAGCAAAGCCCTATTTATGGTGGTCTGCCCTATGATGCAAGAAATGGTTGGGCTCCCTGGATCTTTGTATTTCACAGGGATTGGACCATTCAGCAGTTCACTTATGTTGGAAGCCAAGAAGACTTTTTTAGGGACATTTGCTTTTCTCTTTTTGGTACACATTTCTTTTAGAAACTTGGCGTAGGATGGGACTTGTTGAATAGCATCAAGGAGAGGGACATTGATTTGTACTTGGTTGAATATCTCTCTTATCTTCTCCATGTGAGCATTCATCTTATGATTTGTGAGCCTATTTGGGAATGGGACAACAGGCTTGTATGTTTGCTCATCAACTTTCTCTTTTCCTTTGGACTGGGAAGTGGATGGTTGTGTGCTTGAAGAAGGACTATCTTGAATCGGTTGAATTGGAACAGAAGGTGGTGGTTTTGACACAGATTTGGGAGACTGATTTGAAACCTTATTATCTACATGCTTCCCAGATCTAAGGATTTGAATAGCTTGGCATTGGCTGGGGCCCAAGTCTTCAACTTCGTGCAGGGGAAAATGAGTTTTGGGATTGGGCACTGGTTGGCTAGGTAACATTCCTTTTTGTCGTTCAGTCAGAGAATTAGCCAACTGCCCTATCTGGATTTGCAATTTGTTCATGTCCTGCTGCTGATTGTTCATCATTGAAGCTTGGGTCTTAGATAAGGTCTCTATCATTTTCTCCAAATCAGAAATTCTCTTATCTGAAGGATTGGGTGGTGGATGATGTTGATACTGGGGCTGAAAATTTGCTTGGTAAGGCACAGGATTTTGATATGACTGGAATCTTGGTGGACTTTGGTATGAATGGACATTTGGTGGGTTCTGGTGGTAAGTCGGTGGATGAGACTGAGCCGGGTATTGTTGTGAAAATGGTTGTCTCGGCTGCTCAGGACCAGACTGACTCCAAGAAAAGTTTGGATGGTTACGCCATCCCGGATTGTAAGTCTTAGAGTAAGGATTGTAAGTGGGTCTGGTGATATGCGGCATTCGTACTCTCCTGAAACATTTGAGTTTGATATACTGGACACTCCTCAAACAGATGATTCAGATCATGGCAGTAGGTACAACCCGGGTTTACCACAGGTGATGGGTTGACCTGATTAACAGCAGAATTTTCCCTGGACTCTAGCAATTCAATCCTCTTCATCAATTGTGTGATTTTAGCTTTTGCAGCTATCGAGGATCCTATAGAGTGTAAACCAGTTCTGGAAGTTGTGGGTGTGGGTTTCTCAGTACATGACTCCCACTGGACTGTCTTTTCAGCTAAGGCCTCAAAAAGATCCCAACCTTGATCTTCATCCTTCTTTAAGAATTCTCCTTGGCACATAGTTTCAAGGAGTGTCTTAGTCTGATAATCAAGCCCATCATATATAATTTGGCACTGGCGCCATTTTTCTATACCGTGATGGGGACACAGGGCTACTAGGTCTTTGAAGCGCTCAAAGTACTTCCAGAATGGTTCATTAGCTTCTTATTTGAATTGCATTATATTCTTCCTCATAAGGGCTGTCTTATGGATAGGATAAAACTTTTTAAGAAAGACCATAACGAAATCATCCCAAGAAGAAATTGAGCTGACTGGGAGATTATAAAGCCACTTCTTAGCAATATCCTTAAGTGCGAAAGGTATAAACCTAAGTCTGACAGCATCTTCGTTCAACTGGGAAATTCTCATCATAAGGCATACTTCTTCAAACTCTCAGATGAAGAAGTATGCATCCTCAGATTCAAGGCCATGGAATCGTGGAAGAGTGTTTATGAACTGGGTTTTAACTCAAAGTTACTTCCATTTGTGTTTGGGAGGAGAATGCAAGATGGAAGTGATGTGCGAATCGGATAGAACTTGTCTTGCAACGAAACGTTGTTGGTCATGATTGGAATTGTGTCGAGTGGTGGTGTATGTGCCAGTGTAGAGATTCTCACAAGCCTAGCAGAATTCAGATCTCGATACCACTCTTGCATATAATTACACAATCAACGTGCACCGATCACACAGGCGAAAAATGAAAAATAACAAACAAGAAAAAGAAAAATCAATCCAAGCTTTCTAGGTTTCCTGGACCTAGACGACTCCTAACTTTAGATTGTCCACAGGAGGTTTGGTGTAGACTTTGACTATAAGCAAATCAGCCAGGGAAGGTCAAGGTTGGTGGGAGGTTTTCCGTCAGAGACGTTCCTTAATTAAGTAACCAGCAACCTTCGGGTTTCGGCCCTCAACCCCTTTCCTAGACACTGATTTTACAAAAGTCACTTTCCAGCACTTTTCTCCCTTAGGATAATCTCCTAAGTGAGTCCGGATGTCCCTAGGGCCAGCGTCTAGCAATTTTTATTTAGAAGCTTAGGATTGTGAGTGCTTGGGAAAATGATTTGTGGGATAAGGAAAGGGTGATAAAATCCCCACCTTATCTTTTTTATGGGTAATGCCCTTAAAGTTGATTTGTGCAAGTGTACGATATAACAAACAAGGTTCACTCAAAGCGTAATTAAATCAAGCAAAGAGTAAGTCCTAGTCTATATGCTATGCTTACGTACCTTGCCTCCAGCACTCTTCAACAGTAAAATTAAAGGAATTGAAAGACACGTGCCTAGAATGCAAATGTCTAAACATTTTTTTAACTTTGCAACAAATTTTTTACTGTTGATTAGCAGATATAAGGTGAAGCATACAAGATTTTATGTATTGCAGCAGCTGTATTTTGCAGAGAAGCAAGCCCTGCAGAAAAGTGGTCAATAGTCAACTCCTCCTTGCCGCAATTCTGCGGCAAAAACCCAGAATTTGCGGCAATTCAGAGGGATCCTGGTCTCTGCTTTCGAGAGCAGAGGCCCAGGTCCACTTATATGTTTCTGCAATGCAAATTTTCCTGTTTCTTCAACCTGTAACCTGCAACAGAGAAGAAGATTCGTTTAGTTCTTCACTTGAAATCAAAAACCGTTGCTCTCCCCGGCAACGGCGCCAAAAATTGTCTAGGAAAGAGATGTGTGAAGTTCTTGCACAAATATTTAACAAAGAAAGAAGGTTTAGAGACAACCTTATGTGCTCTTGATCACTCCACAAATGTATTCAATGATTGATGTATCCTTTCCAATCTCCGTTATAGCAATGGCTATACCGGGTCGATTCTCGAGGAGAGCTCACGATAGAAGTTTTACGGTTTGTAGTGAAGAAATGAAAACGAAGATTCTTCTTTGTATTTACACAAATTCAAGAAGCATGGAAAAGAAAATTAAAGAAGTGGTGGAAAAAAAGAAATCAAAAGAACTTTGGCGAAGTGTATTGCTTAAGAAAAGAAGCTAGTAAAAAAGATGTTGGAAAACTTTAGATGAGAAAGTACATGGCTAGCTAACTTTACTTCGCTAACTTACTATACTCAATGGTGATGCTTGATTGCCTCATGTTGATTCATTGGCAATAGAGATTACTTTGCTTGTTTGTTCAAGTACTTTACCGTTTTGAAGATGAGTGTTCTCTTGTTCTTAGCTTGAAGCCTCATATTGATTCATTGGCTCTCTAGATAGATTTTCAATGATGAACTCTAGGATTGGTACTCAAGGGATGCTAAGTTAGAAGAATCAACATTCATTTAAACATTCAAGACATAACAACAAATTAGCTTGAAGTAAAGAAGTTGTTCTACAAGTAGCACATGTTTGGTGATCCATCTCCATGTTCCATCAAGGCTCTTGTTCTAGACAAGGCTCTAAATGAGGCACACATGAGTCATATGGAGTTTGAACAAGCATTTACCAAGGGAAAGCAACTCTACTTCCTTGGAAAGCAAAAGAAACTCTAACAATGCAAGTATAGAAATTTGCAATCATCCAAAGAGATAGAAGTTAGCTAGGTAAGTTGTTAGCTAGCCATGCAATAGAGATTTAGCTATCCATTACACAAGAAACAAAGCAACAATTCATGATGTAAAGCAAAGAGAAGTAAAGCAATGGAAATGCACTAGAATGAAAACAAGAAAGTAAAGCAAAGTAGAGCAACGTACTAGAGCTTGTAAAGAGAAGAATGAAGCTTTGATTAATCCTTGCTTACAAGTAATGTCACCTCCTTGCTTACAAGCTTTCAACAGCACTCTCTTTCTCTCTTTGACAAAATCTCTAGGAGGAAGAAGAGGGAGAACTAAAACCTAAAGAGAATACCAACACTCTCTTACAAAATACAAGAATTTCCCCTGATCTCTCCTCTCTCTTCTCTCTTCTCTCTTGAAGACCCTGGTCATGTATTTATAGCCCTCAGTGAGAATCATCTAGAGCCCTGGCCGTTGGCGCAAAATCCGGGATCTAACAGAATCACAACTGCCACAAATTGGCGGGAAAATCTTGGATTTGGCGGCAAAATCTGGGCCGTTGAGGCCAGATTTTCTGTTGTGAGTTTGTTGCGAGGTTGTTATCCACGTGGCCTTCTGGAAGATTGAGTTGGCGCGCGGATCTCTCCTGATTCTGGATTCAAATCTTGGGTTCTTTTGGGCTTTGAATTAATCTCTTTAATTATTGCTAATTAAAGAGATTTTTGGGCTTTTTCTCTTTTAAGATGTGGACCTACAAAATAGAGAGAAAAGGATTAAAAATCACATTTTTATTTACAATATGCATGGTATGGAAGTGGTAAAATATGCAAATATGTATAACAATCAAGAAGGGTTATGTTGTTCAAAACGCTTCTTCCATTGAAGATCCAGTTGTTAAGGCCAAGGATCAGTATCAAATGGCTCAATGTCCTCTTCGGGTTCCACCTGACTGGTGGCCATGTTTACGAAGAGTTTCTTAAAGGCAATCCCCACGCTTACATCAGATTCCCAACCTGATGAATATGAAGAATGTGATGGTAGAGACTTTTCAGATTCCGAATCTGATTGAATGGATGGAGTGGTATACCCCAACCCTTGCGAGTCCGATCGTAGTAGTTGGCTGGCTTTTCTTTTGGTATGAAGGGTTGTAGAGGGATGTGTCGTCCTTTTCCAAAGTTAAGGCCTTCACCACGGTGTAAATCGTATCCCCATTTTTTTATCATATGGTGCACTGACCGTTATAATGAAATAATTGTGGGGGCTTCAAGTCTTCATCTGAGTTCTTAGATGTAGGAATCCAATGTCAGACGTTGCCAAATATAATGGGTGAATGGTCCTTCTTGGAAAAGGGGACTTCAAATATAAAGCCATCATTCTCTTCTACATGCATGCATGTCGTTGACATAGGCAAAGGCATGTGCAGGGGGCTCATGTCAATAGGACTATTTACATCATCACAACTCGAGGAATAATCAAAATTGATATTTTCATTAAGGACCCATTCGTCAAAATTGTCAGGGGAGTTATTACAATTAGGATCGTCCAGATATGCTATAATTGTTTCCTCATCAAAAAACTGTTGGATCATCTGATTCTGAGTCTGGCTCATTGCTACTATCGATGTTGTCAGGCAACGATAATTTTATCACTTTACTGTTATCTTTATAAAGTAGAGAATCGATGAAGTAGTTCTCCACCCCTTTGAATGATTGTATCTCAGCGAACACCGTCCTGACCATTGCCTTATCCTCCATATATTTGAAGTTTGGAGGAGTGTAAAAGGCTCGATCCAGTTAGCATGGATCCAAGGTTATCAGAGCAAAAAATTGTAGGACATGTTGGTGTTATAGTCACGTCACTTCTGATTTCAAGTCTCCAATTTGACACCGAAGATGGATCTTACCCAGAGGATGACTACTCCTGGCATTGAAGCCATATATGGTCATAGTCATGGTTGACAAGCTGCTCAATGGGATGCTGAGAAAATAAAGCAGTCTCTTGGGGATAATACTTAAAGTAGACCCAAGATTAACTTGTATTCTCTCGATATGTGCAGACCCAATGTATCCTATATAGCACAAGGGCTTGTCGGGTCAGCCTGTCGGGTTAGTTAAATTAGTTATCCAATTCAGGGGTGAAGCTGATAAAAGGCACCTGCTATTGTGCCAGATGACATTGGGGCATGAGCTCCATCTTCTTTTGTAGAGATGGGTACTTGTATTAGAAATGATTCTGAATTAGTAAGAGCATACCTAAGTATCTCTCCCATCTCCTTAGAGAGGTGGAGTAGCTCGTGCAGAATAATACAAGTTAGGATATTGGCCAATTGTGCCAATATGTCAAAGCGAAAAAGAGTATTGAATCCTCTGAAAGGATTCTTCTTCAAAGATTCATCAAAGTAAATCTCCTTCTGCTTTTCTCTTTCCTTTGGTGCTGAGTCCTGGACAGGTGTAGCGATTCCTGACGTCGTTGGTTGGGGAGCTCCGTCAGGTGTCTGGTCATACTATCGCGAGTACTATTTACTAGAATGCGTACCCACTGGCTGCGATGTGGAAGACAGTGCTGCTAAGGCAAGCTCTCTCCCTCTGAGTCACTGATAGAGGCGACAGTCACAGAATTGTCATCTACCACAAGGAAGACTGCATTGCATGACTTTTCTTTGAGCTTGGACTTGTTAGTCTCCCATTGCTCATCTTTGATAATATTTGGGTGAACCCACATGAATTCTCCAGATTCTATCGTGATGGAGATGAGGCCTTTAGCTTTTGCTGTTCAGCCAAAGGGTTGATGGCATCCAATCTAACCTTAGGAATTGGGATCAATCCATCTTGGACAGTCATCTTCGGGAATGTGCCAAAATTAAGAGTCACCATATTGGCGGTAACTTTCTTTTGTTTCAACTTGAGAGTTAGAACTCCAGCATCTACCATGGCTTGGATCATCTCTTTGAGGACATAGCACCTATTGGTATGGTGATGCACCATCCTATGAAAGAGGCAGTAATTTGGATCATTTGTACGACCACTTCATTAGGTTGCCAAGCTTTAAGTAACTTGAGTTTGTTACCCTTGCGTAGCAAATTGAAGATTGCCACCACCTACTCATCTTTAAAGGAGTACACCTTTGGCAGGAATTTAAATTCCTGATTGCCATTGGTGTTAGTCTTCCGCTTCGGTTGTGCCGCCCCTGATAGCTCAACGGCCATGGTTTCCTTCTCCTTCGATTGAAAAGATTGGGCTGCATCACGCCCTTTGATGTTGACCCCCCATTTGTTCTTAGGGACTGAGAGCTCAAACTTTTTAGTCGATTTCTCGGCTATCTAAGCTTGCTCAATAAGCTCCTTCCATGTATGAGTTTTGATAGCTCCCATATGAACTTCTATTCTGTCCAGAAAATTATGCTGACATGTTGGAGTAACATGAGTAACAGCATGCCTACAGGGAACATGAGTGAAAGGTTGTGAAATCTTTCAATGTATTCCTACACAATTCTCCTCCTTTCTGGACTGTTGAGAGGAGCTTGTCTATAGTCACCTTGGTATCATTTTCATAGAATCGAAAGAGAAACCGAGTTTTTAGGTCAATCCAAGAATTGATGGAGCCACTTGAAATCACCTAGAGGGGGGTGAATAGGTGATAGTGCTAATCTATAAACTAAATGCGGAAGCTAAAAACTATTTTACAATCACACTTAATACAACCAACAAGTGTAGCCGAATTCCCCCTGAAGGGCTCTGGACTAACTCCTCTTGATTCCCCTAGATAAGGGTTGAGGTGCTATATGAAGCTCTTGTGGTTAAGTATAAGTGAGGCACACAAACACAACCAAGCATATAATATGAATAGGCAATATGAATAATGCAAGGCACAACACATGCAAATATGATATGATGCTAAGAATGATGCTTTGCACAAATAAAGGAGAGTGAGTTAGAGAGACAATGGATCAAACGCAAACAACAAGATATGTTTCGAGGTTCGAGCCCCTAGCTCTACGTCCCCGCCTTCACCGAGAAGGATTTCCAATCCACTATCTCCCACCGAGAGAACCTCCACCGAGGAGGATTTGTTACAACAATAGGAGTACCGAACTCCTCTCTCAAACACCGCCTCACAACCGAGGGGTAGGCCCGTAGCCAAACAACAACCAATCACCTCTACCGAAGAGGGATATACAAACTTACTCCACCTCTCACTAGAGGGAGTAAACCACAATCTCAACCTCTACCAAAGAGGGAGCAAACACCAACCCAATACAACAACCTCAACCTCTACCAAAGAGGGAGCAACACAAGAAATCAAGGGTTTACAACAAGTGGTATGTCTCAACCACAAACCTCTTCCTCTTTTCACAAAACAAGATCCAAATAGAATAGGATAGAAGATAAGCTCAAGTGTGAAAAAACTAGGTATTTGAAAACAAAAACTCAAAGAAAAATACTTGGGAAAACTCTTGTAAAATATAGAAAATGAACACCAAGACAAATCTCTCAAAATACTCTTTTCTTTGATTTTTCTAAAACCTAAAACAAAATAAAGATAGATCTTTTTGGCACTTAAACTCTTTTGAAAACTTGTTTAAAACACTGGAGATATCAGAAAATTTTGGCACAAAAAATCTTAGTTAAAACCATGAAGAGATGGGGTATTTATAGGCCCAAAAGAAAACTAGCCGTTAGGCTGATCTGTCAGCCTGACAGGCTGGCGGTCGACCGGCCGGTCGACCGCCAACGGTCATAAATATGATCGTTGGTCAATCCCGGTCGACCGCCCAGATACAGAGAGCACTGCTCCCTGGTCCGGTCGACCGCCCGGTCGACCGGCCCACTGTGCTGCCAGACGTGCACAGAGCT
Source organism: Agave tequilana (assembly GCA_038442645.1). Classification (NCBI taxonomy): domain Eukaryota; kingdom Viridiplantae; phylum Streptophyta; class Magnoliopsida; order Asparagales; family Asparagaceae; genus Agave; species Agave tequilana. Next base: position 130,201 of record JAVJIF010001318.1, on the reverse strand, counting down.
GTGCACGTCGGTCGACCGTACGGTCGACCGGCCCTTGGTTCGGTCGACCGTGCGGTCGGCCAACCTGGTCTGTCAGCCACTATTTTGGGTCAAAAACTGTGTCAGAAAAACATGTTAAAATATTTCTAAAAATTCTTAAAAACTTCTAAAAATCTCCAAAAATAGTTTTAACATTTTGCATTGATATATAAACATGTGATAAAAATTTCAACTCAAATATCAAGCAATTTGAACAATTTTTGTGTCTTATCATTTTTATCAAAACAAAACTTGGATTTTATCAAACTTAGATTTTTCAATAGGAAATCTGATTTTTCCTAAAACTAATGAATAGGCATATCAAAATAAGTTTGTTTAAGATATGAAGCATGAATGTATATTGAACACATCTAATATACATAGAAACCATTTAAACTTGTTTTGATCTAAACTATTCATGAAAACAAAAATCCATAAAACGTGTATGTGTATTGTGCACTTGAGCATATCAACTATACTAAGCTTTACAAATAGATCTAAAACTCAAACTAAACTAGGATATCTAAGTCTTCTTGACGATCTTCAGCTTCAAGTCGACTCGATCCCAAACGTGATCCACGAGCGAGACTCCAACGAGTGCAAGGTATGATCTTGATGCTCGGGCTCTGGAATCACCATGTGAAGGCTTCCAAACTCCTCTTTTTGAAGTAATCACTAACTAATATCTTGATCAATGATCTGTAACTAAAATCACAAGATAATTAGTAAACATAACTACATGAGTTAATCATCATCAAACTAGAGAGGAAGGCCTCCGGGCCAACAATATCCCCCTTTTTGATGATGACAAAACTCATGGAGTTTTATATGCATGGATTAAAGTTAAGCTTCAAAGAAGCTCCCCCTTAACTCATGCATAAACAAATAAACATAATGAATATGCAATGAAGGCCCTTTAACATGAATGGATAGATATGCATAAATAATAAAAGGCTCTAGATACTAATGAAATTTTCAAACAAAAACAAAACATGTAAACATGCTCTAGATACCAATTAAACTTAATATATGTAAAACCATAAATATGCATATATAAAACTTCTCAATAATTCTCCCCCTTTTTGTCAATCATCAATAAAGGGGTAAAAACAAACAATAAATTTTTCTCCCCCTTTGTTCGAAACAAAGAATCAACAATGGTCAAAAACAATAAAATAATGTTCTCCCCCTTTTTGTCTAAAACAAAAAATATCAATAAGGGGTGACAATCAATTAAGATATCAATTTAAAAATATGTCAAAGATAACATTTTGATACCAATTGAAAGTAAACATAGATCAATAAAAAATATATGTGATATACATTCATGAAGAGGAAGATGTGAAGCTTCCCTACATAGATACATTACATGAAGGAGGGATGACAAGCCCTAATTCACATAACGTACACTATGCAATGCATAAGAGGAGATGTGAAGCTCCCCCTACACACGTGTACCACATAAGGAAGAAGTTGTCAAGCTCTTCAATACAAGATGCACTCATCATGAATCTATATGTAGAAGAGATGTTAAGCTCTCCTTACATATATGCAATATAAATCAAAACATTTTGACTATTTTCTTTAAACAAAATTTTGAGATACCAATTTTAAAACATTCAAATACACATCTTGATATCAAAAAAGAGTATTTTTCTTTTTAAGTATATGATATCAATTTAAAATTTTTATTTTCTATCATAAAATAAGGGAGTGGAGATACAAATACCAATTGAAATATGAAAATCGAATTTTCTCCCCCTTTATGAAATACCAACAAAAATAATGTGTAGGCTTGAAATAAGATAACAATTAAAAATTGAATCAATTGAAACAACGTTAAAACTCAAGCTTTAGCATAAACAAAATTTTGTGCTTAAAGATATAGGGATATAATAAGCACAAATAAAACATATATATGTATGAAAAGTAGATACCAATTGAAATTGATATTCTTTGAAATGCAAGCATACATATACGAAAATATATGAGTATACAATAAAGGTCAAAATTGATACCAATTAAAAGAATCCAATGATACCAATTGAAACAACAATAATATCAAATGTATTTCTCATATTCCTAACCTCCCAACACATGCTTATGTTAAAAGATTTTCAATGTAAAGCATACATAAGGCATGGTCTCCCAACCAACCGCTTGTGATGGTAGGGGTTTTCAAAAATAGATTTAGAAAATAAAGTTTGTTTGAAAACTCTACCATATGAAGAATACCGCAACTAGTTATATGAAAATTTGTAAACTAGTATGAAATCCTTCAAGTAAGGAATAAAACAAAATTATTTTTCATGAAACATGAAATCCACATGATTATCAACACTCTAAGCCAATTAAGCATAAATATGACTCATGAAAACAAACACATGAGTAAACAATAAATGTGAGTGTATAAATAAAATGTGAAGATCATAATCATGAAAGATAGACAATAAGCTCAATATTCCTTGAAGCATGAAAACATAAAAATCATCAAAACTATTTAATCTTCAAGGTATATGTATGTCCTATACAAATTAAAGTATACATACATATCCAAACACAACGAGTCCATAAAGATATATGCATGAAGGCACGTGGCTCAAAAGGATGTACTGTATAACAATAATTTGGATAAAATGGACATATACATGAAGTTAAATATAAACACATGGAAATATGTAGAACATGAAAAACTAAATTTCCATTAAAGCAAATTTCATTTCAAGGTATATGTATGATTTGTCAACACAAAAAGTATACATACATATCCCTAAACATAATTTGAGTCCATATATATAGATTTACATGAGAGGCAAATGACTCAAGGGGTATACATATATAACTTAAAGTTTGGCAAAATAGACATATACATGGAATGAAAACACATGATCATAAAAATGGGAATACAAGTTTAAAATGCATGGATCATCAAAACTAGACTATACTAGCACATCTAATGGGTTCAAATAAGCATTCAAGTACAAACATATATAGATTTATTTGTGGCCCACTATATGCACAAATATATGCCTAGTCTTAATGAAAACTAACATTTAACATATATTCAAATCATGACGCATCAAAAATAAGACATAATTAACATGAAAATATAAAAATGATTATTATGAAAATTCACATGTTATTAAACCTATGATAAGCATGATAGCTAAATAAAGGTGAGAATACTAAATAATAGTCCATATTAAACATGGGTGTCTCAAAAAGGCTATACATGCATATCAAGGGTCTAATAAACATGACATTAATATAATAATCTATAAACATCAAACATGCTATAAACAATGAATATGAAAAGCATGCAAAAATAAATAAAGAGTAAGAGACCGTTACCAAAACCTATGAGGCAACTCTCCTTGTCTCCAAAACATGGTGGTCATCTCCACCAAACTTTCCTTGAAAGTGATGCATCCAAATGATTTCCATGAAGCTCGGAACGCATCCACTCCAAGGTACCTCTACTCTCACGTCATGCGAGAGCCCACACCTACATCATAAACAAGAGGGGTGGTCTTTGGTACCTATATCTTTTTGGGTCCATGGGGGTTAGTACCTTCTCTAACCCAAACAAAATTATTTGCTAAATTTAAAACATGTATTCTATCATAACAAAATTTAGCAAGGTGGCCCTTACGTCCACAATGTGTACAAGTGTACACATGAGCATACAAAGTGTGATGGTGTCCGTGAGGAGCATGTGTATGCCGTGTAGGGTGTGCATGAATAGATGGAGCTTGCTTCTTTCAAAACAAAGTTTCCAAACGTATATGACCCACTACACATTGGCTCAAAGTGGAGCCCAAACAAACAACACTCTTCTTAAGCATGGATATATCTTGTTCAATTAAAGAAGAGGTGGCACATGCAATAGGTGAAGTGTGTGATACTACACTAGCATAGCGAACATGTGAATCTAAATCATTTTTCAAGAATTTATTTTATTTAAACAAATTTCTAATTCTTTTGAAATAAAATCAATTTCTCTTTTCAAAGAATCATTTTCTTTTAAGACAAATTCAACTTTTGAAGACAAAACATCATTATTTTTCAAAACATTATCACAATCATTTTTATTTTTCAAAAATTCATTTTCCTTTAGAGCAAGGTCTAGTTGAGATCTTAATGAATCCCTTTCATTATAAATCTCAATCTTCTCTTGCAAAACATTGTTGAGTCTAGAATGCAAACTTTTATTTTCATTAATAATTCCTAGACTTTTCTTTTTCAAAATATTATATTTTTCTAATAATTTTTCACAAACAATAGATAGTTCTTCATTTAAAGCATGGGCATCAACATAGTCATTTGAAGAACTAGCATCATCATCATCATCTAAGTGGGTTTCCGAGTGTACCTCAAGGGAGTCATTCCCTTGGATCATATAGCATTGTTGTGGCTCGGATTCTCCACTAGATTCCTCCTCCGGTTGGATTGGCAATTGAAGCTTGGAGGTGGTGGTGGTTGTCAACTTATTCTACACTGCAAAGGCGGAATCAAGGTTAGAAACAAGCATAAGATATTCTTTTGAAAGAATGCTTCTAATGGCCTCAAGGGCTTGTGCATTGGCCCCTATATGCTTGCTATCACTAAGCTAGGATTCCTTGGTAATGGCAAGGTGAACCTTATATCCTAGGGTTTGTAAATAAACGGACATCCTAGTCTTCCAAACAATGATGTTAGAAGGGTCAAACATAGGTGGGGTCATGAAGTCCATGGGTCCAAACTATATGTGTGCAAACAAGCAAATGCAAATGATATATTAGCAAACAAGGATCTCACTCCTAGGATGTTAAGCCTAAGTATCAGGAGCGTAGGCTCTGATACCAATTGAAATCACCTAGAGGGGGGTGAATAGGTGATAGTGCTAATCTATAAACTAAATGCGGAAGCTAAAAACTATTTTGCAATCACACTTAATACAACCAACAAGTGTAGTCGAATTCCCCGTGAAGTGCTCTGGACTAACTCCTCTTGATTCTCCTAGATAAGGGTTGAGATGCTATATGAAGCTCTTGTGGTTAAGTATAAGTGAGGCACACAAACACAACCAAGCATATAATATGAATAGGCAATATGAATAATGCAAGGCACAACACAAGCAAATATGATATGATGCTAAGAATGATGCTTTGCACAAATAAAGGAGAGAGAGTTAGAGAGACAATGGATCAAACGCAAACACAAAGATATATTTCGAGGTTCGAGCCCCTAGCTCTACGTCCCCGCCTTCACCGAGAAGGATTTCCAATCCACTATCTCCCACCGAGGGAACCTCCACCGAGGAGGATTTGTTATAATAATAGGAGTACCGAACTCCTCTCTCAAACACCGCCTCACAACCGAGGGGTAGGCCCGTAGCCAAACAACAACCAATCACCTCTACCGAAGAGGGATATACAAACCAACTCTACCTCTCACTAGAGGGAGTAAACCACAATCTCAACCTCTACCAAAGAGGGAGCAAACACCAACCCAATACAACAACCTCAACCTCTACCAAAGAGGGAGCAACACAAGAAATCAAGGGTTTACAACAAGTGGTATGTCTCAACCACAAACCTCTTTCTCTTTTCCACAAAACAAGATCCTAATAGAATAGGATAGAAGATAAGCTCAAGTGTGAAAACTAGGTGTTTGGAAAACAAAAACTCAAAGAAAATACATGAGAAAACTCTTGTAAAAATAGAAAATGAACACCAAGACAAATCTCCCAAAATACTCTTTTATTTGATTTTTCTAAAAACCTAAAACAAAATAAAGATAGATCTTTTTGGCACTTAAACTCTTTTGAAACTTGTTTAGAATACTGGAGATATCAGAAAATTTTAGCACAAAAAAATCTTAGTTAAAACCATGAAGAGATGGGGTATTTATAGGCCCAAAAGAAAACTAGCCGTTAGGCTGATCTGTCAGCCTGACAGGCTGGCGGTCGACCGGCCGGTCGACCGCCAACGGTCATAAATATGACCATTGGGCAATCTCGGTCGACCGCCCGGTCAACCGCCTAGATACAGAGAGCACTGCTCTCTGTCCGGTCGACCGCCCAGTCGACCGGCCCACTGTGCTGCCAGACGTGCACAGCTCTGTGCACGTCGGTTGACTATACGGTCGACCGACCCTTGGTTCGGTCGACCGTGCGGTCGGCCGACCTGGCCTGTCAGCCACTATTCTGGGTCAGAAACTGGGTCAGAAAAACATGTTAAAATATTTCTAAAAATTCTTTAAAAACTTCTAAAAATCCCCAAAATAGTTTTAACATTTTGCATTGATATATAAACATGTGATAAAAAATTTTAACTTAAATATCAAGCAATTTGAACTATTTTTGTATCTTATCATTTTTATATAAATCAAAACTTGTATTTTATCAAACTTAGATTTTTCAATAGAAATCTAATTTTTCCTAAAACTCATGAATAGGCATATCAAAATAAGTTTGTTTAAGATATGAAGCATGAATGTATATTGAACACATCTAATATACATAGAAACCATTTAAACTTGTTTTGATCTAAACTATGCATGAAAACCAAAATCCATAAAACGTGTATGTGTATTGTGCACTTGAGCATATCAACTATACTAAGCTTTACAAATAGATCTAAAACTCAAACTAAACTAGGATACCTAAGTCTTCTTGACGATCTTCATCTTCAAGTCGACTCGATCCCAAACGTGATCCACGAGCGAGACTCCAACGAGTGCAAGGTATGATCTTGATGCTCGGGCTCTGGAATCACCATGTGAAAGCTTCCAAACTCCTCTTTTTGAAGCAATCACCAACTAATATCTTGATCAATGATCTGTAACTAAAATCACAAGATAATTAGTAAACATAACTACATGAGTTAATCATCATCAAAACTAGAGAGGAAGGCCTCCGGGCCAACACCACTGAACAAGCTCCTAACCAGTCAAAGGCTATCCCTTTAAGGGTGTTGATGAACAGTCTTGCCATGATGGCATCATTATCTAATGCATTACTGGCTTGATACCGGAAGTAATAGATATGTTTGTTGGGTGAGCCCTTGCCATCGTACATATGCAACGTAGTGGCTTGAACTTCAGTGGGTATGGTACTAAATCCCACTCCAGCGGGTAAGGACAAGTGATCCCCATCTTCTTCTGTTCATCCCTTTGGGTTGGAGAAGCAATCTGAGCCTGTATGCCTTTAATGACCTCACCATCAATTGAGGATCTTTTTTGACTTCTCAGTCTTAGGACGCTCATCGTCATTATGCTCCTCATTCTTATGATTGTTGTTGATATCATTGGTATCCTGTTAGTCAGGAGCTGAGCGAGCATCTGCTGGATGTTATCTAATGTTTTTTGCTGAGCCCTGGAAGTCTGCCTTGTGCCTCCATCCACTGATAGAGGTCATCATCATTGTTGTCGGCCATGTTAGCTGACACGAAACTGGTCCATATCGAGCTGATTGTAGCAGAAGAGGCATATTCGCTGGCTTTTTCCTTATCATCGGACCACTGGAAAAGATTTCTCAATGATATGGGTGACACAGCTCCAGCTAAGAGTCTATAATCATAGGGTATTGCTACCCTAGAATGAGTACCCTGAAAGGCGCCCTCTTGGTTAACTAGAACTGGCTCAAACTGGGATTGTAATCAAAGTCCGGGGAGCTAGCTAGAGGAGTGAAGGTCCTCGCTTCCGTCTTTGGGACCGAAAAAGATCCCTCTCTCCGCTTATCATGTTAACAGAGGCGGATGCAAGATAGGGTCACCTTCGTTGCCTTCTTCTTCTGGGGCTTGGTCTTCTCAGCAATCTGGGCTGATATTCGGTGGAATACCGATTGATGACTTCGAGTAGTGGCTGTTTGGACCTTTCCTATATAGCAATGGACAGAGTGTATCATCATAAGTTGACACCCTGCTTGTCCGCACTGGGACAGCAAGCTGTGAATAGGTCCCTCTGAACAGAGCTTTCGCTTGGTGCTCAGGTAATCTCTCAATTCTGTATTGATTGGACCCAACCGATCCATTATAGAGACTCAAGGAGATTGGAAGTTAGCCCTGTTGGGCTGAGAAGCCTTAAGCCTAGCCGTAAAGGCTTTCGTCTTGGCTACAGGCAAAGCTAAAATAGCTTCATCTCAAGGATTAGCTTCGTAAGGGAAGCTACTAATTTAGTTCTACCCTTAGAGGCCAACTTAGCTCTTTTGTGTAGAGCTTTTCCCGCAAGCGAGGTTAGAAGAGCCTCGTTGTTAGCAGTCAGTAGTGCTTTACCTCTAACCTCGCGCAGAGTTTTTTAGCACTCGGTGCTAAGAGCGACGCTGTTAGCACACGCAGGTGCTTTGGTTTTAGCCTCGCTTGCGACGGGCTTAATACTGCCTAGCAGTGTTGTTGAGGCAAGCGGGGCTATAGTAACCTTGCTATAAGCACAAGGTGCTTTGGCTTTAGCCTCACAAGACAGGCGAAGCTGAGGAGCAGGGGGAGTCTTGTGATCCAAGACTATCTTAGCTTAATGTGAAGCAGATTCGAGAGAGGCAATGGTGGATTTAGTAACCCACTTAGCCTTAGCTGTGGCTATTTTAGGCTCACATGGAACCTTTAAAGGCTCACGCATAACGTTAGTACATTGGGGCGGGGCTAACTTAGTCCCAGTTGGGACTGTGGCAGGCTCGCGCAGAGCTAGTTTAGGCTCGCAGGGAGCCCATTTAGCCTCGCATGAAGTAGAATTAGGATTGCGGAGAATCTCAGTAGTCACAATAGAGACTTGCTTCCTAAAAATAGCCAAGGGTACTTTGGCTACGCTGACCTTCTTGTACTTGCGCACATGTAGGGGACTTTTGCTACCTCTAAAAAGAAGTTATTTGAACTTTTCTTGGTCAAAGTGAATGATCAATATTTCAGCAATAGACCCGAGGGTCTGATCGTCGCATTGTGACACTTGATTCTCAGCTGTGGGGAAACAATTCCGCACCGGAGTTGCCATCTTATTTTCCATGGATTATTGATAATCGGAAAAGTTATAAAAATGTGAAGAGAAGGTTACAAGTAATTAAAAAGAAAGAAAAAGATTACAAGTATCTCTTCTGAGATTTCTAGGGAAGTGTGCCAGCGGAGTCTGATCAGCGCGCGATCACTTTGTCCCGTTGACGATGTGATCGATCAGTCTTCGAATACAATTGCCAGGGAATTCCTTCTCGCCTGGTTCCAGAGATTTCTTGAAAGAGGAAGATCTTAGAGTATTAACACCCTGAACTTAGAGAAATAATTCTCTAGAGCTTCTGAAAAATAAGAAAAAGTTAGTATTATTAGCTCTCTCGATGCCTTCAGCTTTTAGCTCTGATGTTTCATCTGCACTCTTTTTGATTGCCTCCTCTCTTCCTTCTCTGATTGCATGCAACGAGCTCATTCTCAGATGAGCTATTTATAAGCTCTGGAAGGGTGTAATTGCCTCTAAAATGTAGTCATGACTGACAATAGTCAATTAGCCTCGCGCCCGAAGTTGTTTTGAGCTTCGCGCGAGGCTATAACGCCCACACTAGGTCAAATGTGAGCCATGTGTGAGGCTAGACGGGCTAGCGCGAGCTTTAAAAAAAATAGCCTATTGACCCGGCCATTTAATAGACTTCGAAATAATAAGCTAAATGTGAGCCGTATGCAAAATTGCCTGTTGACCTGACCGTTTCATTGAACGTGGGGCGAAGTGGGCGGGTATAACCACCCACTTAAAATGGCATTAACCCCACTAACATAGCGGGGTTAGCCCACTAAATAGTAGGTCAAAGGTTTGGCCGACCCTCGCATAGAGGTGTAGAGAGCCTCGTGCGAGGCTGGATTTAGCTCCGCACGCAGGGCTGGATTTAGCTCTGTGTACGGGGCTGGATTTAGCTCTTAATCAGACCTCAGCAAGGCTAGAAATTAGCCCTCTATGTGGAGTTTCAGATGAAGTTGATATTTAGCTCTTTGCTGAGCTTTGAAGGGCTTCAAGGCGAGTTATAATTGAACCTCTGGAGTAAGGCTAACATCCTGGGCTTGCGCGAGACTATGTATTGAGCTGACTCAATGCAGTATTTGACCTGTTATCTGCTTCACTTGATCAGCAGGGCCCGAGCTTGGTCATCAGCTTATCCGCGGCTTGTCGTTTATAGATGTTGACAAGCTGGACATCGTTCTGACCAGTTGAAATATGTATGGAGAGTTTGTCTTTTTTAGTGTGTCAACAAGAATGATACCTACTTCTTTATTTATGTGAGTCCTTAAGGATCGATATAATTGATCGCACTTTATTTCTGCCCTATGTGACTTTTGACTATATTATAAAGTGAAAGTGTAGTGAATGCAACTTTGATGTATTTCTAATAGTCAAGATTGATTCGGCCTGATGAGATATCATTGAAAAAGTAACTGTACCAAAACTAAGTAATGTGAGGGCAAATGAAAGACTATTTAGTAACACATTCTTATTTTATGACTTACTGCTAGCAAGTTGTATCGTATAGGAACCTGCAGCACAACTATAAACATAAATTAAAAAGGTATTTGGCATAACTCCAAATTTTGAGGGATTGGAGGTGCCAAATTGGATGTGACTAAATGAGTTTAGGGCATGACGAGATCCTTTTAGAGATGTTCAATACTGGTTTTGTAAGATTTAGTTTCATTTTCTTGAAATTTTTATGCAGGTGGCTCAACGGTCACACGGTTCACTTATCAAGTATGAATGGAATATTTTGGTGGGTTAAGAGTGAGAATACATGTTTTGCCCACAATATGCAATGAGAGATGTTGGTATTAAAAGGCCCGTGGGTCGGCACTAAACTAGGCACCCATAGTGGACTAAACCTAATAAACATTGATAAAAGATCTCATGAGGATAAGATAAGATAATCTTGATATGAAATTCAAATCAAGATTGATCTTGATCTTGTTACTTGTTGTTAGTTGTAGATGAGGATTATAACCCTATCTCCTAATATCTATATAATCCAATGAGAACTAGATGGAATAAGAAGAGTGATTATCTTCTTCCACCCAAAAATAATTCTCATCTCCTCTCTCTTACTTCACAAGGAGTTTTCATTGTGGTACTTGAGCTTGGGATTTAAGTGCGATCATTCTTGAAATGTTCACCAACCGTCCAGGATCGCGACAACCTCAAGGAACGAATCACTGTTACTGCTTCCGTTGAGGTAATCCTAATCTCTCTCCTCCATATTTAGTATATCCTAAATTCTGGACAGAGGCGATTGTAATCTTCCACTGCTGCTGTGTGGTCATTCAAACTTAGTGCACATGTAGCGTCTTGAAAGGATGTTTGTATTCCTGGGAGCTCGTTTGATGAGGATTGCAACTTCAATATGTTGAATCAGAGAGAACTGCTGATGATAAACTGATTGCAAGGATCTCTTCAGAAGAGATTGATCTCAATGTGCAGTGGTGAAGCAATATTCTTGCCAGCTATATGCTGGGGGAAGACTCTTTTACAATTACTTTAAGGCATGTGTCACACGTTTGTGGAAACTGTCTTGCTCTCTTAAAACGAAGAGAAAATGGCTCTTTGACGAGGAGTGCTCAAGAATTTTGCAAGGAGGACCCTGGCTTTTCTTATGGCAGACTTATCATACTAAAGAAGTGGTCAGCAAGCGTTGGACTTGATAGAGATCTCCTATCTTTTTCCCTGTGTGGGTAAGAATTCATGCTTTTCACTTTGAAATTAAGGTCTTGTTCTATTTTAAGTAAAACTACTAGTGTTACTGGGGTTCCATTATTTCATGTTAAAGCTACAGCAAGTGGTGAACAGTTGGGTTATGCCAGATTATTTGTTGAATTAATTGCTGCTAAACCCCCTACAAAGATTATTGATTTACAGCTTGAAGATAAAAAAAGAAATGCAACTGCAACTGGAGTATGAATGGATAACCCCTCATTGTCACAAAAGTTCCAATTTTGGGCATCTCACTTCTCAATGTTCTGTGATGCAGACAAGGAAGCAAAAATGCCGGCTAGATCTCGTTCTAGCGCCGACAAACCCTAAATGATACATTTAGATAAGATGAAGCTTAAATCCACGCTAAAGGATACCTTTAGGTGGGATAAAGCTCGAATCCACGAGCAAAACATCTCGAATCCACGAGCAACAGAGAATAACTCGAATCCACGAGCAATTAAAAAGAGAAACTCAATTCTATTGATTGGAAAATTGATAAAAGTTGCCTCTAAAAACAAAGATACAAGGGGCTTAAATAGGTTTTAAAAGTAGAAGCCTAATCTAATAAGGAAACTAGAAATAATAAAGAAAAACGAAATAAACTACAATTCAAATTGGACTGAAAAATAAATTCCTAAACATAATCGGATTTTTTAATATAGAGATCGATTGACAGGATCAGTCGACTAATGGAAGTGATTAGTCGACTAATGAGAAGATTAGTCGACTAATGAGAAGCTTAAAAAATTATCATCTCTCTGTTAAACTAGATTAGTCGACTACTGAGATTAGATTAGTCGACTACTAAGAAGGTTTGTCGGTCTTAGTAGTCGACTAATCTAGATGATTAGTCGACTGATGTAAATCTCGTTGCTGCCGCTACCTTGACTTTCTACATCAGTCCCTCCCTCTTCAAAAGAACTTGTCCTCGAGTTCCAATCAATTGAACCATGAACGATGCCATTTTTAGCAAACTTTGCCTGAGAAAAAGTATGATATCAAAATCTTGATCTTGCCCAAGAGTTTTCAAAGTGCAATTTGCAATAGAACGTGGCATACAATGTAGAACATTTATAGTTATGGGACATGGAATAAAAATATTACCTTAGAAATTCTAAATTTTTTTTCACTTGTAACTCGACAAGCATACATCTCCTTATAGTGATAGCTCAATGATGGATCATGCTTTCATCACGCCCATATGTCAATAGCAGGTGATATGAACTTGAAAAATTGAAAGCTAGCATCTTGAGCACTCGCCTTCTACATTAAAGGATTTTCGAAATCATAAAGAATAGATGCAATATGTTACCAAAGTGGTTTTTAGGCTCTCCTATATATTCCAACTTCATCTTCTCGAAAATTTTAGTAGAAGAAACAACCTCTTCCTTGACCACTAGAGCAAAGCTCTACTTTGTTCCTTTGATTCCACAAAGAATTCGTCTCGATTGCATGTAGATATGAATTTTAGCTTCTTTTCTTTTGTAGGCTTTGGACTTGGTGGGATAGGCTTCATGTCGATTCTTTTGTTCTTCCAAGTGAACATATATATGTTCCTCTTTCCTTTATGGGTCGCATCATTATTGTGTTTCCATGGTCTCCCCAAAAAAAATATAACACTTAACTATATCGACAATATCACAAGTAACATAATTTTAATAGAACTTTCTAATTGAAATAGAAATATGACAAAATTCTATTACCTTGATAGAGAGGCATTCTTGATCCAAGTAATAGTGTAAGGCTGAGGATGTGATTCCGTCTCTCGCTTCAAATAGTTCATCAATGCTCTAGAAACGATATTCTCACAACTTCGATTGTCATTAATGAGATTGCATATCTTGTTCTTGACTGAATACTTCAAATAAAAGATTTGATATCGATGTATAATATCGAGGGCCTTTTGGTTGCATAGCAATCTCTGCACTACACAAGTTGCTGACTCTCCATACTCTTCGGTAAATTCTGAGTAGTCCGCCATGTTGAATCAGGGTCAATTTTGAGTTCCTCCTCTTCTTCTTCTTTGTAGTCCGCCATGTTGAATTGATTTCTCTTTGGACATCCATTGGATTAGTACACAGGTTCTCTACACCTATAACACTTGCCAACACTAGGCTGGCATAAGGATTCTCCTTGTTTTATGCAACAGGGGCTACTGTCGTCATTGGGGCTGCTGCAGGGACTTCGTTGTTGTCTCCTCAATTAGCGTCGAAGGCTTGGAAAGTGGAGTTCTACTTTTTAACCTCTCGATCTTTAATGCTTTATTGTGGGTTTCATTAACAGAGAACACATCATGAAGGATCATGTGTTCTTGGATGGAGTAATTTAGACCGCTGATGTACTTTACCGTTTGTTGCTCCTCTGTGATGGATATATCGCAACGTGATGATAATCGATAGAACTTCTCCGTATAGGCCGCAATAGTCCTTAAACCTTGTTGACATTATTTAAATTGATTGTAAATAATTTGTTTATAATCAGGTGAAAGAAATCTACCTTGAAGGAGTTGCTTTATGCGTCTTCATGTCATCATGAGTGATTTGCCTTGATGTCTCCTTGATATTTGTAATTGGTTCCACTATGCGGCTCCTCCTCCTTTGAGCTTGTAGGCAATGAACTTGACATACTTCTCCTTGGGTATATAAGCCATATCAAAAAACTTCTCTACTTCTTGAACCCAGTCCAAGAAGGATTCAATATCAGGGTTACCACTAAAGAAAGAATCTCAATCTTTATTCTATATTTATTAGGACTTGAATACTCTCTTTCTCTGTCATGATTAGGATAAGAAAATCTACCTCTCCTGTTAAGATTAGTATTAGAGAATCTTCTTCTTTGTCCATATGCCATCCCTCCATCTTCATAGGCAACTTCAAGGTTGTCTTCTTGATAGAAGGGATTGTTCAATTCTTCTCATTGAAAACATCTTCATATTGGAAATTTCGTAGAGGACACCTTGGTGGTGGTTGATGTGGTGGTGGTTGATATAAGATAGGGGTTGGTTTTGTGGAGGTTGATGTTGTGGTGGCTGATTTGTGAGAGGTTCGTGTGCTGGAGGAAGATATTGGGGAGAAAGATGAGTCGATTGAAATATCATGTCTGCTTCGGTACCTACCATCGGTTAGACTTTGGTTGTTAATCTTGAGGGACAATCTCTTGAATTCTTTGACCATACTGTCCAAGATTGACTTGTTGGTGGTGATGTCTCCTTGAACAGTGCTTACCCTTGCAGAAAGGCCTTGTGATCCATTCTCGTCTCTCGCCATTGTCGGAAAGTAGCCGTAACTCTGATACCACTTGACGCAGAGTAGGAAGCGAAGATACCGGTCGCATCTCGTTCTAGTGTCGATGAACCCTAAAGAATACCTTTAGGTAGGATAAAGCTCAAATCTATGAGCAAAATAACTCGAATCTAAGAGCAAAAGAGGACAACTCGAATCTACGAGTAAATGAAAACAACTAGAATCTACGAGCAATTGAAAAGAGAAACTCAATTCTATTGATTGAAAATTTGATAAAAGTTACCTATAAAAACAAAAATATAAGGGCCTTAAATAAGCTTTAATAGTAGAAGTGTAACCTAATTAGGAAACTATAAATAAATAAAGAAAATGAAACAAATTAGAATTCAAATTGGACCCAAAAATAAACTCCTAAACAGAATCGGATTTTTTAATACAGAGGTCGGTTGACAGGATTAATCGACTAATGAAAGTCATTAGTTAACTAATAAGAAGATTAGTCAACTAATAAAAGTGATTAATTAACTAATGAGAAGCTTAGAAAATTACCAATTCTCTTTTAAACCAGATTAGTCGACTACTCAGATTAGATTAGCTGACTACTGAGAGAGTTAGTCGACTAATTTTAATGATTAGTCGACTAATGCGAATCTTATTGTTGTCGCTGCCTTGGCTTCTTACATCACTCTGCCAAAGAGAAGTGGGTGCTTAAAGAGGCTCCTATTGTGGAGGATGTCATAGAGTCTGATGGAGATATAATTGACAAAGAGATAAGAGATGGAGACATGTGATACCCACAAGAGCAGTAAGAAGAATATGGATGATACTACCTAGCAGAAGTCTGTTCACCGTCAGCAACAACAGTTTGTAAACATCGAAGACGCAAAGTTCTCAATTCAACATGAGCAAACGTCTAAGTCAGTCAAGGGAGTTGGCATGTCTACCAGTATTGACATTAGCATTACAGCAGGGCAACAACACTTAGCTACCTACACAGATCAGTCAGTATAGATCAAGCACTCAAGTGTTGCATCATAAGACATTGAGTTAAAAGGCAAAATCCTGTGTGGATGAAGAAACGCCTCATATTCAAGCCCGTAAAGGTAAGGTGTATCCATATATGGTGCTGGTACAGATTTCCACGAGGAAAAAGAGCTGAATTCCGTATCAGAAGAAAGTGATGCTTAGAATAGTGAAGAAGATATATCATAAGCATAGAGGGTTAGGTTTTCAAATAGCAGTGGACAACCCTGAGTGGTAGGTTGAACTTACAAACTGCAAGGCCCGCAAATCAGGAGTAATATGAGCACTAAATGTACACATTTAAAACACAAATGATTATTTTCTTATGAACTTAAAAGTGAGAGAAGGGATGCGAGGGAACTTCATTGTCATAGAGTTCTTCTTTGATTCAAATAGAATTTTGACAAATTGAAAATTTTATGATGTATTATATCTTAATGCAAATATCTTTATGTCATTGGATAATCTTAATCAAAGATAAAGTGTGGAAATCATTTCCCTCTCTATGTTTGGTTTTGAAAAATCCATCACATAATGGAGTTTATGTATCAGATATCAGTTTTTTTAATAAAATTTACCTTTCAAAAAAAAAAAATTACATAATTATATAATTATATACTGCTATTAGCCTATTGCACAAGACTGTTTATTACAGTGTTAGGCCTAAGTGATCTCCTCGGAAAAAGTTAATCATATAGTATATTACTGATTTCTTTTCCTTTGATTTCCCACACAAAAATACAAATAAATTAGAATTCGTCGCAATACATGAACTTTAGTTTCCATATAATTTATAAGGTGCCTACATCATGAAATAGTGAAAAACAAAAGAAATAAAAAGTGATTTGTGAATGAGAAAATCAAAATTTTACAACATCCTGCAACTAATCAGGCATCCAAAATTAAGCACTTACTTTTCAAAGGTCTCAACAAGATTAAAAATCTGCACAAGCATCCAAAATTAGCATCATATTTCCTGCAACTCTCATTTGCCATCTCATAAAGAAACTAAGCTGTGAACTCATGCATTCAGTGAGATCAGCTCTATTCACTCCCACCCAACAATTTGTCAAATGTTGGCTACAAAAATCATTTCAAAACTCAACAAGATTATTCTCCTTGATATCAGGATAATTTTCACATGCTTCTCCGTTTGCATTTGCACTTAGAATGGGCCATGCAATCAGAAATGGTCGTGTGCTAGATTTCGTGCCTCTCCAAGTTTTGAGTAGTCTGAATTCATTTGTTTATTTTAAATTAGTGAAAGTTCCTATTGTCGCTTGCTATAGACTTCTAATATATTTCAACTGTTTTGTTCCCTAAAATGGCAAAGTAGCTCGCAGAGCAGGAGTTTTTGATAAGATCAAGAGGCAACAGCTCAATCCTACGAACCACTGCCACTGTATAGAGAAAAATCTATGTCTGAGACCTTCAGATTCCTTCCCACAAGTCTCAAGCTCAAGTAAATGCTAATCAGATCATGGATCTATAAAAAAAAAATAGTGGATCGAGGTTTATTTTATGATTTATTTTAATTGTGTTGCTTATGTCTTGAATATGTGATCTCTTTCGCAGGCAGTCTCTCTAACCAACTATGCAAGCTAGACTTGATCCCGGCTCCGGAACTGGCAACTCCGGTTCCTCCATGTGAGGAACCGGAACCGGAATCGGACGAGGGCAGGCCGGTTCTAGTTCCGGTCCGACCCAAACTGGGCTAAAGAAAACAAAACAAATAAAACAGTTTAAGAACTGGAACTGCCGGTTCTTGAAATGTGAAACCGAAACCGGACCGGCTATGGTCCGGTTCCAGTTCGTTTGGAACGGGGGAACCGGCGGCTTGGTTCCGGTTCGATTTTTGGGTCACGGTTCCAGTTCCAGTTCGCCGGTTCGAAGCAAACCATGGTCGGATCTAGTGGGAGCTCCTTTTAGGGTCAATATCATTGTAGTTTCTTCTGATTCAGCAGACAAATGTTTATGATCACAGCAGGAAGATATATTATTTTGAGGAGTTAAGGGTTCTTTACAGATCTTGATTCTTGATTGAATTTACCTTTATCGTGAATGGGAATATAAGGATTTTCTTATCATGCCCTTTCCCCCCTCCAATTTGTTCTTGAGAGTTGGTGGTGGTGGTGGTTGTCAATTGGGTAGTTATCATGGTGAAATCATGTCATCACAGATTTCTTAACAAGCTTCAACAGAACGACGTTTTAGTTCTTTCCAGGTCACAAGGCCTTTTGCAATGTTATCATATAGGATCAACTTACATAGGGTTTAAATTGACTGATGTGATTAATTAGTAGCTTAATTAGCAGTATTTGAGCTTAAAACTCTGCCAGATATTATATATTTGCTGAGCACAAGTTTAGGTCAGCTTTATCACATTTTTTTAAAATTCTTATAAAAAAGATACAAGCTGCCTTAATCAGCTTTTCCTCAGTCAACTCAGACTAGTTAACAGGTAATTCTCTTAATGCTTTACATGATCAATGAAAACTTTTACAGAACAATTCAGCAACTGCTATCTTAAGAGTCAAAATTCATAACAAAATGATGGATTCAAATTTCATACCAAATATGATTTGATCAGATCAAGTTAGTTTGAGAGATAGAGAGCACAAAATATTTCGAGTTTGCATATTGATAGATTAGTTCAGCAGGTTCAGTCTACAGCTGTTGAAAAGTATATACAAAAGAAAACATATATATACAGTAGGGCAAGCTAGGTTCTTCTGCAAGCAGAGGGATGAAGTAAATTTGTTCATGTAGGATTCTGAGAATCCGAGAACTGCACTTTAAAGGTTGGTTCTGATGCACTAATGGATTCAATTTGACAGGTAACGCCTAGTTGCAGGTTGTTTGTTGTGGCGAAATCTTCCCAGCCGCCAACAAAGCCTATGAAGTTGAGACTTTCGTGGTAGAGAACCGGCCAGAGTCTCATGGACGGATCCTGAAGCAGAACCACCTTGCGAAGACATCGCTTTTTGAATAGGCGAGCAGGCAATCTTTCAGGCAAGAGCTGCAGGCACCGAGTCACAGAAAAAGTTTAATGAATACAAGCAGCAAAATTATGTGCCTACCCACAAGACAAGTACTATATTTCTATTTGACGGTAGGTTCGGATTGATAATCTATGAGACTTGAAAATAAGTCAGTATGTAATGTAGACTTATCAGTCATCAAACACGCGCAAGTTTTTGCTGGTTCTCTCTTTGAGGTTATGGATCTCCAATACATCTTACACTAACCAAGAACTAAGGGCGACATTTGGGCAAGACCCGATGGCTGTGGTTAATTTCACCTATGTATCTGGAGTAAAAATACATTTTCTAAATTATATTCCTATATTTTCCAACCATATTCACTTAGGTCAGCACCTCCTTCAGCATTTTAACCCTTCAGCAAAAATCTGTTCTTTGCCAGAGGCTGCCTTAGCTCTAGACTCTGTACTCATAAGTCATAACATCACAGTTGGCCATCATGTCTTCTTCAATTGGTGCAGCTCATGTGCATCATCTGATTAGCTTACACTGTGGACTATGCACATTATCTTTTCAGACACGTCCATTCTATATTGATAATTTCTGCTACATTTATTTTGCTTTCTTTACCATATTTAGTGTAAACATTCTAAACCAGAAAACAGTTCTGTTCAACTGTTGTTATATAGAAGTTTTCTTTAATATTCTAATATGTCTTTTCGCGTTAAATCTGAGATAGAATTATGCTTAACACCTGCCATAAACATGGTTTCAAATATCAACTGATTCTAATATATATCGGCAATATCATATCGGGTTTTGAGATATCTAATATGATATTCGGGCCGATATTCTGCTGATATGATCGATATTGATAATATTGGTACTAAAAATTATCGATACCGGTATCGAGATTTTAAACGATGGCACAAACATAAAGCTATATTGTTGCAAGTCAAATAGCACCAAGATATCTAGCAGGAATTGGCAATATGAGTCTGACGCCAAATGTTACAAATCACCAGCAAGAGCTTTATGAACCAACAAAAATAGACACAAAATGAAGAAGATAGAGAGGAAAACACCAAAGGGCAAGGAAACATAAAGTAGACAAGGATAAACTAAGTCCAACTGGTTTGACAAATTCCTAGGTCCAACCGGAGAAACAAAGAGACTTAATTATATGAGAAGAAGATAAACCTTGACACAAGATCATACGCTGTTCATTGTGCCCTATCTGGAGAGCAAGAGATGAGTTAATGGTGTATTCCTCAACGCTTTAGTTCTCAACATTTTTTAGATCTCATAGCAAACAACTGTTTGTGCGACCCAAAGGGCAAAAAAACGCTGGCATATGAACCGATGTGTTGTCAATTTTTGAGCCACTTACATGCTAGAATGGTAAGTAACAGTGCAAATGTACATGCCATCTGAGCCAACAGCCAATGTATCTATATAGAGAAAATTGACTCAAGAACATAGCGGTACACCTCTGGGGCGTGACAACTTAAGTGGTATCAGACTAATGAACTTCGAGGACAGCCCATGTGTATGGATATTAATCAGAAATGTATGCTTCTAAACTGTTTATATATCCCTTAGTTGAATAGAAAACGAAGAAAACCACGAGTAGCTGCAATACATGATGCTATACCAAATGATTGAGAGGGAGACAGGATAGATATGACCATTTCAAATATCATTTCACAAATAAATCTTAACAAGAAAGAACACAAGGAATGTCATTGCCCCTTTCAACGCCTTGATTAAAAACAGAAAATATATATCTCTTTGAAGTTGTTGAATGGTCGGTCCTTTGTCCCAAGCCCATTGGCTTCAGTATCCAAGACATAGAAACTTATCGTCATTCTTTGAATTTTATTATATTGTGTATGACCATTATCTTTCATTATTATAGACCATTAGATAGATGGGAGCTAAAGGATTAATCTACACTTCAGGATGTCACAGTGGGTGACCTGTAATACCACTAACCAGCATCCTATCATAGATGTCCTTTAATCAGCATACAGAATAGAAAAGGAGAACTATTCTTTATAGAGGGAAAAACCAGAAACTACATGATTCGTATTCCAAAACTATCAATAAATTGTTCTTTCCAAGAAAACTAAAGGAAAAGATCTGATGTTCATTAGTCGTTTATTATTACTGCAATTGGTAAGTATTAACTACTACTGTAGAAAAGTTCACCTAATAAAGATATTTCTTACAGAAAACTAGAAAATTGTATAATAAACTGCAATATGTTGAAGAGTTGCTCACAAGCCAAGACTGAGAAATCAGAGAGACTGTAATACTGAATTCGGCATAATTTAGTGGCATAACATCAGCTGAACCCATTATTTCAGTTTTAATAGTTGCAAGAACTTCTTCTTTTAAGCAGGGAGTGACCTTTTCAGCATCCACTTCTGAGAATTTATTTCCTATCACAAAAAAGTGTAGTATTTGCATTATAAACAGTCAAGACACTGAATTCAGACAATAAAATGACAGTAACTGGCTGGAATAATTGCATCTCAGTTAAGCAACTCCGAGTATAAGTTACCTGATGTGAAAGGTTCCGCTTTAATGGTAGTCAGATCTTTATGTAACTCAGATATATCAGCCATGACCAAAGGAGAACTTTTAGCGTTATTGGCCTGTGAAGGATCTGTGTGATTTCCTGCAACGGTTTTTTTTCCTCTATCAACATATTGGATCAAAAAAAACAGATATGAATTCGCTCAAGAAAAAAAAAAAAAGCAAAAAAATAAAATAGATAGGAAAAGTGAATGGCAAGTCTCCAGGTAAAATGCTGAAATACCCGAATTCCTTTCAGATTGATCATAGTTACTAATACCCTTATTAGATGGTGGGGGGTTCCCTTGGTCATTTACATTGCAATTCAAAACTGGACCATTTGCGGGTACTTCAGGACTATTTTCATGAAGAGATGAACTTTTTTGTGTCGCTCCTTCTTTGTCAGCATCCAAAACATTGCAATCCACATTTGCAGCACAGATACCAATAGAAGCATCAATAATCACTTCAAGCTTATCCTTAGAATCCACATCAGCTGTGTAGCATATATCGTCTCCCATGACAAGAGACTTGCTAGCAAATTCCTCTGAAACAATTAGATTTCTACCCTCATATTCAACACAATTTCGAGTTGCACTTTCAGTTCTTTCATAGCATTTACCCACAAACTCTCCATCATCCAGCAAATTTGAAACCTCTATAGTCTCTGACTTGTTCTTTCTTTCAATCCTTCCATTTTTCACCTGATCTTCTGCCGCTCCGTTCTGTCCTTGTGAACAGCCTTCCATGGGCGCCCTTTCGTTGGCAAGAGGATGTGTGGCGATCGCCCTGCTATCCTCAAACTGGGTTCTAGTCTCACATTTGGCACAGTCTGCTGTTGAAGCAGTTTCAGTTCTTTTGGGGCTACTATGCTGATGGGAGAGTGTTTCTTCGTTTACCTCTAATTTGTTTGTATCTTGAGGGCTCCTTTTAGTTTGAGATGTTTCATGATGAACTGAAGTAATAGGACCAATTTCGAGTACTTCCTGCTCACAAACTGAATTCTCATCTATGACAAAAGAGTTTCTTTCTGATGCAAGTAGATATATTTTATCTGATTTTTTACATGCAGCCAGATCTTCGTTCCTATCTTTGATATGCTCCACTGCCACTTCTTTCTCATGCTGTGACATTTTTCCTTCACTAGCTACTGATATATTTTTACCTTTTCGGTTCTTTTTACTTTGAGATGTTTCAGGTGTAACAGGTATTATTATGTTTATTTCCCCCTCGTGTTCTGCATCCTTGTGCACCATAGAAGATTTTCTCTCAGTAGTAAGCAAGCATCTTTTGGTTGCCCTACTATCTACAGCCAGATTTTCCTCCCTATTTTTGACAAGCTCTTTCGCTGAAGGTTTTGAATGCCCTTTAGACTTATCAACATAGAGAAAGGAGTCATCTTCGGTCATGATCATAGTGTCTGAATCTTCATCATCAGACAAGATGATTGGAGAATTTCTTTCTGCTTCTTCTACCCTTTTGCACAGATCTATAATTTTGCGTGGGGCTTTTGAGTAGTTCAGTGTCGACGAATTATGCAGCCTTATAGGGCCATCGTTATGAGGAGATTCTTCAAGTGAATATGTATGCTCTCGTGCACCTCTAGTAACACAGATCCTTGCAGCCATTTCATTGCTAGCCAAACGACGTCGAAAAGTCCTTTCAACCCTATCTTTCTCTGATGAACCTTTCCCTGCAGCCATTTCACTGCTGGCCAAATGAAGTGGAAAATCCTTTTCAAACCTTTCTTTCTTTGATGAAGTTTTATCAGAAGCATTGAGCTTTCTCTCTGACGCTTCCCAACTTTTCTGAGCTTTACTTGGACACAAAATATCAGGAGTAATTTCATTCTTACTTCGTTTCCTTTTGTGGTTGTTGCTATTTTCTTTTCCCTGGAACTGCAATCTCTCAGAGCCACTTGTACCATATATTTGCACAATATAGCGAGATACACTGATGTGCTTAAATATCACAAATTCTCCAAATGATATGGAGTGATCCAATACAAAATCCTGCCATCCTTGTTGAAAGGCCAATGAACCATCTATTTCACTTAATTTTACCATCCAACAGTTCCCAACAGAATCTTCAAGACACATGTTCTTATCAACCAGGCCCGCTAAAGTTTGAGCAAACTTAGGTGGTATAAACTGCAAAATTAATATTCAGAGAAAGGGAGAAAAGGGTTAGTAGCAATGTACAACAAGCTGAAATACTTGAATTTGTTAACAAAACCTTATCCCATTTAATCATGGAATATAAAGTAATATAACAATGTTAG
Organism: Agave tequilana; assembly: GCA_038442645.1. Classification (NCBI taxonomy): domain Eukaryota; kingdom Viridiplantae; phylum Streptophyta; class Magnoliopsida; order Asparagales; family Asparagaceae; genus Agave; species Agave tequilana. The sequence goes on along the minus strand of JAVJIF010001318.1, from coordinate 106,391 downwards.
GACAAATGAACTAGCCATGAACAGAGATTCAGAGTCACAATAAACCGAAGCAAACCGGAAAGAAGAAGCACAAGGTCAAGTCAGTAGCAAACTGATTCTGATTAAGAATGTCCCAAATACTGAGCGTGTAACATCCTTCTAACTTGCCCAGAAACAATAGCAGTGAATCGTGTATTAACCAGAGACATTCGAGCATCAAATAAGACTGAAAACATGTTTATTGTCTTCAAGCACAAAATTGAAGCTTGAATAATTTATTGTCTTCAAGCCAAAGAAAACATATTGTTCTTTGTGGAGCAATATCCATTTGAATGAGTGTAGATGCGGTAAATAAACACATAATACAACAAAGCAACTTCTACTGGCCTACTGATCTTGTTTCAGATTAAATGGTGAAATGCACACACGCAAGCCTACGCATCTGCCTAGTATGCAGTCACTTCATCTCACGCATGTTGAACAGATGGTATGAAGCATTTCAGTTTCAGATGAAAAAGATCAAAATGCAGTCATATTGTATATTTGTGAGAAAGAAAGAAAAAAAAATAGTTATAGGAAGCCAGACAAGGCATGATCTTGAATAAATAACTACATTTGCATACAATAAGAAAAAAATGTGAAAAATATGTGCACAATCAATTTATTCTATTTTGATCACAAAATCCTAATACATAAAATGTAGGATACGAACCAATGCACAGGTTCTACATACTAATACAGAACAATCTACTGAAAGAAAACATGCTGTAAATTATTCACAAGGCACAATTATAAGGTATAGGAAGATAAGGGCATCATACAGAAAGCACAAAATCATAGGCATGCAACCCCTCTCACATAGACAAAGGGGGAAAATGGATCAGAAGAATATAAGTAAAAATGAAGTGGTTTAAAGACTGAAACTTGACAAAAGAAAGGGACAAGCTGAGAAATCATCACACAGACTCATTTCATATCAATGTGCTTGATAAATCTACAAGCAGATCATAAAAATTTAGATTTTTTTTTTTATTACTAATTTAGCGACATGGGTCTTTTTATTAACCCAACAGAACTTTAAATTTTGTATAGAAAAGAAAATTCATGAAATTAAAACTCTCTATGGGGACTTTTAACTTTCAAACATCGCATTTGTCTCTTTCACATCAAATGCCAGGATCTGTATTAAGACTTGTAACAAGAAGCAGGGGACAGAAAAAAATTAAGCTAAACAAGAAGCATGCAGAAAGAGAGAATCATACCATGGCCTTCCCAAAATCACCAATCATGATCTTGAAGAAAGAAGGAGCTGTGGATATGGGAGAAAATGAACCACAGGTTCCCTTCTCATCACCCCTTAAGCACTTCTTCTTGCACTCCCTGCATGAATTTTGCATCTTTGAACAGCTCATCTCTACAGTGTTCTTCTCCTTCTCTTCTCTGTTTCTCTCTGAACCTTAGAACAGTGAAACCCACATTTTTGTACTGTCACTTCAGAATCCAAAGGGCCTTTGGTCACTGTACATTTGCATTCTTCCATAAATACTGCTGCATCTTGTACTGTCCGGCACTATTACATCAAAGATTATAATAAAGAAGGGTCTTTTTCCCATATCAACCTACAACCTTTTCCTAATTTCATATTAAAACCTAAAGCCGTAATATTTCTGAACTGTCCTTTATACATTGCGACAGAAGGTGTTGTGTCTTGATTCCCTTGAAGCCGCTCTCGTGGAAGGCCTGACTCTATCAACCACCGATGCGTCTATTCCACGCGCGGCCATTGAAGATGAGGTCAGATCAGTCTTACAGAGACACCAGATGATTTTGACGAGATCCTTGCGACTTGTCCCCGAGCACTTTTGCTGCAACAATTAGTCGAACACTTGGCGTGCAGAGATGGCGCAAGGGAGGCTCCTCGGGCTACTGTGGTGCGCTCAAGGAGAATGTAAGATCAAATAGGTTTGAAACCTGAGCATGAAAATTTTCGCTTTTAATAACTTGGGTTGAGCCAATGGGCTCACGCAGCAGGACGACGTAGCATGAATACTCATGTCATGAAGCTGTCTCAACGCGTGTTTTATATGAGTGTCGAACACACGTATTGAGCGTATTTTTAAAAATTTATCACGTATCAATGCCATTATAATATCCCCTATTTAATAATACTATATTATTATTTTAAAAAATCATCTGATTCTATATATTATCTTATTATTATTAATTAACTTAATTTATTATTATTATTAATGACTTGTAGACTCTTATTGCTTATATTTAATTATTTTAAATTATTTTTAATCGATAGTATTATTATTTTCATTCCAAGCCCAATAACCTCAACCTATTCGTCTTTTCCTTTTGTTTTCTTTTCCTTTCTATGCTAAGCCCACATGAGCCAAACCCACTTCTTTATTTTTATTCATTTTCTTCTTCTTTTTCTATTTTTTTTAAGCTCAAAAACTAAGCCCGCGAGCCAACTCTCTATTTTCTTATTCTTTATATTACTTATTTTTTTTAACTAAATCTCAATAATCTATAATTCAATCCTAATCCTAAACCAAATCCTATTTTCAAAATCATGACCTTAACAAATCATAACCATAACCACTCAATAAAACAATTTGAACCTAATAAGCTAGTAAACCTATGAAAAAAAAAAATCCAAATCTAAACCGAATCTCCTTGAGATTTTTAGCAATATTCAATTCTTATCTGAACTACTAAATTAAGCAATATAAACCTAACTAGAATTCAGATTTCTAAAATATCTAATAACCCAAACTCCTTCTTTCTCTTGTACCTCAAGAGAAAACCATAATCCAAATTCTTCTCACTTCCATCTTTTCCTTCTCCTCAAGCGGATCGTGAACAAAAAGGGCTTCAAGGTATAGGGATTAAAGAGAATCAAGTAAGTAGATCTAACTTGTGAATTTAATTTCAACTTTTTCTTTTTAAAAAATTAAATTAAATTAAATTAGAACCATAAAAATAATTTATTAATTTCAACAATCTGCTACTCAATTTATTATTGGCTCAGAGGCCCTTCACTCTAGTTTTGAAATGATTAACTCATATAGTTATAGTTTACTAATAATCTTATGATATTTAGTTTCAGATATTTGATCAAGAATTAGTAGGTGATTAGCTTCAACAAAAATTTTTTGGAGCTTTCACATGGTGATTCAAGAGCTCGAGCTTCAAGTTCACATCTAGCACTCGGATGGAGTCAACCTCGGTGAATCGCGTTTGGATCGAGTCGACTTGGAGACGGCATTCTACAAGAATAAATCGGTTTGTTTAGTTAAGATTTTGTTTAGATTATTGTAAAGATTAGATAGTGTGATATGCTCAAGTTCACAATATACACACAAGTTTCATGTTTTGGTTTTTCGGTTTAACCGATCTTGGTTTCATGAATAGATAGAATCAAAACAAGTTTACATGGTTTAATGTATATTAGATTTGATCTATATACATCTATGCTTCATCTTTTTAGAAAAGCTTATTTTGATAGTCTACTTCATGAGTTTGGAGATTTGTATTTAAACAAAACTTATTTTTGGATTTAATGTCAAAAACATAGATATAATTCTTTACATTTATATTAGATTCTATCCATATACAACATGCTTCAAAGTTATTTCAATATCATGTTTTTGTATTTACATGTGTTTTGAAAAAAATCTGATTTCCATTTCAAAAATTCTATTTTTGGAAAATACAGTTTTTTGGTTTAAGGCAAATTTTCAACAACACGAAAATGGTTCAAATTGTTTGAAATATGTGTTGAATTTTTATCACACATGTTTGTATTTCAAAGATATAATAAGAACTGATTTTTGTGGAATTTATGTGTTTTTTATGGGATTTAATTAATAACAAAAACCTAAGTTTTTAAGTCCTATAATGGCTAGACTGGCTGTCTGCCGGTCGACCGGATCGGTCGACCTTAGCAGAAGTCGGTCGACCGACGTGCACAAGCGTGCACGGCAGCTTGAAGCTGGTGGGCTGGTTGACTGGGTCTGTCGACCGTCCAGAGAGCTCTGCTATCTGGAAATAGCCCTGGTCGACCGGGTCGGTAAACTAGCAGAGAGCTTTGCTCTCTGTATCCAGTCTCGGTCGGCCGGTGGGCTCAACGGTAAAAAATGTGACTGTTAGCCGGTTGACCGCCATGTCGACCGGAAGGGCATTTCAGCCCTTTCCAGCTGCCAACGGGCAGAATTTTATGGGGTTATAAATACCCCCATTTGAGTTTGTTTTCAATAAGAATTTTAAGAGTTAAAATTTTCATCTTCTTAAGTATTTTAATACAGGTTTTTAAAAGAGTTTTTAGAGCCAAAAGATCGATCTTTATTTTTTTTAAAGAGTTGAAAAAATCAAAGAAAAAGAGAAATCTTTGGGATTTATTTTTGTTCTTCATTTCCATTATATCTTAGAAGTTTTCCCAAGTATTTTCTTTGAGTTTTTTATTTTCAAAATCTTTGTTTTCTCACACTTGAGCTTATCTAACTATCCTATCTATAAGATCATTATTTAGTAAGAAAAGAGTTGTTTGTGGTCTTTGAGATCACCAAGTTGTAAACCTTCCATCTTTGTGATATCCCTCTAGTGAGAGGTGATAGTATTGATATCCCTCAAGTGTGAGGTGATTGTGGAAGTGGTATTTGTATCCCTCTTATGAGAGGTTGATCATTGTTTGGCTAAGTGCCTATCCGTCTAAGTGTAGAGGTGATTTGTTTTGTGCCTTGCCTCTAAGTATAGAGGTTGTATTTTTTTGGAGAGAGGAGTTGTGTACTCCCAATTGTATTTACCCAAATCCTCAGTGGAGGTTCCCTGTGTGGGAAGTCCTGTGTGGATGAGTTAGTGAAAATCCTTCTATGTGAAGGCGGGGACGTAGAGCTGGGTGCTCGAACCTCGAAACATATACTTGTGTTTGCGTTTGATCCACTTTCTCTAACTCTCTCCCTCTTTTATATTGTGCCTTGCATCATTTCATATTATTCATATCATTTATATGCTTAGTATTGATTGTGTGTGTGCCTCACTTGTGTGTAACCAAGAGAACTTCATATAACATCTCAACTCTTATGTAGAGAATCAATAGGAGTTTAGTCCAGAGCCCTTCACCGGGAATTCGGCTACACTCTTTGGTTACACTAAGTGTATTGCAATTAATTTTTAAATTCCGCATCTTTTACCATAGATTAGCCTTATACCTATTCCCCCCCTTTAGGTGTACTTTCAATTGGTATCAGAACCTACGCTCTTGATATTAGGTTTAACCACCTTGGAGTGTGATCTTGGTTGCTAATCTAGATTTGTATTTGCACACTTATATTGTTTATACACACTCATGCACTTCATGACCCCTCCCATGTATGATACTTCCAACATTGCTATTTGGAAAGCTAGGTTGTCTGTGTATCTAAAAACTCTAGGCTTGCATGTTTTCCTTGCCGCTACCAAGAAATCCTATCTTGGTAATAGCAAGCATATAGAGGCCAATGTACAAGCCTTAACGGCACTTAGAAGCACAATAAACAAAGAATATTTGTGTATGGTTTCTCATTGTGATTTTGCTTTTGCAGAGTGAAACACTTTGACCTCTCCCGCCCTACAAACGACTAAATATGTGGAGGAGGAATGTAGTAGAGAAGAATCCGAACAACGTTACTTCATGGTCCAAGGGAATGACTACCTTGAGGTATATTCGGATACTCAACTTGATGATAGTTCTAGTTCTTCTTGCAATGAATGTATAGATGCACATGCTTCAAATTATGAAGTAGCTATAGGTTGTGCAAAATTATTAGAAAGACATAATCTCTTGAAAAAGAAAAGTTTTGTACTAAAAGAAGAAAATAAAAATTTGTCTTCTAGATTTGATTTGGTTTTGCAAGAGAGGGATGAGATTTCAAGTGAATGTGACTCAGTTAAATCCCAACTTGAACTTGCCCTTAATGAAAACGAGATTTTGATAAACAAAAATGATTACAATGATATTTTGAAGAAAAATGAAATCTTATCTTCAAAACTTGATTTTACTTTAAAAGAGAATGAAACTTTGAAAAATAAAATTGCTTTAATTTCTAAGAATTTGGAATTGATTTCTAATGAAAATAAATTTTTAAAAATGATTTAGATTCACGTGTTTGCCATGCTAGTATAGCTTCACCTTCTAGCTTACCTATTGTATGCTCTACCTCTTCTTCTATAATTGAAAATGATATATGTTTGTTAAAGAAAAGTGTTGATTATTTGGGCTCCACTTTAAGCCAATGTGTCATGAACCACACACGTTTGGAATCTATGTTTCGAAAGAAACATGATCCTCCTATGCATGCACACAAACCACGGCATACACATGCTCCTCACATTTATACTCATAACACTTTGTATGCTCATGTATACACTTGTACACATTGTGGACGTAAAGGTCACCTTGCTAAGTTTTATTATGATAGAGTATATGATGAAAATTTAGCAAATAAATTTGTTTAGGTTAGGGAAGGAGCTAACTCCCATGGACCCAAAAGAGTATGGGTACCAAAAACCACTCCCATTTTATTTGATATAGGTGTGGGCTTTTACTTGACGTGAGAGTGATGGTGCCTTAAAGTGGATGCGTTCTGAGCTAAACGGTGACTATTTTGGATGCATTGCTTTCAAAGGGAATTTGGTGGCAAGACTACCATGGTTTGGAGACCTAGAGGTGTACCCTCATGATTTTGGTAACGATCTCTAACTCCCATTTATGTTTACGTGCTTCCGTTGTTGATTTTAGCATGTTTTGATGTTTTATGATTATTATGATAAATGTCATGATAATTAGATTTGTGACATACATGTTTAGTATTTGAGATACGCCCATGTTTAACCTATACTTTTATGTTCTCACATTTGTTTAGCTATCATGTAGACATGTGCATTTACATAATGATCATGTTGATATATGTTTTGTTTTTATGCTTCATATTTTTATTACATGTTTAGATGTTAGTTTTCATTAAAACTTGAGTATATATTTGTACAACTAGTGAGCCACAAATTGATTATTATATATTTGTACTTGATTGCTCATTTGTACCCATTAGATGTACTAGTATAGCCTAATTTTGATGATTCAAGCATTTTTGACTTGTATTCTCTATTTTTGTGCATGTTTTCATGTTTATGTTTAAACTTCATGTATATGTCTATTTTGTCTAAACTAATAGTTATACATACACATCCTTGAGCCACTTGCCTTCATGCATATACTTTTGTGGACTCGTTTATATTTGGACATGCATGTATACTTTTAGTTTTGACTAAACATACATATACCTTGAAGGATTCTTAGTTTTGATGATTTTCATGCTTTTAATAAGGAATTTTATATTTAAAGCTAATTGCCTATTTTCATGACTATATCTTTCATACAAAACTTGTACACTCATATTACTTGATGTTTTCTCATGATTTTGTTTTCATGAGTATTATATGTGCTATATAGATTTTGAGTGACATTGGTTGAGTAATTTTCATATTTTTCATGGAATATATTCTTGTTTTATTCCTTACTTGAAGGATTTCGTACTAGTTTTCAATTTTATCATATAACTAGTTGCGTATTCTTCATTTTGATAGAGTTTTTAATAGTGTTAAAACTATTTTCAAACTTATTTTTGAAAACTCCTACCCATCAAGGGCGGTTGGTTGGGCGACCATGCCTTGCATGCATTAATGAAAATCTATTTAAACATGTGCATGAAATGGGTGGTAGGGAGTATGAGTTATACACTTGATTCTTATTGTGTTTTCAATTGGTATCACAATTGATATATGTCTTATATGCTCATATTTGGTTCTATATATGTATGCTTCAACTTCATATAGTATCAATTTCGATTGGTATTTACTCTTTCATACATATATGTGTGTTTTGATTGTGCTTATTATATCTTTATATCTTAAAGTACAAACCATGTTATGCTAAGCTTGATTTTATCCTTAATGACAATTATTTTAAATTGGTACCTATACAAGGTTATGCATCGTTTTCATTATTATTTCATAAAGGGAGAGAAAAATTCATGTTTTACCTTTCAATCAGTTTTGTTTACAATTGATATTTTTACTCTCACGCTTTATGTTGAAAAATGATTGAAAAATGATATTGCTTTTTTAATTTGGTATCATGCGCTCCTAATAAAAATTATTTTCAATTGATATATATTTCATTTTCAATATTGGTATCAAGAATATTAAATTGATATTATTCTCTATTTGGTATCTCTATTACAAAATGAGTTTAGTGTTTAACCAAAAAGATTGGTTTATGTTTTTCAAATTGGTGTTAATTGTTGACTGATTTTTCCTGCACACAAAAGATGGTATTTTAGTTTTAAAAATAGATGTGCAAGTTTCAGTTCTAATCCGCGGTAGCAGGGCTATGCGGGTTGTGATCCTCAGGGAGGGACTGCGATGGAAGCGTTAAGCAAGTTTCTCTAAAGTTTTTATTTTTATTTGTTAAGTTAGAAAGGAAGTGGTATTTACAATGGGTGGTAGAAAAAAAATATGGAGATGAGTTGTATTTAATTTACAAAAAAGAAAAGAAAAGAAAAAGAAAGAAAACTTATCTCTTTAGTCCGCTTGCCGTTTGAACCGTTGCGATGATTTCCCTTTTCTTGGAAGGTGTACAAGCACGGCTTATGGGATCGTCCGCCTTCTTAATCTACTCTACGAAATGAATAACAAGTTATGAAGACCTGTTCATCGCCATTGGGCCGTCAAGGTTCCTTCTTCGGCTAGGTATTCTCGAAGCAGTTGGATCTCATGGTGGGCAAGACATTAGAGAACAAATAGAAGAAAGTAGATACAAGATTAAAATAAGAATAAAAGAAACTAGAATAATACAAGAATAAAATAAAACAAGCCTTGATTCGATTATTAAACAATGGTGGAAAAATAACACTTACACCGACTGTCACCATCAGTACAAGCAGATCCCTTCCTCCATGAATACATCATCTCCTCTCAGCTTTTACAAAAAGAAAATAAAAAATATACAAAGGTGGAAATAAAACCTAAAAACCCTAACTTTGGCCCTTGGCTCTTCTCTGGACGCTGGACGACTCTGTACGTTGCACTGCAGGAGATATTTATAGGTGCAGAAGGCCGAGGAGTCCTGGATGAACTTGCCCACGAAATCTGGGATTCTAACTCATCCAGAATGCCGCGCTTTTGCCGCGGGTCCGCGGCACTTTAGTGGCTTCTGGCCACGCGCTTTGGCGCGTGGCCTCTCCTGGTCCGTCCATTTGGGCGCCTGCTTCTGGAAGTTCGATCCTGGCTCTAAATATTGGGATATGGATATAACTTGGAAATCAAGTTATCTAGATTTTGTATTCTCCCAATCTTTTATCCACGAATTTCTTTCTCATCTTTTGCTTTTATGCTCATCCTGCAAGAGTTTAGGGTTGGGTAGAATTCTATCCTTCCCTCATCTTTAATAATTGCAACTTTAGCCCTTGTATAATTGCACTTTGACAATCTGATATTTGCACTTTGACTCTTGGGCTTCAAATATGGGCTTTTGGGCTTCATTAGGCTTTATTTATTATAAACATAATAATTCGAGGCCTGCACACAATAAATTACAAATTATTAATAAATGTGCAGAATTAAATGAATAAATATGAAAATGTGATGGTAAATATGATGATAAAAATGCACTTTTGACTACCAATCACACCCCCACACTTATCTTTTTGCTCGTCCTCGAGTAAAAATCAAAGAGAAAAAGAAAAATTAATCTAACCTAACTCACTTTCGTAGGAATCACGGTTGCACTTAGCATGTGCAACAAGCCGTTAAACCTCTAGGTTACCCTAGAGGACGAGTGTTGTCTCGTGAGGGTTTTCAGCGGATTACACCCACAAAATCCATAAAAAGGAAAATATTTGAATTATTATTGAAGAGACTAAGTAGTCTATAAGTTTTAGGATCCTCATTTTTATTCATTCTTCAAACTTAGTCTTTATAAAGTCAATTGTTATTCATTTTAGGTAAGGATTAAAATTGAATTTCTAATATAGTCTTTTTCATTACCAAAAGTCATACACACCCTTATGAATCTAGGAATTCCTTAACTTGGACTCTCATGCCTCTTTATTATTTTTATAACATCATCTAATTTTCTTTCGTGTAAGTATCAAGGCTTCTTGAGGCCCTCATACCTAACTAATTGACTATTAGATGTGTTAATATCTATATTTTTTTTTCTTTTTTTTTTCTTTTTTTTTTTTTTTGCATGTATAACTCATCTAATTTTCTTTCGTATAAGTATCAAGGCTTCTTGAGGCCTTCATACCTAACTAATTGATTATTAGATGTGTTAATACATATATTATATTTCTTAGTTTTCTTAGGCTTTCTAATCCACCCATGTAACGAACTTAAAGTCGATGACTCCCAAACCGGTTGGCTTTAGGGCACCAGGTGAGAAAACACCCCGCGGACTCAAATTCGAGTGAACTAGGCCCCAAAACTAAGGACTTTATTTTATTTACTCACCTTTAGGCATGAATACTTATGCTTCTTGAGGCACATGTATCAGCTTAATTGGTGATTTTTTTTCTTCTTCTTCTTTTTTTTTTTTTTTTTATAAGAGGCACAAGGTCTTTGTCTTAGAATCCTAGATATGCATTTGGTATGCACATTTTATTAAGGTAAAAATCAAGACTAATTATTTATTCAATTTCTCTCCTATACCTAAAAATTAAACAATTTATTTATTTTGACCAAGTCTTTAGAAATCCTAATCATGATTTTCCTATTCCTTAAAACTAACTTAGATTTCTTTCAAAAAAATAAGTCAAAATATTGTCCTTTTTATAATTTTTTTTTTTTAGATTTTTTTTTTATTTTTTTTTAGCAATTTTTTTTTTGTTAGTTTCTACCTATGTTAGTATGTTAGTAAAGCCCACCCCCACACTTATCTCATGCATTGTCCTCAATGTATGAATGAATGCATATATGCATGAAAAAGAACAAGGGAAGGCAGAAAATTACCTTAGGGGGTGGTTCCGGTGGTGGTCTAATTGGTCCATGAAATGCGGCCCAAACAAGATAACGTGGTAGTTCACGGGACCTACCTTTATTGACCTCTTTTTTATTTACATATTTACAGTCCCCAGAATGAATAGGATCATGGAAGATCCTCTCGTGAAACTTACTCCCTTTACATGACCAGTCCTGGAAAATCATCACAGAGTCATGGTCTATACCTATGTCCAACAAAAGAATGTGACTTGGTAAAATGGTTGACTTGGACTCAAGAATGATAGGTTCAGGATCTAATACCGACTCAGGAAAGAAACTCAAATCAAGTAAAGGTTCAGGAGTCGGGCTAGGATCAAGAAGTGGGTCCAAGTCAAGAAATTGAAACTCAAGTCTACAATCATTTTCCCACAATGGAATGTGACTCAATGTTGGTGATTCAAGTTCAGGAATGATAGGTGTGGGAATCAAAACTGACTCTAAAATATTACCTAAGTCGGGTAACAAAACAGGAGTCAATAATGATTCGGGAATTTGAACTTGATCATAGATTTGGGAATCACATATCTCATTAGTTTCAATCTCATAAAAATGGGAACTTGCCAATTTTTCCATGGGACTTTCAAAATTGCACAATTGGTCAAGTTTAATATGATCATTAAAAATGGGTGATTCAATTTCATGATCTATGGGTATGGGAATAAATGTTGGCTCAGAAAATTGGTCCAAATTGGGTAAGGATACCGGAGTCAACATAGATTCGAAGATGGAAACTGAATCGCAAAGTTGGGGATCGGGTTCACATTCATAATCTAATTCAATCTCGTTGAAATTAAAACTAGCTAATTTGTCCAAGGATTGGGATTGAGCAAGTTCATATTGATGTGATGAAATTGAATTTTGATCAAGGTCTTCTAAACAGAATGATTCTTGGTTCCTATCAACTTGGTTGGTTTGCTCAAGAATGTTTGAAAGTCTAGAAATTTGATCATTCATTATATCTTGCAACCGATCCACTTTTTCTTCTAACCCATCGAATAGATCAATGGTGGACTGAAACCTTGGTGATGTGGGAAAAGACGTATATGAAGATAATGGTTGAACAGGTGGTTGACCATATGGCTCAGGGGTGTTGAATTCCCATTGACTCTGTGAAGAGTAGTGATGATTATTCCAATCTTGTTCATAGTATTGGGACTGGGGCATGTAATGATTCGGATAAGACCAATCTGGCACACTGGGTTGGTCAAAGTTATGATATGCCGGGTTGGTAATATCCGAATAAGAGGTTGGTGTGTAATATGGATCCTCATTAAAATTGAAAAAATTGTTGTTATAGGCCATATCACACAATCACAAACAAAAGAAAAAAAAACAAACAAAAAAGAAAAATTTCTAACCTAAGTTAGGGTAGACCTGGACCTAGACGACTCCTAACTGGTTAGACTGTCCACGGGAGGTAGGGTGCAGACTTTGACCACGAGTTAATCAGCCAGGTCAGGGCAAGAGTGGTGGGAGGTTTTCCGTCAAAGACGTTCCTTAATTAAATAACCACCAATCTTCGGGCTTTCGGCCCTCAATCCCCTTCCTAGACACTGATTTGGCAAGAGTCAACTTCCAGCACTGTTCCCCCTTAGGATAATCTCCTAATTGAGTCCGAGATGTCCTAGGGCCAACGTCTACTAATTTTTAAGTTAGGCTTGGGTTAGTGAGTGCTCGGGATATGATTTTTGGGCTAAGAAAGGGTGATGAAATCCCCACCTTATCTTGTTAATGGGTTATGCCCTTAAGATGAATTAGTGTAAGTGTACAAGATAAATAGATAAGAATCACTCAAAGCAGAAAATCAACCAAGAGATGAATCCTATTCTACATGCAATGCGTACGTACCTTGCTTCTCCAGCACTCTTCAACAGTAAAAAAAATAATTGAAAAGACACGTGCCTAATATGCAAACGTCTAATCAATTTTTATTTTTAACAACCAATGATTTACTGTTGAATTATTAGCAATTTACAGGTATATCACAGAACAAAACAGAATAGAGCAGTAAGCAGTAATCTCAAATTTCAGCAATCTGCAAAAAACTGAATTAGTAGTTCACTGCACTTGCCGCGGATCCGCGGCTCTGGCCGCGTTTCCGCGGCAAACTTGCAGGCCCTTGTGCTCTGCCTTCGAGGGCAGAGGCACTGGGTTGCTGTATGTCCTTGCTGCTGCTCTGTTTCTGTTTCCTATTCTCCAAACCTGCAAACAGAAAAGAATAAAGAATTAGTTAAAAATTAATTTTTTATTAGAGATAAACTTACCGTCCCTCCCCGGCAACGGCGCCAATTTGTTGACTGATTTTTCCTGCACACAAAAGATGGTATTTTAGTTTTAAAAATAGATGTGCAAGTTTCAGTTCTAATCCGCGGTAGCAGGGCTATGCGGGTTGTGATCCTCAGGGAGGGACTGCGATGGAAGCGTTAAGCAAGTTTCTCTAAAGTTTTTATTTTTATTTGTTAAGTTAGAAAGGAAGTGGTATTTACAATGGGTGGTAGAAAAAAAATATGGAGATGAGTTGTATTTAATTTACAAAAAAGAAAAGAAAAGAAAAAGAAAGAAAACTTATCTCTTTAGTCCGCTTGCCGTTTGAACCGTTGCGATGATTTCCCTTTTCTTGGAAGGTGTACAAGCACGGCTTATGGGATCGTCCGCCTTCTTAATCTACTCTACGAAATGAATAACAAGTTATGAAGACCTGTTCATCGCCATTGGGCCGTCAAGGTTCCTTCTTCGGCTAGGTATTCTCGAAGCAGTTGGATCTCATGGTGGGCAAGACATTAGAGAACAAATAGAAGAAAGTAGATACAAGATTAAAATAAGAATAAAAGAAACTAGAATAATACAAGAATAAAATAAAACAAGCCTTGATTCGATTATTAAACAATGGTGGAAAAATAACACTTACACCGACTGTCACCATCAGTACAAGCAGATCCCTTCCTCCATGAATACATCATCTCCTCTCAGCTTTTACAAAAAGAAAATAAAAAATATACAAAGGTGGAAAGAAAACCTAAAAACCCTAACTTTGGCCCTTGGCTCTTCTCTGGACGCTGGACGACTCTGTACGTTGCACTGCAGGAGATATTTATAGGTGCAGAAGGCCGAGGAGTCCTGGATGAACTTGCCCACGAAATCTGGGATTCTAACTCATCCAGAATGCCGCGCTTTTGCCGCGGGTCCGCGGCACTTTAGTGGCTTCTGGCCACGCGCTTTGGCGCGTGGCCTCTCCTGGTCCGTCCATTTGGGCGCCTGCTTCTGGAAGTTCGATCCTGACTCTAAATATTGGGATATGGATATAACTTGGAAATCAAGTTATCTAGATTTTGTATTCTCCCAATCTTTTATCCACGAATTTCCTTCTCATCTTTAGCTTTTATGCTCATCCTGCAAGAGTTTAGGGTTGGGTAGAATTCTATCCTTCCCTCATCTTTAATAATTGCAACTTTAGCCCTTGTATAATTGCACTTTGACAATCTGATATTTGCACTTTGACTCTTGGGCTTCAAATATGGGCTTTGGGCTTCATTAGGCTTTATTTATTATAAACATAATAATTCAAGGCCTGCACACAATAAATTACAAATTATTAATAAATGTGCAGAATTAAATGAATAAATATGAAAATGTGATGGTAAATATGATGATAAAAATGCACTTTTGACTACCAATCATTAATAGTGTAAAATATTTTCAATTGGTACTAATTTTTTCAATTGATATCAAGATTGCCTATATATATATTTATATCTTTCAATTGATATATCAAAATTTTTGTTGGTTTATTCAATATGTTTTGTTTATTTTCAATTGGTATCATAAATTGGTATCATAATATTTCTATGTATACCTTCATGCTAAATTGATATATTTTTCAATTGGGCATCATAATATTTTGATTTAAGCATAAAGAGAAAAGGGGAGCGATATTTTGGATTTATGCATATCATTTATGCCCTTTATTGTTTTATGTTTGTACTCCTTTGTTGTTGAATTGACAAAAAGGGGGAGACTTATTTTGGAATTTGATATATGCATGTTTATTTATGCATGTTTATTTAAATTTGTTATCTTTTACTATTGGTAAATCAAAAGCATTTGTTTTGTTAGTATTGGTATCAAAGAGCACATTTTGTTGTTTTGTTGGTATCAAGAGTTTTTATTGGAATTTTTATTGGTATCAAGAGCAACATTTTCTTTAAGAACATGTTTATTTTAAAATTGGTATCAAAAGCATATTTATTTTGTTGATATCAAAGATCATGTTTGTTTCATTGACTTGTTTTATGCATGTTTATGCATATCTATAGTGAGCAGTCATTGCATATCTTTATTGTTTATTGCTATGCATGAGTTAAGGGGGAGCTTCTATGAAGTTTATCTTTAATCCAGCATATATAACTCTATGAGTTTTGCCATCATCAAAAAGGGGTAGATTGTTAGCCCAGAGGCCTTTCACTCTAGTTTTGATGATGATTAACTCATGTAGTTATAATTTACTAATAAACTTGTGATATTTAGTTTTAGATATTGAATCAAGATATTAGTAGGTGATTAGATTCAACAAAAGTATTTTGGAGCTTTCACATGGTGCTTCAAGAGCTCAAACATCAAGTTCACATCTAGCACTCGGATGGAGTCAAGCTCGGTGAATCGCGTTTGGATCGAGTAGACTTGGTGATGGCGTTCTACAACAAGACATTGGTTAGTTTAGTTAAGATTTTGTTTAGATCATTATAAAGATTAGATAGTGTGATATGCTCAAGTTCACAATATACACATACAAGTTTCATATTTTGGTTTTTCGGTTTAACCGATCTTAGTTTTCATGAATAGATAGAATCATGATCGTACACATATTTTGCATTCTTTTCATTACACTGCTACATTTATCGTGTAATAAATCTGTTAATTTTCTTGTCTTAAATATCTATTCTGCAGAAGATAATAATGAAGAGAACGAAGATTAAACCAAATAAATACCAGTTAAAATCAGATTTAATTGGATCTATTTGGTTAGCTGAGAATAATCCCAGATCTATTTAGAACAAATCAAGGATTGGGGGAAATATTCATCTGAAGATCAGAGCAAATCAGAAAGATAACACCAAACGAAAACCGGTAAAATTCAAATTTCAATAAATCCATTTTGTTTAGCTAAAGATCAACTGAGGATAATATCAAATACGAAGAAGATCAACGGATGGGATGAAGCAAGTTTGACTCTGATTCTGACTGGATACTTTTACTATTTGAACATAACTTTCGCTACTGAATCTCAAATCTGATAATTCAAGATGATCCAGAAAGAAAATTTAAAGGGCTACAACTCTTATGTTGATCAATGTTTCAAATTCTATCATCTGTTAAGCAATATTCAGCAATCAACACTCCATCAAGCTGTAGAACAGAATTCTGGATAAATCCAGTTTGGAGATAAGGGGAAGATTGAAATTCAAAAATAGCCAACTCTTCCTATCTCCCTACACTCTCCCTTATCATTATTTTTCCTATAAATACCTGTATTCATTGAGAGATGAGAGGACACGAGAGGGCTCAAAAGCTAGAAAAAGAAAGTTTTGAGCGTTGTAATGTGAGATTGGAGAGGTCAAGAGCTTTGTATTTGATGCTTATAGAATAAAATTCAGAATTCTTCTTCACGATCTTGTGGCATTCAGTCTAAATTTTTATTTAATTTTCTCTTTATTTTTTTGCTATTCTTTTCTTTCATATTTGATTCCATGAAGTCATCTCTTTTCTTTTATTAGCTTCTTTTGTTTCAGCATCGCTTGGAGGAGAGAGACAGCAAGGCGACGATAAGAAATAAGTTCACTGGTTCATCTTCCTCTTCCCTTCGTACCAATCTTTTAATTTCTTTTTTTTCTTATTTTGGGTATTCAAATCTTCGCAAAAAGGTTAGCATTTCTTTCTTCTTTTGCTTTCTTCATATTTTTATTTTTCTTTTGCTTTCTTCTTTAAGATATTTATTTATTTATTTATTTTTAAAAAAACAAAATTCCAACCTTCATCCAAGGGATTTCTCAACTAGAATAAGATAAAAGTGAGATTTTTAATAACTAAAATTTCAAGAATAAGTCTTTATGGATTCGATCCTATACTTGCCACTACACACTTCGCCAAAAATATTTTTGTAAGTTTAGGTTTTATAACTTGTATGTGATTCAACAACGATGGAGTTTTTCATGAATTTCGAATCGCGAACAGTTTTTGGCGCCGTTGCCGGAGACTTCTGAAAATTTTTGGTTTTGAAAAATCAACATCTAATCTTTTTCTAGTTTAAAATTTAAAAAATTTTTAAAAATTATTAAAAAATTATCAAAAATTAAAAAAAATTTAGAATTCTTTTCATTATTTTTCTTTTCATCCCTAAGATTTAATTTCAAATTTTCTTTTGTAGGGATATTGCATGAACAAAAAAAGACTTGCACAACAAGAAGAAGCTTGCTTGCTTATGACATATTGCTTTGCTAAAATAAAAATAAATAAAAACTTGCTTGCTTCAGAGTCACCGGAAAGGTTAGTATTTTCTAACTCTACCCACGAATCTCTTGTTAGTGGGGCTTTAGAGGTGCTTATTGATTGAATTTTGTGTTGCATTAGTTCATACTTGCATAAAAAGATCTTAAGAGCTGTCCCCCTCACATAAGGTCGGGATTTCATCACCCGTTCCTTGGCTCAAAAATTACAACCGCATATAAGTTTTTTTTCCCCAAGCTTGAACTAATTTAAAATCAATTAGGACTCCGCCACTAGGATTTTGAGCTCATTTAAGTGGAATTATCTTGAGAAGACTCCGGTGAACACTTTCAAGCTCGCGAAAGAGGGCTTTCTTATCTAGAAAGGGTGACTTAGCCATTGCGGCAGTGTCGACCTAGAAGGACTGAGGAACTTTCCTATCTAAGAAAGGGTGGCTGAATTTAGTAAGTGCCCAGCCTGGGGGGAGAGCTGAATCGCTTGTTTGACAGGTTTAACCGGTAAACACACTATCCTTCCAACCTAGTTAGGAGCTGTCTAATAGGGAGAATTCTATTCTCTTAAGATTAGTGAAAGAAAAAACTGATTACCTTTAAATTAAATTCAAGATAAAAAAAACACTTGATTGCAATTAATTTGTTGAGTCATCTTGTGTGTAATCTTATCTAGGTTTAGAAAATCCTTCATCAGGGCAGTACCCTGGTTCATGCGAAAGTGGGTTCGTATTAAGGGTCGATTAGAATCCATTATTTTTTTTGACCCTACTGCAACAATGGGTGACACTAATGAAACCAAATAAATGACCTTAAAGGATTACATGTATCCTTCAAGGTCCACCCAACCTTCCTGTATCACCTTGCCAGCCCTTACGGAAAATTTCGAGATTAAATCCGGGATGATACAGATGCTTCCAGTCTTTTGGGGATTGGCAAATGAGAACCCATATCAATACGTTAGGGAATTTGAGGTTATTTGTGGGACCATGAAGTATCAGCAAATGACAGAAGAATCCCTAAAACTTAGGTTATTCCCATTTTCTCTAAAAGAAAGAGCCAAATCTTGGCTTCTTTCTCTCCAACCGGGTTCAATTTCTACTTGGGTAGGATTAGCCGAAGCCTTCTATAAGAAGTTCTATTCTAAGCAGAAAACTGCTACCATACATCAAGCCCTCAACACCTTCCATCAACTACAAGGGGAGACATTCTTCACATATTTTGAAAGATTCAAGGATCTTTTACTTTAGTGTCCCCATCACGGATTCGAAAAGATCCGTTTGATTCAAATTCTTTACGAAGGGTTAGACTACTAGAATAAGACCATGATTAAATCCCTTTGTAATGGAACATTCATGAGCAAAATGGTCGATGATGCATGGCAATTCTTTGAAGAGGTAGCAGAAAATACTAGAATGGGAGCCTGTTAGTGTTGATAATAAGCAACTTACCACCTCAACTGCCACTAACAAGGGTGGTATATATAAAGTCAACCCTAATTTTGAGAGTGATACCAAATTGACATTAGTAGTACGAAGACTTGGAGTATTAGAATTGAGCAAGGGAGCACAATCTTCAGCTCCCAAACCATCCAAGCCAGTGGTGTCTCCCATTTGTGTCCTTTGTGACAGCCAAGACCACTTGGTTGAACAATGCCCCGGGTTGCCAATTATCAAAGCGGAGCAAACAAATGTACTCAATACATTTCGTAAGCCCAATCCCAACAACAACCCATTTAATGAAACATACAATCCGAGATGGCGGAATCATCCCACCTTTCATGGAAGTCAATTCCACAAGGGAAATCAATTCAATACAACACCATCTGTTCCTCCATATGTCCTCCCAATCAAAGAAAACCATCTTTAGAGGACACTCTCCAATAATTCATGCAGAGCCAACTAATAACTAATTAAACTCAAGCCCAAATGTCACAATCAGGATCAGACGATAGCCAGGCTCGAGGTTCAGATAGAACAGTTAGCTGCTACTGTTAGGGAGAGAGAGAAAGGACATTTCCCTAGTCAAACTGTGCCCAACCCGAGAGGACAACCTGCTCCTCAAAATACTCTAACAGGCCAGTTTGAAATTAGTTCTGATTCAAACCGTCAAGTCCAATCCATCCACACTTTACGGTCAGGCAAGAGAGTGGACACAAGTCCAAGATCTACCAAACAATCCTAATATTGTAAAAGAAAAAGAAAAAAAAGGAACTAAAGGAGTCAACAAAGAAAGATGATCAAGTTATTGTTGATAATCAAAATAAATCTTTTGTGCCCAAAGCCCCATTTCCTCAACGTCTTCAACCAACTGGGAAGAAAAATCACTGTGAGAGAATTTTAGAAGTTTTTAAAAATGTCCAAATCAATATTCCGCTCTTGGATGCTATTAATCAGATACCTTCATATGCTAAATTTCTAAAAGACCTAACCACAATCAAGAGGAAAAGTTCTATGCCTCGTGAAGCTGCATTTGCTACACAAGCATCATGTCTCATCCAGCAACCCAATGCACCCAAATATGAGGATCCAGGGAGTCTAACTATTTCTATTAGGATAGGAGATCAGGTTATGGACCGGTGTCTACTAGATTTAGGGGTAAGTGTAAACCTTTTACCATATTCTGTGTACAAACAATTAGGTTTAGGGGAGTTACAACCCACTAACCTTACATTGCTTCTAGCAGATAGGTCAGTTAAGGTCCTTAAGGAAATTATTGAGGATATTATTTTGAAGGTCGATGAATTCTATTTTCCTGCTGACTTTGTGGTCTTAGACACTGAACCAGTTAGAGATCCAAGCAATCAGTCCCCTGTGATTTTAGGGAGACCATTCCTTGCTACTGCTAATATTGTTATTAGATGTAGGAATGGAGTCATGACATTGTCATTTGAGAATATGACAGTTGAGCTAAACATTTTTCATACTAGTTCCTAACCACATGTATTGGACGATCATGAGGAGATTAACATGATTGATATGTCGGTCAATCACACCTTTGAGGAGTCTTGCTTTGAAGACCCCTTGGAGAAATGCTTGGCCCATTTTGGAATGAATTTTGATATTGAGGAGTCTATGGAAGAGGTGAGTGCATTGTTAGATTCTGTTCCCCATCATGGACACCAACCTATGGAGACCTAAGGTAGAACTCTCATACTGTCAACATCTGTTCCTGTTCCATCAATCGTTGAGCCTCCCAAGTTGGAGCTCAAATCTTTACCTGATACATTAAAGTATGCCTTCTTAGGTAAGTCAGAAACCTTACCTGTAATCATATCATCTCATTTAGATAAGGACCAAGAAGAAAATTTGCCAGATGTTCTTGAGGAACATAAGGAATCCATAGGATGGACCATAGCAGACATCAAGAGAATTAGCCCCTCTGTGGTAATGCACCAAATTCATCTTGAAGAGAATGCCAAGACCTCGAGAGAACCACAGAGGCGTTTAAACCCTATTTTGAAAGAGGTAATGAGAGCAGAGATAATAAAATTATTAGATGCGGGTATCATTTATCCTATCTCTGATAGTCAGTGGGTTAGTCCAATACAAGTTGTACCCAAAAAGCCCGGAGTCACAGTTGTTACTAATGAGAACAATGAGTTGGTTCCAACTCGTGTTCAAACTGATTGGCGAGTGTGCATAGACTATAGAAAACTCAACTCCATGACTAGGAAAGATCATTTTTCTCTGCCTTTCATCAACCAAATGTTAGAACGTATCGCCGATCACACATACTATTCCTTCCTCGATGGTTATTCAGGATATAACCAAATCCACATTGCTTGTGAGGACCAAGAGAAAATAACATTCACATGTCTGTTTGGCACATTTGCATATCGTCGCATGCCCTTTAGGCTATGCAATGTACCGGCTACTTTTTAGCGGTGTATGTTGAGTATCTTTTCAGATATGGTTGAGCAATTTCTAGAGGTTTTTATAGATGACTTCTCTGTCTTTGGGCCTATTTTTGATGAGTGTTTATATCATCTATCATTGGTATTGATAAGATGCAAGGAGAAGAACCTAGTTCTTAATTGGGAAAAATGTTATTTTATGGTGAAATTTGGGATTGTCTTTGGACACATTGTTTCTGATAGAGGTATAGAGGTTGATAAAGCTAAGGTAGAGCAAATCACCAAATTACCACCTCCTAGAACTGTTCGGGTGGTGTAATCTTTCCTAGGCCATGCTGGATTTTACCGCCATTTTATCAAAGATTTTTTCAAAATCTCCAAATCTCTTTGTGATCTTCTAGCAAAGGATGATCCTTTTGAGTTTACCCCTTCTTGTTTGGAAGCCTTTGAAAGGCTAAAGACCGAGTTAACCATGACACCCATCATCTAACCACCTGATTGGAATCTCTCATTTGAGGTGATGTGTGACGCTTCCGACTATGCTGTAGGGGTTGTCCTAGGCAAACGAGTGGATAAACTTCCTCATGTCATTAGCTACGCTAGTAAGACTCTTAACGATGCCTAACTGAATTATTCCACCATTGAAAAAAGTTGTTGATAGTCATTTTCGCTCTTGACAAATTCCGTCCATACCTTATTGGTTCTAAGGTCCTAATGTACACCGATCATGCAGCTTTAAAGTACCTTCTCACGAAAAAAGATGCTAAAGCCCATTTAATCCGTTGGATCTTACTCCTACAGGAATTCGACTTACAAATTCATGATAAAAAGGGAGCTGAGAATGTTGTAGAAGATCATTTGTCTAGGATTGTAGTCGAATCTGTGTCCGACTCACTACCTGTCCTTGAAACATTTCCTGATGAGCAGTTAATGTCCGTCTCCTCTTCAATTGTTCCGTGGTATGCTGACATTGTGAATTATCTTGTCACGGAACAGATGCCCGATTCATGGACCAAGCAAGAATGATTGCGTTTCTTAGCTAAGATCAAATGGTTCTTCTGGGATGAACCATACTTGTTCAAGTACTGTCCCGATCAGATCATTCGACACTGTATTCTTGACTCAGAATTTAGGAGCATCCTTTAATTTTGCCATGACCAAGCCTGTGGAGGTCATTTTAGTGGGAAGAAAACTGCTGCAAAAATTTTGCAATATGGTTTTTATTGGCCCACTCTATTTCGTGACGCTCATGTCTATTGTCAATCATGTGATCGTTGTCAACGATTAGGAAAGATTGCACGCCGGAATGAAATGCCGTTAAACCCGATCTTAGCTGTCGAAATCTTCGATGTTTGGGGCATTGACTTCATGGGTCCCTTTCCTATATCCCATGGATACCAATATATCCTTGTAGCAGTTGACTACGTCTCTAAATGGATAGAGGTGGTAGCATGTAAAACCAATGACCACAAAGTTATGGTAAACTTCTTGAAAGAGAATGTATTCTCTCGTTTTGGCTTTCCTCGTGCAATCATCAGCGATGGTGGAAAACGTTTCTGCAATCATACATTTGAAGTCTTAATGAGAAAATATTGCATCAATCATAGAGTAGCCACCCCTTACCACCCACAGACTAGTGGCCAAGTAGAAGTTTCCAATCGAGCCATCAAGACCATTCTAGAGAAAACTGTGAATACCACTAGAAAAGATTGGTCTCTTTGCCTGACTGATGACTTATGAGCATATAGAACTGCATTCAAAACTCCTATTGGAATGTCTCCATATAGGTTAGTTTATGGCAAGGCTTGCCATCTTCCTGTCGAGTTAGAACATAAAGCATACTGGGCAATCAAACGCCTAAATTTTGATCTAGACAAGGTAGGAGAGTCTAGGAAACTTCAACTAGATAAGCTTGAAGAGATAAGGAATGATGCATATGACTATTTAAAACGGAACAAGAATCGTATGAAGATACATGATAGGATCATAACTTGAAAGGAATTTCAACCAGGGCAAAAAATCTTACTGTACAATTCCCGTTTACAACTCTTTCCGGGAAAACTGAAATCTCATTGGACCGGTCCATATATTGTTCATAAGGTACACTCACATGGTGCAGTTGAGGTCCACAATACCACGGATGGTACCACTTTTCAAGTAAATGGCCATCGTTTAAAACCATACCGTGAGTATCTGAGCCCTGAAGTAGAGGAAATCCTTCTGGAAGATCCTATTTATCAGGATTGATCTCTATATATATTAGGGATCCATTTATGTATTATAGTTTTTGTATTTTTTCTCTTAACTAGACAATGATGAATGATATCCACTCGTCCTCATCAGGTGCTACCTACCCTTCACATTCTTACATTTGTAGCATGTTATGCATTCATTTATACATTGAGGACAATACATGAGATAAGTATGGGGGAGGGTTAACATAGGTTTTCTTTTAGGTTTTCTAAAAAAGAAAAAAATAATAATAATAAAAAAGATTAAAAAATTAAAAATATATAAAAATTTTCCTTGTTACAACAAAAACTTTTTGAAAAGAAAAATAATACTTTGACTTTGCAAGAAATTAAGTTAATTTTAAGGAATAAGAGAACCATAATTAGGATTTTTTATACTTGGTTGAAATAAGAATATTTGTTTAATTTCTAGGGATAGGAGGAAAAAATTGAAAAAGTAATCCAGTCTTGATTTTTACCTTGATAAAATATGCATCTTTTATACACTTACATACTTAGGGTTCAAAAACAAAGATTCTTATGCCTTCAAAAAAAAAAAGAAAAAGAAAAAAAAAAGAAAAGAAGAGAAGAAAAACCTATATATTATATATAATAAGAATCCCCTGATTAAGCTGGATTTTTGTGCCTCATAAAACATGATTATTCACGCCTAAAAGTGGTTCATATCACCAAATAAATCCTTAGTTTTGTCGTCTTGTTTGCTTGAGTCCTAAGTCCTTGGGGTGTTTTCTCACCCGGTGCCCTAAAACCGTCCGGCTTGAGAGTCACTGACTAAGGCTCATTACATGGGCAAATTAGAAAGCCTAAGAAAGCTAAGGAATATTACCACCCTTATATATACAAATAATACAAATAAGGCATGAGAGTTAGAGTTGAAGAATCCTTAGTCAAAATATTCACGGTCACAAGATGCATATGACTTAGGGTAAAATAATAGACTAGATGAGAATACAATTCTATTCCTTACCTTAATTGATAACAAATATTTGAATAGATGCTAAGTCTAGGGATGAATAATTCGATACTCTTATAACTTACAAGTTCCTTAATACTTGTAAAAACACTTCAAATAGTTTCTTTTCTTTTCAAAATGTATTTTCAAAAATACTAACAAATTATTTCGTTTCTTTATGGATTTTGTGGGTGTAATCCACTGAAAACCCTCAGGAGACTACAACTCCTCCTCTAGGGGTAACGTAGAGGTTTAAAGGCTTGTTGCACATGCTAAGTGCAATCGCGTAACCTGCAAAAGTGGTCCAATAAAAATCTTAGGTTAGTTTTATTTTGCTCGAGGACCAGCAAAAGATAGGTGTGGGGGTGTGATCGTACACATATCTTGTATTCTTTTCATTACACTCTTACATTTATCATGTAATAAATCTACTAATTTTCTTGTCTTAAATATCTATTTTGAAGAAGATAATAATGAAGAGAAAGAGGATTAAACCAAATAAATACCAGTTAAAATTAGATTTAATTGGATCTATTTGGTTAGCTGAGAATGATCCCAGATCTAGTTAGAACAAATCAAGGATTGGGGGAAATATTCAGCTAAAGATCAAAGCAAATCAGTAAGATAACACCAAATGGAAACCGGTAAAATTCAGATTTCTATAAATCCATTTTAGTTAGCTAAAGATCAACTGAGGATAATATCAAATACAGAGAAGATCAACGGATGGGATGAAGCAAGCTTGACTCAGATTCTGACTGGATATATTTTACTATTTGAATCATAACTTTCGCTGCCGAATCTCAAATCTGATGATTCAAGATGATCCAGAAAGAAAATTTAAAGGGCTACAACTCTTATGTTGATCACTGTTTCAAATTCTATTATCTGTTAAGCCATATTCAACAATCAACACTCCATCAAGCTGCAGAACAGAATTCTGGATAAATCCAGTTTGGAGATAAGGGGAAGATTGAAATTCAAAAATAGCCAACTTTTCCTATCTCCCTACACTCTCCCTTATCATTATTTTTACTATAAATACCTGTATTTATTGAAAGATGAGAGGACACGAGAGGGCTCAAATGCTAGAAAAGGAAAGTTTTGAGCGTTGTAATGCGAGATTAGAGAGGTCAAGAGCTTTGTATTTGATGCTTATGGAATAAAATTCAGAATTCTTCTTCATGATCTTGCGATGTTCAGTCTAAGTTTTTCTTTAATTTTCTCTTTATTTTTTGCTATTCTTTTCTTTCATATTTGATTCCATGAAGTCATCTCTTTTCTTTTATTAGCTTCTTTTGTTTTAGCATTGCTTGGAGGAGAGAGACAATAAGGCGATAATAAGAAATAAGTTCACTGGTTCATCTTCCTCTTCCCTTCGTACCAATCTTTTAATTTCTTTTTTTCTTATTTTGGGTATTCAAATCTTTGCAAAAAGGTTAGAATTTCTTTCTTCTTTTGCTTTCTTCATATTTTTATTTTTCTTTTGCTTTCTTCTTCAAGATCTTTATTTATTTATTTATTTTTAAAAAAAACAAAATTCCAACTTTCATCCAAGGGATTCCTCAACTAGAATAAGATAAAAGTGAGATTTTTAATAACTAAAATTTTAAGAACAAGTCTCTGTGGATTCGATCCTATACTTGCCACTACACACTTTGCCAAAAAGATTTTAGTAAGTTTAGGTTTTATAACTTGTACGTGATTCAACAACGATGGAGTTTTTCATGAATTTCAAATCGCGAATAAATCAAAACAAGTTTACATGGTTTAATGTATATTAGATTTGATCTATATACATATATGCTTCATCTTTTTAGAAAAACTTATTTTGATAGTCTACTTCATGAGTTTGGAGGTTTGTATTTAAACAAAATTTATTTTTGGATTCAATGTCAAAAACATAGATATAATTCTTTACAGGTATATTAGATTCTATCCATATATAAAATTCTTCAAAGTTGTTTCTATATCATGTTTTTGTATTTACATGTGTTTTGGAAAAATCGGATTTCCATTTCAAAAATTCTATTTTTGGAAAATACAGTTTTTGGTTTAAGGCAAATTTTCAACAACACAAAAATGGTTCAAATTGTTTGAAATATGTGTTGAATTTTTATCACACATGTTTGTATTTCAAAGATATAATAAGAACTGATTTTTGTGGAATTTCTGTGTTTTTATGGGATTTAATTAATAATAAAAACCCAAGTATTATGAGTTTGTTTTCAACAAAAATTTTAAGAGCTAAAATTTTCATCTTCTTAAGTGTTTAATACAAGTTTTTAAAAGAGTTTTTAGAGCCAAAAGATCAATCTTCATTTGTTTTAAAGAGTTGGAAAAATCAAAGAAAAAGAGAAGTCTTTGGGATTTATTTTTGTTCTTCATTTTCATTATATCTTAGAAGTTTTTCCAAGTATTTTCTTTGAGTTTTTGATTTTCAAACTCTTTATTTTCTCACACTTGAGCTTATCTAACTATCCTATCTATAGGATCATTGTTTAGTGAGAAAAGAGTTGTTTGTGGTCTTTGAGATCACCAAGTTGTAAACCTTCCATCTTTGTGATATCCCTCTAGTGAAAGGTGATAGTATTGATATTCCTCAAGTGTGAGGTGATTGTGAAAGTGGTATTTGTACCCTCTTGTGAGAGGTTGATCATTATTTGGCTAAATGCCTATCCCTCTAAGTGTAGAGGTGATTTGTTTTGTGCCTTGCCTCTAAGTGTAGAGGTTGTATTTTTTTGGAGAGAGGAGTTTTGTACTCCCAATTGTATTTACCCAAATCCTCAGTGGAGGTTCCCTATGTGAGAAGTCCTGTATGGACGAGTTAGCGGAAATCCTTCTGTGTGAAGGCGGGGATGTAGAGCTGGGTGCTCGAATCTCGAAATATATCCTTGTGTTTGTGTTTGATCCACTTTCTCTAACTCTCTCTCTTTTATATTGTGCCTTGCATCATTTCATATTGTTCATATCATTTATATGCTTAGTATTGATTGTGTGTGTGCCTCACTTGTGTTTAACCAAGAGAACTTCATATAGCACCTCAACTCATATTCAAAGGAATTAAGAGGAGTTAGTCCAGAGCCTTTCACTAGGAATTCGGTTACACTATTTGGTTACACTAAGTGTGTTACAATTAGTTTTTAAATTCCGCATCTTTTATCATAGATTAGCCTTACACCTATTCACCCCCCTCTAGGTGTACTTTCACTATCTATACATGTATGGCAAATTTCACCGCAATATATTTAATGGTTCCTAGAAAATTACCTAATATAATTTTTGTATAATCATTATTTTAATACCCCACAAAGTCTTGATTTGAGCAAATCAAATTTTTATACAAGGGCCATTCATGAAATTTTTATACATCAAAAATCTAATCTAAAATCCAACTAAAATACATGTGAACATATACTAACCCATATTTTAATTACAAATTTTTTTTGGAATTTTTACAATAAAAGATTTAAAAAAAAAACCTACAATCCCAGGCTAGCCGAACCAGGCCTAGCCTGGCCTGGGCCTGTCTGGCATGGCCTTGGCCGGGCCTGGGCAAACCAGGTTGGCTGGGCCAGTACAGGGCTTAGGCCATTTAAAAAAAAGAAGAAAAAGAAAAAAAGGGAAAAAATCTAAACCAGGCCTGGTCCAACCTGGGCCTGAGCCTGGGCTGCCACATATATCTAAAAAAAAGAAATAAAGAAAAGAAAAAGAAGAAAGGAAGGAAGAAAGAAAAGAATTAGATATTAAAATAATTAGTTAAAAATATCAAAAAAATAGATAAAATACAAATAATAATCCACAATTCTTCTACTTTCTATGATAAAATTTTCAGAGGAATAGCAACATAAATTAAGTCAGATTACTTTCTTTAAAGTCAGCTTTTCTAATGAAAAATTCAAACCGTTAAGAAATTTAATGTTAAAAACTCTTAAAAAACTCAACAAAAGAAAATTAAAATTGGTCAACTTAAACCTATTAATTTTATGTAATCTAGAAAATCATATTCCCAACCTTAAGCTAATTAATCAAGATTTAAAAAAAAGATAAAAAATAAAATAAAATATAAGATCCAATAATTTCTATTAAAATAATTTATGTAGATTTATTGGGGCCTTATGATTTCAGTGCTCTGGACTTGGGATCGAGTTCAAGTGAGTGTTTCTCTTCTTTGTTTAATTTTATTTAATTGTGTTGTGAGTATTTTTTTCTCTTTCAGTTAAATAAGAATTTTTGTGATATATGATTTTTTTCTAGTTATGTAATTGTGTTATAAAGGTGATTTAAATGATCAAGTTAGTTTTCTAGTATTTAGAAAATTTATAGTTTCATGAATTACCTTTATATATTACCTATAGTATATTGATATATTCCTGTATGTAATAAAGTTCACTTATTTTTGGTAACAAACCTATATGATCACTACATGACATCGGTTAAGACCTTGCCACTAAAATTCACCAGGATGACATTTGTAACATTTATCTGATGGCCCTTATGTCCATGTTATCTAACTACTGGGAAAAATATTATTAAACGGTAACAATCTCGTCCTGTTTATCATGTTCGCTGACATATATATCCTGTTATACATGTCATGATATCACTCTTTGATGTTGTTACTGTTATCATTACCGAGTTAAGCCAGTAAATTTAGGTAACATGTTCATTTAGTAACTTGATAACTAATAACATGATCATTAAATAACTTACACAAGGATTGGGGAGATTGATGGAGGAGAAAACGTCTGTATTTTTGATGGACCTAGGATTTAGGTTGCGCAGCCGAAAGAGGGTTCCACTGCAGGGTTCCCATGGGGTGACTGGCACCCGTCCTGTTCCTGTTCCTGTTATACATGTTATACATATACTTGACCTGTTATACATGTTCCTGACTACCTTGCGGTAGGGCCTGATTTAGCACCAGGAGTCAGGCTGTGATTACGGGTATGCATGGGACCCACCTAAAACATAAACAATGTCTCCAACCGATCAGTTTCAATAACTGAGGACCTCGATTGGCACGTGTAGTAGGCGTAGTATAGTGTGCGTCTATTACATGTGGCAATTGGTGTTCGCTGACATAATTAATAATGATAAATTGTTAATGTATTGTGACTGACCGTGATCACCCGACTGTACGTTTATATAACTATGACCGACATATGATTGTATACATGATTGGATTGTATACCAGACTAGTGACATATGCTAGATTACACATCTAAATATTAGTGGTCAGGATACCAGTTATATCTCGTTCATAGCTTTGGTCTTGACATTTATTATTCTGTTATGTTTCATTTCAGTTATCATGTCGTTATTACTTGCGTTGTTATGCACGAACACCTTTTCCTTTACACACACTCATTAGGTCGCTTCTGACAACCCTGGATTCACACGTCCAAGATTTTTAGACACCTTCTTATATTGTTCAGGTGTTCGTGTGATCGTATGCGTTACGAGGAGCTGGAGTCTCTCTTTTCTTAATTATAGGTATTTTTGCTCTTTTATTTATGTTATTTCCTGATTCTATCTTTATCGCGTCCAATTGCCATTTTTTTCTTTATTCATCTGTTATCATTATGCTAGATATTTATATGTCATACTGCAGTGATTTTGATTTATCATAGTAGATTTTGTAGCTTGTTTAGGTTATTTTAGACTTAGCGTATTTGCGTGGGCATTTTTCTCGCGTACATACGTCGCAGACCTTCATCGCAACTCCTTTTTCGTGTATATTGGAAAACGGGGCATTACAATCATGTTCATGTTAGCGTGTTGTGTTCATGTAATATAGCCCCTCGAGTTAATTATATATATTTTCTTTAGATTAATTCCATATACTCCCCATGTATTATAGGCATTGGAGCACTAATAACTCCTAAACTTAGATATTAGCAGACAGACCCCTTGGCTCCTAAATGGTGTTAGACTAATGATAATAAGTTCATGTGCATTGCACATCTAAACAAATGACAGTTTTGCCCTTAAGTAGACTTTGATTCCCCAATTTCTTGTACTCATTTCCCCCCAATCTGATATCTTCTTGTTGGGATTTTGTCTTGTTTTCATGAAGAAATGATTGTAATATCCTAGTTTAAAATACGATATTTTTACTTTTCTAAGTATTTATTTTGTTTCACTGGTTATTTTATTATTATTCGTTAACTTGATTTATAGTTATTATTAAATATACAAATTATTTTAAGATGATAAATAGTATTTTGGCTTTATTTATTATTACCATTAATTCTTATCAATATTTTTAGTTACTTATTACTATTACTTCTATTATTATTTTTGCAATTAATTGCTATTACTAGTAGTGGTTGTTACTATTATTAATTCATTATGATTGTTATTATTTCTTGTTAATATTATTAGAGTTATTATTATTAATATTATTAATATTGTTTTCGTTATTATTATAGTTATTGTTAATTACTACTATTAGTATTTGTTATTATTTTTATTATGATTAAATATTATTATTCCTAATTATTATTAATCTTATTGCTGATATTATTGTTGTTATTATTACTTAATTAGTACTATTATCATTAGTAGTATTAGTATTTTTTTATTTTATTTTTATATCTTTTCCCATTGCCCTTTGATCCATCCCCATGATCCTATGACCCTTTACCCATACCCAATAACAACCCAATCCATTAGCATGTTACTCGTTCAAATCATAATAGCTTAATCCAAATCCTAACTATTAAATCATAATCCTATCTATTAAATCAGATCCTAACTAATTCTTGATTATCGGTATTCCTGCTCTTTATTCATATTATTCCTCAATTCTCTCTATATTGTTTTCATTCACCATTTCATATTTTATTCTTGTGCTATCATTGTGTTAGATATTTATATGTCATATTGCAATGATATTGATTTAGCATAGTAGATTTTATACCTTGTTCAGGTTACTTTAGGCTTAGCGTGTATACGTGGGGTATTCTCCTCACGTATATACGTCGTCAACTCTCGTCCTCCATTTCCCTGTATTTTGGGAAACGGGGCGTGATAGGGTTTTCTTAGTATCAGAATCAAGTTTACTACAAAAGGGCCTAGTTGATACCTGTGACCTAATACATGTTATATTTATACTGCAATATACATGTAATATTCACACGATGATATTGAGTCCACTTAGAAATTGACAATCCTCCTTGAAAGTTAATCTCTTTGATCTTTTAATATCTATGATTCCAACTCTTCTTCTGGAATAATCTTGATTCCATCTTGAATCTTATTCTTTTTATAGATTCTATTTTTCTAATTTTATCTCCTGAGTTGATCACTCCATGTTGAAACTGACAGCATAAATCAGAGCGCGCAGTGGAAGCGTGATGGATTTATGATGCACAAAAAAGATTACGTAGAAGTTTGTATTTCCCCCTTGATTTTGACTGTTTTAGCATTCCCTACCTTATTAAAATTTCGAGGATGAAATTTTTCTAAGGTGGGTAGAATATAATATCCCTAGTTTAAAATACGGCATTTTTATTTTTCTAAGTATTTATTTTATTTTACTGGTTATTTTATTATTATTTTTTAACTTGATTTATAGCTATTATTAAATATACAAATTATTTTGAGATAGTAAATGGCATTTTGGCTTTATATATTATTACCATTAATTTTTAGCAACATTTTTAGTTACTTATTACTATTACTTCTATTATTATTTTTGTTATTAAGTGCTATTATTAGTAGTGATTGTTACTATTATTAATTCATTATGGTTGTTTTTATTTCTTGTTAATATTATTAGAGTTATTATTATTAATATTATTAA
Organism: Agave tequilana; assembly: GCA_038442645.1. Taxonomy (NCBI): domain Eukaryota; kingdom Viridiplantae; phylum Streptophyta; class Magnoliopsida; order Asparagales; family Asparagaceae; genus Agave; species Agave tequilana. The sequence continues at coordinate 73,966 of JAVJIF010001318.1, read as the reverse complement.
TATTGTTTTCATTATTATTACAGTTATTGTTAACTACTACTATAAGTGTTTGTTATTATTTTTATTATTTTTATTATGATTAAATATTATTATTATTGTTATTATTCTTAATTATTATTAATGTATCGCTAATATTATTGTTGTTATTATTACTTAATTAGTATTATTATCATTAGTAGTATTAGTATTTTCTCTATTTTATTTTTTTTATCTTTTCCCATTATCCTTTGATCCATCCCTACGATCCTATGACCCTTTACCCATACCCAATAACAACCTAATCCATTAGCCCGTTACTCATTCAAATCATAATAGCTTAATCCAAATCCTAACTATTAAATTATAATCTTATCTATTAAATCAGATTCTAACTGATTCTAAAACCTTATCTAATCCTAATCTACCTCTTTTCTTTCCTATGCTGCCACTATTCTCTTCTTGCTTGACCCATCACCCGAGCTACCCTATCACATCTCCTCTCTATACGCTAATAACCACCACTGTTCCACTGATTGGGGCTCCCTCCGCCTTGCCGAGCTAGCCTCCTTCTTCCATTGAAGACGCCACCTCCCTCCAAGTGCCTGTCAACCACCCCCTATAGTCGCTGTACCCAACAACACAATGACAACACTCATCCTCCCTGGCGCAACTAGCACATGGCAGACCTTCCGCTCCATTATCACTACCGAGCATCTCCCTCCACAACTGAGCCCATCTCCTCCATGGCGCGCAACCAAACCCGGAACCCCCTCGATCTCTGGCTACGCACAGCCCCTCTTATTGCTGGAACTCCGCCGGAGCACTTCCTCCTTCACCATGCCATCTTTCGTCTCTCCGTGAGTCGTTGTTGATTACCGTCGGCAAGCGCGAACGCACCCGCGCCCTTCCGGTGAGATCCTCTATCCGTCGACATCCTCCGCGGCCTCCGCCCCCTCTGCTGGAGCCTCCATCAGCGTGCCACGAATCTTGTCGTTCCCTTCTTCTAGAGTGTTGTAAATTTATTGTGTGGGATGGCATCTTTCGCCTCTCCAAGGGTCTCCGCCGATCATCGTCGGCGACTGTGAATGCACTCGTGCTGTTCCCGGCGAGATCCTCTATCTGTCGATCTCCTCTGCGGCCTTCGGTGCCTTCGCCAGAGCCTCTGTTGGAGCACCGCAAACCTCCTCATGGCCGTGAGTTCTCTCTCCCCTCTCTGTGCATTTTGTATGTTGTGAATAGAGTGTGTGCATTGATATGTGTTGGGGTCACCTAGGTAATAATGTGCAAATGTGTGTGTGTTTGGGTGTGTTATCTCCTCTCTTTTCTGTATAATCAAGTAGGTGTATATGTTGGTGTGTGCATGAGTGTTGTGGCCTCCGTGTGTGTGTGTGTGTGTGTGTGTGCTGGTGTGCATGTGTAGTGTATTAGGTGTAGGGATGTGTGAGTACATATGTATATATTGCATGCATGGGTGTGAATTAAATTACTTGTGTAAATGTGTGTAGTTAAATGTAGGCGTTTATAAATTTATATGCATGGATTTAATATATGTGGGTGCTTTTGGTATTTTATTAGGTGTTGTGAGTGGGTGTTAATTCCTCTCCCTCTATGTGTGTCTGGTTATGTGTCGCAACGTTGCGGACTCGCTCGTGTGATCCAAACTCGGTGATATGAGATTTAGATTTGTACTCATTCTGGACCCGATACCATGGCGATTCGAAGACTGATCCATAGAATGATTCGTAATCAGTACCGGTTCATGTGGTAAAAATCAGATAGCAATTCAGTTCCAAAATCACGTCATTTCATGCGAGTGTTTGCTTATGTCTTATTTCCTTATTTACCATTGCAAATAGGTATTTGTATTTTTCTCTTATCATTTCATGTGACTATTTGAAGTATTTTACCAATGTGGCTACCTGTTCACTTCATGAGACATTATTGATTGTTTACCTTATTTGTATAGTTGATCTGAGCTTGTATCAGTATCATTTCATCTGTCTGTAGTTCGTCGTTGTTGGCTTAGACCTAGTATTGATACATCTTAGACTGTAACTTGACTCGATCAATTGATTGGAAAGATTAGTTCATATTTGAGCATAAGATGTACATGGACCTTGTATTTTGACATTGAAATATTAGAATTATATCATTTCATGCACAGATGATTAGCGTTTAGGACTCGGACTAGTTGTAAAGAAACTTGGAATGTATGCTAGATTGATCTTGTATTGATTAGTTCATGATTGTGGTTTAAAAATCTATATTTTATCTGAATAATTATCAGACTTGATATTCCTTTATTCGGTTATAATTCAGTCAAGAATTTATTCGGGTATTTGAGGACATATCAGATATGATCTTACTTTATTAAAGGATTAGAATTCTTGATTCTTGAATCGGTACATGAACTTATTCAGAGTTTAAGTTGATCTGGGATTTACACTCTTTTATTGGATCTTGATTGGTGTTCTAATGTGATTGATTTAGTTGGATTTATAGTTGTGAGTATTTTTCGATTTTACCTCTGATTATACTGTATGAGTATTGATGATCCTGTTGATGATTAATTATCAGAGGTAGAGGCATCTTAGATTCATATTGCTGAAGGAATAGACGTTAATTGGGTTGACCTGGCCTGGTGGATTTTTTAGATATATATACTTGATATGTTACTTGAGTTTGGGATCCTGTAATTGACCTTGATAGAGTGAAACTGTGTGATAATCTTGATCGAATTGGAATGTGGAGATTTAATTAGATGTTTCAGAACACGTAGTATTTTAGTTATTGAGATTTGGATATATCGATGATTTGAGGATCAGAGTTTGAGAGCAGTCACTATTTGATCTCAGTAATTGGTAGGATCAGGGTTGATTGATAGGATAAGAGGACTGATTTATTGAGATGGTAGTTTACTGTACCAGATTACTTTGAAATGGGTTGATATTTGATATTAACGGTGATTGTTATTGAGACTATGAGTTGATAGACAATTACTGATATTTATTTAGTACAGATAGATAAGATTTTAATTGATTCTAAAGAAGACTGTACTGTAAGGAATCAGTTCTAGATGAGACTATCTATTGAGCAGTATCTAGACTTATTATTGAATTTTTCATGTTATTGAAAGTTAATGGGAAAGGATTGTTTGACCGTAACACTCTGTACAGTCCTACTATTCATCATATACACAGTTACTCTTACTGCTTACTGTCTTGATTACCGTTCACCGTGTATACGATTATTATTGACTGTTATACTGTACTGTTACTGTCACTGTATCGTCCCAATATTCTAAGTAACATGGGTATTGACTGATTTAACTAAAGTAAATAATAATGTAAATGGACAACTTATACTGGGATTAGGGAAATTGATGGAGGAGACAACGTTTGTAATTTGGGTAGACCTAGGATGCAGGTTGTGCAGCCGATTACGATTCCACTACAGGGTTCCGGGGGATGACTAACATCCCATCTGTTTATTGTTCTACAGTATTACTGTGAGTATTGTTTCATAGTGATACTGTGAGTACTGTTACTATTGCTGACTACCTAACGGTGGGGTTTAATTCAGCGTCAGGCATCTTGGCCGTGGTCCCAAGTATGTATGGGATCCACCTAAAGTATGGATAATATCTCCAACTAATCAGTTCCAATAATTTAGGACCCTGATTGACACGTGTAGTAGGCATAGTATGGGACTCGTCTATTACAGGCAGCAATTGGTATTCGCTGACATAATAAATAATAATGAACTATTCATAGTGTATTGTGACTAACCGTAATCACTCGTCTGTGTGTGTGTGTGTGTGTGTATATATATATATATATATATATATATATATATTTACACACACACACACACACACACACACACACTATGATAGGCATATGATTGTACACATGATTAGATTGTATAACAAACTGTGACATATGCTAGGTTACACATCTTGACATCATTTATTTGTTTACAGTTGTATTATTATCTTTTATTTACAGACTTATTTATGTTATTGTTATTCAGCTATCTTTTATTCTTAGCTTTAGACGTATTGTTATTTTCTACACACTGTTTATATGCACGAGCAATTTTTTCTTTTCTTATGCACTCATTAGGTCGCTTCTGACGACCCTAAATTCGCACGTCTAGATACTGAATGTTTCATGTTATTGATTAGGTATTCATTGAGATCATACATGCTGCGAGGAGCTGGAGTTTCTCTCTTCTTGATTATCAGTATTCCTGCTCTTTATTCATGTTATTCCTCAATTCTCACTATATTTTTTTCGGTCACTATTCATATTCTTATTCATATGCTATCATTGTGTTAGATATTTATATGTCATATTGCAACGATATTGATTTAGCGTAGTAGATTTTATACCTTATTCAGGTTACTTTAGGCTTAGCGTGTATACTTAAGATATTCTCCTTGCGTACATACGTCGCCAACTATCATCGCAACTCCGTTTCCTTATAGTTTGGGAAGCGGGGCGTGATAAGGTTTTCTTAGTATCAGAACCAGGTTTACTCCAAAAGGGCCTAGTTTATACCTGTGACCTGATACATGTTATATTTACACCGCAATATACATATAATATTCACACGATGATATTGAGTCCACTTGAAAATTGACAGTCCTCCCTTGAAGGTTCATCTCTTTGATCTTTTGATATCCATGGTTTCAACTCTTCTTCTGGAGTAATCTTGATTCCATCTTGAATCTTATTCTTTTTACCGGTTCTATTTTTCTAATTTTATCTCCTGAGTTGATCACTCCATGTTGAAGTTGGCAGCATAAATCAGAGCGCGCAGCGGAAGCGTGATGGATTCATGATGCACAGAGAAGATTATGTAGAAGCTTGTATTTTCCTCCTTGATTTTGACTCTTTTAGCATTCCCTACCTTATTGAAATTTCGAGGATGAAATTTTTATAAGGTGCGTAGAATGTAATATCCCTAGTTTAAAATATGATATTTTTATTTTTCTAAGTATTTATTTTATTTTACTGGTTATTTTATTATTATTCGTTAACTTGATTTATAGTTATTATTAAATATACAAATTATTTAAGATGGTAAATAACATTTTGGTTTTATATATTATTACCATTAATTCTTATCAATATTTTTAGTTACTTATTACTATTACTTCTATTATTATTTTTGTTATTAAGTGCTATTATTAGCAATGGTTGTTACTATTATTAATTCATTATGATTGTTATTATTTCTTGTTAAAATTATTAGAGTTATTATTATTAATATTATCAATATTGTTTTTGTTATTATTACAGTTATTGTTAATTACTACTATTAGTGTTTGTTATTATTTTTATTATGATTAAATATTATATTATTGTTATTATTCTTAATTATTGTTACTGTTATCACTGATATTATTGTTGTTATTATTACTTAATTAGTATTATTATCATTAATAGTATTAGTATTATCTCTATTTTATTTTTTAATCTTTTCTCATTAGCCTGTTACTCATTCAAATCATAGTAGCTTAACTCAAATCCTAACTATTAAATCATAATCTTATCTATTAAATCAGATCCTAACTAATTCTAAAACCCTATCTAATCCTAATCCACCTCTTTTCTTCCCTGTGCTGCCACTATTCTCTTCTTGCTTCACCCATCACCCAAGCTACCCTATCACATCTCCTCTCTATACGCTAATCACAATTATTGCCTTCATCAATCCACCGATCGGGGCTCTCTCCACCTTGCCGAGCTAGCCTCCTTCTTCCATTGAAGACGCCACCTGCCTGAAATGCCTGTCAACCACCCCTATAGCCCGCTGCACCCAACAGCACAACGACAACACTCCTCCTCCCTGGCGCAACCAGCAAATGGCAGACCCCCACTCATTTGTCACCATCATGCATCTCCCTTAGCAACCGAGCCCATCTCCTCCATTGCGTGCAACCGAACCCGGAACCCCCTCGATCTCTGACCGCACACATCCCCGCTCATCGTCAGAACTCCGCCGGAGCACTTCCTTGTTCACCATGCCATCTTCTGTCTCTCTCTATGAGTAGCCGTTGTTCACTGCCGGCGGGCGCAAACGCACCTACGCCCTTCCCGGCGAGATCCTCTATCCATTGACATCCTCCGCAGCCTCCGTCCCCTCCGCCGGAGCCTCCGTCGATGCGCCGCGAATCTTGTCGTTCCCTTCTTCTTGAGTGCTATAAATTTATATGTGTGGGGTGGCATCTTTTACCTTTCTGACGGTCGCTGCCAATCGCTGTCGGCGAACGCGAATGCACTCACGCCTTTCCCGGCGAGATCCTCTATCGTCGACCTCCTCCTCGGCCTCCACCGGAGCCTCCGTCGGAGCGCCGCAAACCTTCCCATGGCTGTGAGTTCTCTCTCCCCTCTTTGTGTATTTTGTGTGTTGTGAATAGAGTGTGTGCATTAATATGTTGGGGGCACCTAGGTAATAAAATGCAAATGTGTATGTGTTTAGGTACGTTATCTCCTCTCTTTTCTGTATAATCAAGTGGGTGTATATGTTGGTGTGTGCATAAGTGAATGTGTGTTGTGCCCTACGTGTGTGTGTATGTGCGTGTATGTTGGTGTGTATTAGTATGCATGTGTAGTGTATTAGGTGTAGGGTGTGTGAATACATATGTATATATTGCATGCATGTGTGTGAATTCAATTACTTGTGCAAATGTGTGTAGTTAAATGTATGTGCTTATAAATTTATATGCATGGATTTAATGTATGTGGGTGCTTTTGGTATTTTATTAGGTGTTGTGAGGGGGTGTTAATTCCCCTCCTTCTATGTGTGTCCGGTTGTGTGTCGCAACGTTGCGGACTCGCTCGTGCGATCCAAATTCGGTAATAAGAGATTCGGATTTATACTCAGTCTCGACCCGATACCATAGCGATTCGAAGACCGATCCATGAGATGATCCATAGATCAGTACCGGTTCATACAGTGAAGACCAAACGGTGATTCGGTTCCAAAACTACGTCATTTCATGTGAGTGCTTGCTTATGTCTTATTTCCTTATTACTGTTGTAAATAGTATTTTTATTTTTCTCTTATCATTTCATGTGACCATTTGATGTATTTTACCAGCGTGACTATCTGTATCACTTCATGAGACATTAGTGACTATCCACCTTATTTGTGTGGTTGATATGAGCTTGTATCAGTATCATTTCATGTGTCTGTAGTTCGTCTTTGTTGGCTTAGACCTAGTATTGATACATCTTAGACCGTAACTTGACTTGATCTACTAATTGGGTGAATTAGTTCATATTTGAGCATCAGATGTACATGAACCTTGTATTTTGATATTGAGATATTAGACTTACATCATTTCATGTACAGATAATTACCGTTTCAGACTTAGACTAGTTGTAAAGGAACCTGGACTATATGCTAGATTGATCTTGTGTTGGATTGGTTCGTGATCGTGATTTAAGATTTATATTTTATCTAAATAATTATCAGACTTGATATTCCTTTATTCGATGATAACTCAATCAAGAATTTATTCGGGTATTTCAAGACATATCATCTGTGATCTTACTTTATTAAAGAATTAGAATTTCTTATGCTTGGATCGGTACATGGACTTATTCAGAGTTAGAGTTGATCTAGGATTTACACTCTTTTATTAGATCTTGATTAGTGTTCTGATGTGATTGATATAGTTAGATTTATAGTTGTGAGTATTTTCTGATTTTACCCCTGATTATACTGTTTGAGTATAGATGATCCTGTTGATAATTAATTATCAGACGTAGAGGCATCTTAAATTTCATATTGCTAGAGGAACAGACATTGATCGGGTTGACCTGACCTGGTAGATTTTTTAGATGTATATACTTGATACGTTACTTGAGTTTTGGGATCCTATGATTGACTTTGATAAAGTGAGAGTGTATGATAATCTTGATCGAATTGGAATGTGAGAATTTGATTAGATATATCAGAATACGTAATATTTTAGTTATTAGGATTTGGATATATCAATGACTTGAGGATCAGAGTTTAAAAGCAGTTACTATTTGATCTCAGTTCTTGGTAGGATCAGAGTTAATTGATAGGGCGAGAGAGCTGATTAATGATTTACTGAGACGGTAGTTTATTGTACCAGATTACTTTGATATGGGTTGATGTTTGATAGTCACAGTGATTGTTCTTGAGACTACGAGTTGATGGACAGTCACTGGTATTTATTTAGTACATATGGATGAGATTTTGATTGATTCTAGAGAGGACTGTACTGCAAGGATTCAGTTCTAGATGAGACTATCTATTGACCAGTATCTAGACTTGTTATTGTTTTTTTTATGTTACTGAAAGTTACTGGGAAAGAATTGTTTGACCTAATATCCTGTATAGTCTTACTATTCATCATATACATGGTTACTGTTACTGTTTACTATCCTGATTATCGTTCACCGTGTATATGATTATTGTTTACTGTTATACTGTACTGTTACTGTCACTGTATCGTCTCAGTATTCTAAGTAAAATGGGTATGGACTGATTTAACTAAAGTAAATAATAATGTAAATGGATAACTTATACTGTGATTGAAAAAATTGATGGAGGAGACAACGTCTATATTTGGGTGGACCTACGATACAGGTTGCAACCGACTTGCGGTTCCACTGCAGGATTATAGGGGATGACTACCATCCCATCTGTTTATTGTTCCACAGTGTTACTATGAGTATTGTTCCACAGTGATACTGTGAGTACTGTTCTATTACTGACTACCTGACGGTAGGGCCTGGTTTAACACCAAGCATCTGGGCCGTGGTCCTGGGTATGTACAGGACCCACCTAAAGCATAAACAATATCTCCAACTGATCATTTTCAATAATTTAGGACCCTGATTGACACGTGTAGTAGGCATAGTATGGGATGCGTCTATTACAGGTGGCAATTGGTATTCGCTGATATGATAAATAATAATAAACTATCCATAGTGTATTGTAACTGACTGTAATCATCCGACTGTGTGTGTGTGTGTGTGTGTGTGCGCGTGTGTGTGTAAACTATGATAGACATATGATTGTATATATGATTGAATTGTATACCAAACTAGTGAAATATGTTAGGTTACATATCTTTGTTGGCCCAAGAGGTTACACTCTCCATTGTTTTGTGTTTTGATGATAACAAACCAAATAAGTGCTATTTGGTACTAATGTTTTGATCTAGATGAATTTCAGGTTTTGTACCATGTTTAGAGCTCATTCGCTTCGCTTTTGCAAAAACTTCTAAGTTCCACATAGCAATGAAGGCAAATTGCACATCAAGGAAGGATCATAGAAGAGAAGGCAATTGCAAGGCATTGGATGGCTCAAAGATTGCTTCAGAGGTCCTTAGGATTTATTTTACAGCTTTATAGCATGTTAAAGAATAGAGAGTAAGTTTGAAGCTCAAACACACACGTTTTCACGCGTATGCCTTTTCCAAGTTTATTTCCTATAAAATATACAAAAATATTTTAACACTAATTCTTCTTCCTACAAATCTGTTTTTATGTTGTATATTGATTTCATGTTCAAAATAGTTTTGATCAAAATATTTTTCCTCTCAAAATTCCCTTTGTATTTCAATTTTTGACCTGAGCCGGTCGACCGGCTATATACCACCAGTCGACCGGAGTTCTGGCAGAGTGCACGTATCCGTGTGCACGTCTGTCAGTCGACCGGTAGGCTACCGGTAGTCGACCGAAGTTTTTAGTTTGCTCTCTGGATCTGACCAGTCGACCGGTGGGCTACCGGCCTTCGACCGATAGTTCAACCTTTAGCTTTTCGGTCGACCGGCTGGCTACCGTTAGTCGACCGGTTATTTTTCAAAGTCTCAGTCAGGAGCAGTCGACTGTACCAGTCGACCGATAGTTCATAACGGTCAAATTTTTGAACTATCGGTCGCCGGGCCAGTCGACCGATATGGCCGTTGAACAGTAAACGGGCATATTTTTAATTCTGTTTTAACTTGATTTTTGAAATTAAATATCCGTTGGAGGGTATATTTGGAACTAATTACTTCCTAATCTTCAGTAATTAATTCCTAAACCTAAACCCTAGCCCTCTCCTATAAATAGGGGTGTTTGGGGAGAGTTTCTTTACAACATTTATTCAAGAGAAAATTCAAAAGTTTGGGATATTACAAAAGAGCTTGTTTCTTGTTTTTGTGCTGATATTTCTCATTCATTTTCAGAAGTGTTCTTGATATACTCTCTGAATTTGATTTTCTTTCTTCACTTACACAAGAGCTTCATTCCTTCTCAATATTCTCTAAGGACCTTTGTAAGGGAAGAGATATTTGAAAGAGAGAGTTTGTGATCTTTTGATTACTTAGAAATTGTATTGTGCTGAAATTGTAGGAGTTGGGTACTCCATTTGTAATTGATCTTTGTGATAGTGAAAGTAGCTAGAATCCTTCTGGGGAAGGCGGGGAGTAGAGCTGGGTGCTCGAACCTCGATATCATATCCTTGTGTTTGCGATTGGTTTACTTTACTTGCTATTACTTCTTGCTATTGATTGTGACTTGCATCATTCACTTGCATTCATCTCTATATTTGTTGCTCATTGCTTCATATTTTTAATTTGGCCCTTGATTAGCATTATCACCTATTCACCCCCCCCTCTAGGTGATTTTCAATTGGTATCAGAGCTTGGACTCTAGGTTTGGCTTAACATCCTTAGAGAGATCCTAAAATATTGCTAATCAACATTTTCATTCATCCATTCATACACTAGTAAACATGGCCGACAACATTAAATCCCCACCTAAATTTGATGGCCTTAATTTCCCTATTTGGAAGGTTAGGATGACTATATTTTTGCAATCACTAGGTAGCTTAGTTGCCAAATCCTTGACCAAACCTATGAGGCACCCGATGGTGATGAGGGCACTTGGACCGACCTTGACTTTAAGATGTATGAGGCTAACTCAAAAGCCCAAAACTCCCTCCTTACCGCCTTGAATGAGGATGACCTTACACGTGTTATTCATTGCCAATCCGCCTATGAGATGTGGCAACACTTATTGGTCACGCATGAAGGGACCTCACAAGTCAAGAGAGCCAAAGTAGATCTCTTGCGGTCTCAATATGAATCATTTAAGATGCTAGATGATGAAACAATTGATTGCATGATTACTCGTTTCACAAAAATCACTAATGGTCTTTCTTCATTAGGTGACATCATCTCCAACGACCAAAAGGTACGCAAGGTGATACGGGCTCTTCCTCCATCTTGGGAGATCAAGTCTACTACCTTGAAGGAATTGAACGACAAAGACGAGATGGACATCATAAGTCTCATAGGAAACCTCAAAACCTATGAGATGGAGAAGAAAGCAAGAGAAGAGGTGGCTCCAACAAAGAAGAAGTCTATCGCTTTCAAGTCTTCTTCCTCCACCATTGAAGACGAAGATGAAGATGAAGAAGAAGATGAGGAGCTCTCCCTCCTCGTGCGCAACATCAAGAGGATGTACCGGAAGAACAAGCAAAATTTCCGGAGAAAGTTTGAAGGTAAAGAGGAGCGAAAGATCATTTGCTACAATTGCCGCAAGCCCGGACACATCATGGCCGATTGCCCGGAATTCAAGAAGAAAATGACTTCCTCCTTCAAGCCAAGAAAGCAAGACGAAAAGAAGGCTTACAAGGCCACTTGGGATTCGGAAAGCGAGTCCGAAGATGAAGAAAAGGCGGACACCGCAAACATGTGTTTCATGGCAAACACACCCAAGGTAACCCCTCAAACTCTTGAATCTATAGATGATAATGATGATGATTTAAGTAAGGAAGTTCTAGTGCATGCTTTTGTAGAACTTTCCGAAACTTATGATAACAAGAAAATGGAGTGTTTTAAACTACAAAAGGAAGTTGCTTTTCTTAAATCTCAACTTGCTTTGATTTCACAAGAAAAAGAGGATCTTTCTTCTAATCTTATTTGCATTCAAAATGAATTTCATTCTTATAAGATTTCTTGTAAGGGTAAAACCCCTATTGTTGATAATAATGAAATTTCTTCTTTTAAAGATAAAATGAGTGATTTTGAAAAAGTTTTAAAAGATTGTGCTTTTAATACAAAGAAACTTGAAGAAAATTTTCCAAAAAGCATACATCTCATGCTAAAGTTTCTCATGATAAGATTCCACATGCTCATACTTCTAATGCTTCTCATGCTAAATCTTTTCATGCTCACAATGCCAATGCTCACAAAACACACACCCATTATGCATTTAAATATGGTAGAGTTTATAGATGTACATATTGTGGCAAAAATGGACATTTAGCTAAATTTTGTTATGATAAATTGCATAGCTCAAATAATCTTGTTTGGGTTAATGGTTCTAACCCTCATGGACCCAAGAAAATGTGGGTACCAAAATCAAGTCCTAAAATGTTTGATGTAGGTACACACTAAGGCTCCAAGACGTAGGGAGCGGTGGTACCTTGATAGTGGTTGTTCAAGGCACATGACATGGGATATCAACAACTTCACAACCCTATCAAGGTACATGGAAGGTGGCTCCGTCACCTTCGGGGATGATTCCAAAGGCAAGATAATTGGTATAGGTAACATTCAAGTTGGTTCATCTCCTATTATAGAGAATGTTGTTTTAGTTGATGGTTTGAAGCATAATTTACTTAGTATTAGTCAATTTTGTGATCGTGGTCTTAAAGTTGTTTTTGATGATACTTCTTGTAAGATTTTTGATATTAAATCGAATGATTGTATTTTGACCGGTTTTCGTGATGACAATGTTTATATAATTGACATGCTTAATGTAGAGTGTTCTACTAAGTGTTTAAATGCTTTTGATGAAAATTCATGGCTTTGGCATAGAAGATTAGGACATGCATCTTTTGAACATATTTCTAGAATTAATTCAAAGGAATTGGTGAAGGGTATTCCTTGCTTGAGTTTTGAGAAAGACCGCATTTGTAGTGCGTGCCAACTTGGGAAACAAACCAAGTCTTCCTTTAAACCAATCAAGGATATCATGTCAACTAGACCTCTAGAATTAATTCATATGGATTTATTTGGACCAACTAAAACTAAAAGCTTAAATGGAAGTAGATTTGCATTTGTTTTAGTTGATGATTTCTCTCGATTTACTTGGGTTTTCTTTTTGCAAAATAAAGATCAAACTTTTTCTCACTTTAAGATTTTTAGAAAAAGAGTTGAAAAAGAGAAAGGTTTTCCGATTTTGAGAATAAGGAGTGATAGAGGTGGTGAGTTTGTTAACCAACTCTTCATGACTTATTGTGATGAAAAGGGAATTAAGCATGAAATGTCTTGTCCTAGAACTCCACAACAAAATGGAGTTGTAGAAAGGAAAAATAGAACACTTCAAGAGATGGCTAGGACAATGATAAGTGAATACGACCTCCCTCGATATTTATGGGCCGAGGCCGTAAACACCGCATGCTATATATCGAATCGTATTTATTTATGCAAAAATTCTTCGAAAACTTCTTTTGAAATGTATCATTTTAGAAAACCAAATGTTTCCTATTTCAAAGTTTTTGGATGCAAATGTTTTGTTTTGAACACTAAAGAGAATTTGGGTAAATTTGATGCTAAAGCTTATGAGGCTATCTTTGTAGGATATTCCTCTACTAGCAAAGCATATAGAGTTTTCATTAGATCTTCACTTACTATTGAAGAAACCATGCATGTTAAGTTTGAAGAATCTAATGTGTGTGTTGAGAATGTTGTAGAGTTTGAACCATTAGGTGAAAGCTTGGAGAAACTATCCTTGAAGGACTCACCCGCGCAAGAAGAAAAGCAAGAACCTTTAGGTGAAGTTCAAAAGGATAATGAGGAAAGTGCGCAACCACTTCCCAAAGCTTGGAGATATGCTACAAATCATCCAAAGGAGCTCATCTTAGGTGATGCCTCCAAAGGAGTCACAACGCGCTCCAAACTCCATGACCTATGTGGTAACTTTGCTTTCATTTCTCATTTTGAACCCAAAGGCATTCTCGAAGCCGAGACGGACCCATATTGGTTGCTTGCCATGCAAGAGGAACTCAATCAATTTGAGCGCAACCAAGTTTGGCACCTTGTTCCTAAGCCCCACGATAGACCAATAATTGGTACTAAGTGGATCTTTAGGAATAAGTTGGATGAGTCCGGAAATGTCATTAGGAATAAAGCTAGGTTAGTGGCCCAAGGTTACACTCAAGTTGAGGGAATCGACTTTGAGGAATCCTTTGCACCCGTAGCACGGCTTGAAGCCATACGGATAACACTAGCTTATGCATCTTTTAAAAATTTCAAACTTTTTCAAATGGATGTAAAAAGTGCATTTTTAAATGGATTTCTAAATGAAGAAGTTTTTGTTGCTCAACCTCCCGGTTTTGTTGATCATGTTCATCCCGATTTTGTTTTCAAACTCGATAAGGCTTTATATGGTTTGAAACAAGCTCCAAGAGCTTGGTATGAAAGGCTTTCAAGTTTTCTAATTTCAAACAATTTTATTAAAGGCAAAGTAGACACTACTCTATTCACTAAGCATGTTGATAATGATATTTTGATTGTCCAAATTTATGTTGATGATATAATTTTCGGTTCTACTAATGAAGTTTTATGCAAGGATTTTGAAAAGGTAATGCAACAAGAATTTGAAATGTCCTCCATGGGTGAACTCAATTTCTTCCTTGGACTCCAAGTCAAGCAATTGCAAGATGGGAACTTCATTAGCCAAGCCAAATATGCAAAGGAACTCGTGAAGAGGTTTGGACTTGAAGACGCTAAAACTTGCAACACTCCCATGGCAACTACAACCAAGCTTGATAAGGACGAACAAGGTAAAAATGTTGATATTAAATTGTTTAGAAGCATGATAGGTAGTCTTTTATATTTAACGGCAAGTAGGCCGGATATCATGTTTAGTGTGTGTCTTTGTGCTAGATTTCAATCGTGTCCCAAAGAATCTCATTTAATTGCCGTAAAACGCATTATTCGTTATGTTAAGGGAACGATTGGATTAGGTCTTTGGTATCCGAAAACTATAGATTTTTCTATGACTAGTTATTCGGACGCCGACTATGCGGGTTGTAGGTAGATAGAAAGAGTACTAGTGGGACATGTCAATTTCTCGGTAATTGTCTTGTTTCATGGTCCTCTAGGAAGCAAAATTCCGTAGCTCTATCAACCGCCGAGGCGGAGTATGTTGCCGCGGGGGCTTGTGTGCACAAGTCCTTTGGATGAAACATACTCTCCTTGATTATGATTTGCATTATAAAAATATTAAAATATTTTGTGATAATACTAGTACTATTCATTTAACTAAAAATGCAAATCAACATAGTAAGACCAAGCACATTGAGATTAGATATCACTTTCTTAGAGATCATTTTGAGAAAGGTGATATTGATATTGATTATGTTTCCACCGATTTTCAACTAGCCGATATTTTCACAAAACCACTTGATTTTGCTAGATTTTCGTTTATTTGTGGAGAATTAAATATGTGTATTATTGATTAAACATGTTTTTCATAACCCTTTTTGATGTATGACAAAAAGGGGGAGAATAAGTTACATGTACAAAAATAAGTTCATTTGGTCTTGGTTCCATATGAATTTATGAGTTTTATGAGTTTTTATATTTTTATGAGTTTTTATATTTTTTTAATCTCTATGATTTTGGTATAAATTGGTATCAGGAGCAAATTTTTGATTTTTGGTGTTTTTGGTATCAAGTACAAATTTTAAGGTTTCATTTGTATTGTATTGTTGATTTCAATAATTGGTGCATCATTTCTTTTTTATCATTTCAATTATTGGTATTTAGAGCATATTTATAATGTTTAAATATAGCATAATTTGAGGGGGAGTTTTCTCCTCCCCATATTTTTGTAAATAACCTATTTGTTTTGTCATCATCAAAAAGGGGGAGATTGTTGGCCCAAGAGGTTACACTCTCCATTGTTTTGTGTTTTGATGATAACAAACCAAATAAGTGCTATTTGGTACTAATGTTTTGATCTAGATGAATTTCAGGTTTTGTACCATGTTTAGAGCTCATTCGCTTCGCTTTTGCAAAAACTTCTAAGTTCCACATAGCAATGAAGGCAAATTGCACATCAAGGAAGGATCATAGAAGAGAAGGCAATTGCAAGGCATTGGATGGCTCAAAGATTGCTTCAGAGGTCCTTAGGATTTATTTTACAGCTTTATAGCATGTTAAAGAATAGAGAGTAAGTTTGAAGCTCAAACACACACGTTTTCACGCGTATGCCTTTTCCAAGTTTATTTCCTATAAAATATACAAAAATATTTTAACACTAATTCTTCTTCCTACAAATCTGTTTTATGTTGTATATTGATTTCATGTTCAAAATAGTTTTGATCAAAATATTTTTCCTCTCAAAATTCCCTTTGTATTTCAATTTTTGACCTGAGCCGGTCGACCGGCTATATACCACCAGTCGACCGGAGTTCTGGCAGAGTGCACGTATCCGTGTGCACGTCTGTCAGTCGACCGGTAGGCTACCGGTAGTCGACCGAAGTTTTTAGTTTGCTCTCTGGATCTGACCAGTCGACCGGTGGGCTACCGGCCTTCGACCGATAGTTCAACCTTTAGCTTTTCGGTCGACCGGCTGGCTACCGTTAGTCGACCGGTTATTTTTCAAAGTCTCAGTCAGGAGCAGTCGACTGTACCAGTCGACCGATAGTTCATAACGGTCAAATTTTTGAACTATCGGTCGACCGGGCCAGTCGACCGATATGGCCGTTGAACAGTAAACGGGCATATTTTTAATTCTGTTTTAACTTGATTTTTGAAATTAAATATCCGTTGGAGGGTATATTTGGAACTAATTACTTCCTAATCTTCAGTAATTAATTCCTAAACCTAAACCCTAGCCCTCTCCTATAAATAGGGGTGTTTGGGGAGAGTTTCTTTACAACATTTATTCAAGAGAAAATTCAAAAGTTTGGGATATTACAAAAGAGCTTGTTTCTTGTTTTTGTGCTGATATTTCTCATTCATTTTCAGAAGTGTTCTTGATATACTCTCTGAATTTGATTTTCTTTCTTCACTTACACAAGAGCTTCATTCCTTCTCAATATTCTCTAAGGACCTTTGTAAGGGAAGAGATATTTGAAAGAGAGAGTTTGTGATCTTTTGATTACTTAGAAATTGTATTGTGCTGAAATTGTAGGAGTTGGGTACTCCATTTGTAATTGATCTTTGTGATAGTGAAAGTAGCTAGAATCCTTCTGGGGAAGGCGGGGAGTAGAGCTGGGTGCTCGAACCTCGATATCATATCCTTGTGTTTGCGATTGGTTTACTTTACTTGCTATTACTTCTTGCTATTGATTGTGACTTGCATCATTCACTTGCATTCATCTCTATATTTGTTGCTCATTGCTTCATATTTTTAATTTGGCCCTTGATTAGCATTATCACCTATTCACCCCCCCCCCTCTAGGTGATTTTCAATCTTGACATTAGTTGTTTGTTTACAGTTGAATTAGTCATCTTTTATCTGCAGACTTATTCATATTTTTGTTATTCAACTATCTATTATTTTCAGCTTTAGACCTATTGTTATTTTGTATACACTGTTTATATGCACGAGCATTTCCCCTTTTCTTATGCACTCATTAGGTCACTTTTGACGACCCTAAATTCGCACGTCCAGATACTGGATGTTTCATGTTATTGATAAAGTGTTTGTTGAGATCGTACATGTTGCAAGGAGCTGGAGTTTCTTTCTTTTTGATTATTGGTATTCCTGCTTTTTATTCATGTTATTCCTCAATTTTCTCTATATTGTTTCCAGTCACCATTTAATATTCATATTGATATGTTATCATTGTGTTAGATATTTATATGTCATATTGTAGTGATATTGACTTATCGTAGTAGATTTTATAGCTTGTTTTGGTTATTTTAGACTTTACGTGTATACGTGGGTATTCTCCTCGCGTATATATGTCGCCTACTCTCATCGCGACCTCGTTTCCCTATATTTTAGGAAGCGAGGCATGACAATGATAGTCCAAGAAGATCCAATCAAATTGAAGAAGATGATGACTTGATGCAGAAGAAACAAATATAATAGAACAAATTAGTCGACTGTTTAGTCGACTATACATTCGACTAGATAGATACAGAGAAGAGCAACACACAGACTTGTTGACTAATGCAAGGTACTAGTCGACTAATGAAGGACTAGTCGACTAGACTGACATTCCAACTCTCTATTGGACAGATTAGTCGACTACCCTGAATGGGCCAGTTGACTAGTTAAGTATATGGGCATTTTTGAATTTTCTTTTCTGGTGGAGTTTGAATTGGGTTTAGATTCTATTCTTTGTTTCAAAAGTTCAAAGAGTCTAGAATTATTCTAGATTAAAGAGATCAACTCCTAATAGGATTGATCAAGATTCTTTAGGTATCAACGGCCAGGATCATCTCAGAGTTAGAATAGGATTTTCATTGTAAAGCTCTATAAAAAAAGGTTATAATTCAGTAGGTTGTGCGTGGAGATCAGGAAGAAGATCAGAGGAAGGTGGCAGTGCATAGAGAGAAGGTATACACTTGTAATCTTGTGGGATTCAAAGCAAAGGTGAATACTCTTGTGAGAATTAAGGAGAAGGTTAGATCTCTTGTACCAAGTTTATTAATAAAACTCTCTCAAATTCTCTCCCCGTGAACGTAAGCCATGTTTGGGCCGAACCACATTAAATTCTCTTATTATTATTATTACTCTTTTGTCTTGGTATTACTAGTTTACTATACAATAGTTTTCTTTTTGTAAGTATTATCATATTACCACATTTGTAATGTCAATCTCAGGAACAAAAATTTGTTGGCCCAAAGGCCCATCACTCTAGTTTTGATGATGATCAACTCATGTAGTTATGTGTACTAATGATCTTGTGTTTAATTAGTGACAGATTTATGATCAAGATCTTAGTAGGTGCATAGCTTCAACAAAGGATTTAAAGTCAAGTTTTGGAGCTAGCACGGTTTGATCCAAGAGCCATTGGATCGTGTTTGGACCAAGTCAAGAAGATTAGAAGGCTTCAAGTGAAGACTTCAAGAAGATGAAGACTTGTGTCTAGGTATAAGATTTTTATTTTTAAATAAAATGTAAAGGATAGAATAGTTGGTGGATTGCTCAAGTACTTATACACACACACTCTTGATAGTTTTGTTTTTACAAAAGAATTTTTATTTTAGAAAATATAGTTTTGGTTTTTGGTACTTCTTATATACATGTTTTTAACCAAAACCTTATTTAGAGCTTAATGTCAAAAACATAGATATCTTATTTGTGTAGTGGATCATATCCATACACACTATGCTTTAATGAATTCAAAATATCTTGTTTTTGTATCATGAAGAAGTTTATGGAAAACAAGTTTTAAAAAAATACAAGTTTTCTATTGAGCCAATATTTTCATATTACAAAAATAGTCCAAATCATTTGTAACATGCCTTGATTTTGTGCAAGCATGTTTGTTTATCAAAGTATATTGGTAAAACTATTTTTGTAGATTTTTTAGTATTTTATGGGATTTTATTTCAATCAAAAAGATCAAGTTTTTATCCCTTTAGTTTTTCTGTTCCAGGCTTCAGCTAGTCGACTAGTTGACCGACCAAGTCGACTAGGGATGAAGTCGGTCGACCGACCCGGTCGACCGACGTGCACAGACGTGCACGCCTGTTCTGCAGGATGGCCGGCCGACCGATCCGGTCGACCGTCCAGAGAGCTCCGCTCTCTGGAAAGGCCCCGAACGACCGTGCGGTCGACCGGACAGAGAGATTGCTCTCTGTATCCTGGCTCGGTCGACCGCCCGGTCAACCGATGGCTCAAACGGTCTGAAATATGACCGTTGGCCGGCCGACCGGACGGTCGACCGTTAGGCCTGACAGAACCCCAACGGCTAGTTTTTCTTAGCCTATAAATTTGGGGGTTTGGGCATTGTTTTTCACCAAGATTTTTAGTGGACTTTGGCCAGTTTTTCCCACTTCTTTAAAAGAGTTTTCTCTACTAAATTGAGAGCTAATACTTTCAATCAAAAGGGGAGTTTTTATCAAGAGTGTTAAAAGAGATTTTCTTGAGTTTTCCTCCACCATTCTCATCTTTGTTTTCTCACACTACACTTGAGCTATCCATTGATTATTCATTCTATAAGAGTGTTGCAGTGAGAGTGCTTTTAGGTGATCAAAGTGTTGTGATCACCAAAGATCTTTTCTTTGTACTTTGAGGAGGCGGACGTGTGTGTCCGCGATGTTTCGAGTTCGGGTGCGAACTTGTTGTTTGATGTGCGGCCTCGGCGAGCCGGTGGGCTTGCGTGTGTACGGGCTAGAGAGTCCGAGAGTTTGTAGGTGTTGCGGCGCTGGGTGATCCATTGGGATCGATTATAGTGGAAATCCTTCGTGTGTCGAAAGTGGAGATGTAGAGCAAGTGTGCTCGAACCTCGAAACAAATCCCTTGTGTTTCGATTGCTCTCTCTCTCTCTCTCTCTCTCTCTTTGTCTCTTGCTTATATCTTGCATGCTTTGATTGTGCTTATTCTTACATGCTTGATATACATTTGTGCTTAATTGATATACTTGCTTGGGTTTGTTTGCTAACACTTGTATTCAACCAAGAGAGCCAACGCGGCACCTCAACCCATTCAAGGGGAATCTAGAGGAGTTTGTCCAGAGCCCTTCACGGGGAATTCGGCAACACCCTCGTGTTATACATGGTGTTTAGTGTAAGAGTTTAGTTTATGTCACGCCCCGCTTCCCAAAAAAACGATGGAGCGGAGACGCGACATGAGTCGGCGACGCATATACGCAAGGAAAATCCCTCACGCATACGCGCTAAGCCTTAAGTAACCTGAAACAAGCTATAATAAATCCCAACTGTAATGAATACTGAATACTGCAATACCACATATAAGCAACCACGCATGATATCATATGAATCAAGACTGGAATAACAGCTGAACTGATATAACAAGAAACAGGAAATGATACGAAGGCTAGAAAGATAAAAGTACCAGAATAGAATGGGGAGAAGCTCCAGCTATTCGCGAAGCGTACAGCCTCAACGAACACCTGCACATTAGAAACAAACCGTCCAATATCTGGACGTGCAAATCCAGGGTCGTCAGAACGCGACCATGGTGAGTGTGTGTGTAAAAGGGAAAATAGCTCGTACATAAGAACATGTGCATAAAGCAATATCAAGAACAACTGCTGATAACATATAACTGAATAGCATGATAAACAACTGCAGATATAAGATAAATAAATATCATGACATGATAAACATCTGAACTGAAGCATATCTGATATCAATATCAACAAAGATAAATGACAACTATCTCATCTGTAAACTAACAACTGATATCAAAGTCATCTATCACAAATGTAAACTAATAGCTGATGTCTGATGTGTAACCTATATGTCACTAGTCTGGTTAGTTATTATTAACCTAACTAATGTAGTACTTAGCTGTGTCCCATACCACAGCCGTTTTCCCACATATCAAACAATGTTATCGTTGTTGTAACTGCCTGCCAATGTAGTGCATGTGTTTTGTAAGAGTACCGTGCATGCCCGGTACCACGGTCTAACACCCCTGGCACTGAACCAGGACAAGCCGCAAGGCTCTGACAACTGAAGACCACAGCCCCACACGAAAAGACAACTAGTGTGGCGCCGTAATCCGGGCATAGCCCTGACAACTGACAACTGAATAGGTAGCCAGTACTACCTTGGTTCCCCATGGTTAGAACCCACAACTCGGTACCATAAGAATCCTTCCAAAATACACGACATGCATCATCAGGCAATTACCCTTGTTCCCCGGGTTATGGTGTCCTTTATTAATAAGCAATCAATGTTATTTAATATGTAGTAGTAACCAATATCTCCAATAACTGCTGATGTCAACACTAGCTGATAATCTGACAACTGGTAACTGATAACTGATATCTGACAACTGTGATATCTAATAACTGAGTAGCTGACAACTAATATCTGACATCTGAAATAGAATACTGGAGATATAGCCACTAACACAATAGTGTCACAAACAACTAGTGTCACTAACAACTATAACTGGTACAGATCTCTGCCAACTCATATAACTCTGAAGTACATGATCACTGATCACTACCACAATGTATCACTGACAACTCATATAAACTCTGAACATGAACATCTTGTAATCACCAACAAGTATCTCACTATTAAGTAACAAACTGATAATTGGTAACTCCGAAGTACAGCATCACTGATATAAAATAGATTACTATCACAATAGCTCATTCTCTCAAAGTAACCAATAACTAACATCATAACAAGTCCATATCAATATCTGAATGAGTCATCACCAATAAAATAATATCAAGTCAACACATACTGAATCATATTTAATTAGTCAACATCCTCAACAACATGTAATCTAGGATATCTACATCTTGGTACCCAACATTAATAACATGTCATCTAACAGATCCCAATTACCAACAATGTCAATCTCATCTCAATATCAGTCAGGCTCCAATAAAAGGAATATAGATTCTGGATAACTTCTAACTCAAGATTAATCTAAAGCACAACTCAACTAATCCAGTCATATCTGATATGTCCTCAAATACTCAACTAAATAAGTCATGTCTAATCATTGAACATCATTCAATGTAAATAACATAAGTCTAGATCAATCCCGAGTCATTACAACCAACTCATGATTCCAATAGTTCCAATCAATCAAGTATCAATACACATCACGTAATCTGACACATTATTCACCAATCCGACATACATCAACAATATCCAGTACTAGTCCTCTCACTCAAATATGCAACTCTGATTCATAAGTATTCACAATCACCACTTCTATTAATGATCAGTCATAATATTCCAAACACTCGGTATCACAACATATCATAGGCATGCATCTAAGTTCCAACATGATAAGTCAAGTCATTCCATCATATATCCATCCCTCGATATCATATACATCTATCAATAACTAATACATAATCCGTGGGTGAAGTCCACAGTCCATAAAGAGACTAAACACAGCAATCTGCCAATATCAGTCGACTAGAGGGAAGTCACCAGTCGACTAGAGAAGGGTTAGTCGACTAACAAAATGGGCAAGTCGACTATAAAAGATGTCAAGTCGACTAACAGAGTGATACAGAGAGTTCAACATATTCTGGAAGGAGGATTAGTCGACTAGGGGCATCCATTAGTCGACTAATAGGGCTATTAGTCGACTAATGAAGGGCATTAGTCGACTAATACACCTCTGTCAGTCTGAAAAAGGGCATACTAATACCTGGCCTCTCACACCATAAAACATATAAATGCCTCCCCTCTTGCACACATACCAACATACACAATCACTACTATAATCTATGTACATGTACACATGAAAATATAATTAAATCGATGTACATAATTACTAGAAATCAAGGAGGAGGAGAATACACTCACCGTGGGGAATCTGCACGTTACCGGACGAGTCGCCGTGACGCCGCTCTTCGCTGTCGGACTGCATAGGACGGTAGCCAGGGTCCTGGGGAAGACCTGGCTGCAATCTGGAGGTCTCGCGCTCGCCGGAAGGGCCTGGAATCGCCGCTCGCTCGCTGCCTGTGCTGCTGGTCTGGTTCTGGATCTGCTGTGCGCGTCGCCGGGCGAGTCGCTGACGCGGTCGCTGTGGTGTCATTCCTCGCCAACGGACTGCATGGGGGGGTGACCAAGACACTGGAGAAGGTCACCGTGCTGGTCTCCGGCGACGGCCTGACGTGGATCGGGAGAACGACCTGCTCGTTTGCCGCCTATGCGCTGAATCTGGGTCTGTTGGCGCGCTGCTTTTCTTCCTGGGCCGTGTACTGATCTGCTGCCCGTCTCCTCGCTGTTGTGGCTGCTGCAGATGTTGCTGTGGAGTCTGGGAACGAGGGGACAGGGCTCCGGGCTGCCGCCGCACTGCCAAGGGACTGTCGGAGGCCGGCTGAACTGCTGCCACCTGCTGTTGCTACTGCTGGTTGGCCTGGGGGCTGGTCTGCTGCGCCATCAGGAAAGGAGGGGGCTGTGCGACAAGGAAGAGGTCCAGGGCTGCTGTCCAAATCTGCAGGAGGGAGAACAGGGCCTGGTGTGCTGAATGTCGCCGACGACCATGTAGAGGAAGGGCTGCAATGGGATCCGCAGGAAAGTGCTAGACATGGCTGAAGGAGAAGCTCAGGCTGCTGGGTTCTGGTGCTGTTGTGAAGCCAGCCAAGGGAAGATCCGGGTGCTCCGGGGTGGTTTGCAGGCCATGGGGGACTGCCGCAAGGGAGAGGAGGTCCACCAGGTGGGGGGTTTTGCCGGAGAAGAGGGGAGTTGCGGCCAGGTGATGAGGGGCGGCTGTAGATGATAGGATTAGTTTTAGATTAGGTCTAGGTCATTAGGTTAGGATTATATATAGTAGGGTGTTATTGGTATTGGGTTAACTAATAACGGGTTGGGATCTAATTGGGTTTGAGTCCAATAGATGATTGGGCATGCTAATGGGTAGGATCACCAAGTAATAGGGTAATGGCAATAGGATCCAATAGGTGATTGGGTATAGATATCGGGTATTGGGTCAAGGCTAACAAGAAGAGCACCACCAAGATTAGCATTAACACTAATACGAATATCAAACTAAATAAACAATTAATAGTACACAAATAATATTATTAAAAATAATTAGCAACGAAATGATAATAGAATATCCACTATTCGAAAATAATTTGCATACTCAACAATAATAATCAAGAGAGAAATAGATTAACTTGATTAGTTAAAAATATTTGATAAATCAAATAAATATTTTGGAAAAATGTGAATACTGTATTACTAGGTAGGGATCTTACACTCTACCCACCTTATTAAAAATTTCGTCCCCGAAATTCAAAATGAAGCAGGGAATGGTAAAAGAATCCCAAATCAAAGGAGAAGACAAACAAACTTCACATCGCTTCTCGGTACATCATAAATCCACCATGCTTCCGCTGCGCACTCTGATACACGCCACCGGCTTCAGCAAGGAGTAACCAATCCCAAGAGATAGAATGGAAAGAAATAGAATAGAAAGGAAGGATGAGATCAAGATGGAAATCCAAATCACTCAAAGAAGAGTAGAGATCAAGGATATCGAAAGATCAAAGATGAGAATTTCCAAAGGAAAGATGGCCAATTCCAAATGGACTGAATATCATAATGGATAGTATATGTATATTGCAGTATAACAATAGCTTATTTTCAAGTTACCGGTAAGAGGTAGGTCTCTCTTGCGAAACAAAAGTCAAAATTTCACATCACAAGTCGAAAACCTAGGCTCTGATACCAAGAAAACCCTGTCACGCCCCGCTTCCCAAAGAAACGCTGGAGCGGAGACGCGACATGAGTCGGCGACGCATATACGCAAGGAAAATCCCTCACGCAAACGCGCTAAGCCTTAAGTAACCTGAAACAAGCTATAATAAATCCCAACTGTAATGAATACTGAATACTGCAATACCACATATAAGCAACCACGCATGATATCATATGAATCAAGACTGGAATAACAGCTGAACTGATATAACAAGAAACAGGAAATGATACGAAGGCTAGAAAGATAAAAGTACCAGAATAGAATGGGGAGAAGCTCCAGCTATTCGTGAAGCGTACAGCCTCAACGAACACCTGCACATTAGAAACAAACCGTCCAATATCTGGACGTGCAAATCCAGGGTCGTCAGAACGCGACCATGGTGAGTGTGTGTGTAAAAGGGAAAATAGCTCGTGCATAAGAACATGTGCATAAAGCAATATCAAGAACAACTGCAGATAACATATAACTGAATAGCATGATAAACAACTGCAGATATAAGATAAATAAATATCATGACATGATAAACATCTGAACTGAAGCATATCTGATATCAATATCAACAAAGATAATGACAACTCTCATCTAACAACTGATATCAAAGTCATCTATCACAAATGTAAACTAATAGCTGATGTCTGATGTGTAACCTATATGTCACTAGTCTGGTTGGTTATTATTAACCTAACTAATATAGTACTTAGCTGTGTCCCATACCACAGCCGTTTTCCCACATATCAAACAATGTTATCGTTGTTGTAACTGCCTGCCAATGTAGTGCATGTGTTTTGTAAGAGTACCGTGCATGCCCGGTACCATGGTCTAACACCCCTGGCACTGAACCAGGACAAGCCGCAAGGCTCTGACAACTGAAGACCACAGCCCCACACGAAAAGACAACTAGTGTGGCGCCGTAATCCGGGCATAGCCCTGACAACTGACAACTGAATAGGTAGCCAGTACTACCTTGGTTCCCCATGGTTGGAACCCACAACTCGGTACCATAAGAATCCTTCCAAAATACACGACATGCATCATCAGGCAATTACCCTTGTTCCCCGGGTTATGGTGTCTTTTATTAATAAGCAATCAATGTTATTTAATATGTAGTAGTAACCAATATCTCCAATAACTGCTGATGTCAACACTAGCTGATAATCTGACAACTGGTAACTGATAACTGATATCTGACAACTGTGATATCTGACAACTGTGATATCTGATAACTGAGTAGCTGACAACTAATATCTGACATCTGAAATAGAATACTGGAGATATAGCCACTAACACAATAGTGTCACAAACAACTAGTGTCACTAACAACTATAACTGGTATAGATCTCTGCCAACTCATATAACTCTGAAGTACATGATCACTGATCACTACCACAATGTATCACTGACAACTCATATAAACTCTGAACATGAACATCTTGTAATCACCAACAAGTATCTCACTATTAAGTAACAAACTGATAATTGGTAACTCCGAAGTACAACATCACTGATATCAAATAGATTACTATCACAATAGCTCATTCTCTCAAAGTACTAACATCATAACAAGTCCATATCAATATCTGAATGAGTCATCACCAATAAAAGAATATCAAGTCAACACATACTGAATCATATTTAATTAGTCAACATCCTCAACAACATGTAATCTAGGATATCTACATCTTGGTACCCAACATTAATAACATGTCATCTAACAGATCCCAATTGCCAACAATGTCAATCTCATCTCAATATCAGTCAGGCTCCGATAAAAGGAATATAGATTCTGGATAACTTCTAACTCAAGATCAATTTAAAGCACAACTCAACTAATCCAGTCATATCTGATATGTCCTCAAATACTCAACTAAATAAGTCATGTCTAATCATTGAACATCATTCAATGTAAATAACATAAGTCTAGATCAATCCCGAGTCATTACAACCAACTCATGATTCCAATAGTTCCAATCAATCAAGTATCAATACACATCACGTAATCTGACACCATTAATCACCAATCCGACATACATCAACAATATCCAGTACTAGTCCTCTCACTCAAATATGCAACTCTGATTCATAAGTATTCACAATCACCACTTCTATTAATGATCAGTCATAATATTCCAAACACTCGGTATCACAACATATCATAGGCATGCATCTAAGTTCCAACATGATAAGTCAAGTCATTCCATCATATATCCATCCCTCGATATCATATACATCTATCAATAACCAATACATAATCCGTGGGTGAAGTCCACAATCCATAAAGAGACTAAACACATCAATCTGCCAATATCAGTCGACTAGAGGGAAGTCACCAGTCGACTAGAGAAGGGTTAGTCGACTAACAAAATGGGCAAGTCGACTATAAAAGATGTCAAGTCGACTAACAGAGTGATACAAAGAGTTCAACATATTCTGGAAGGAGGATTAATCAACTAGGGGCATCCATTAGTCGACTAACAGGGCTATTAGTCGACTAATGAAGGGCATTAGTCGACTAATACACCTCTGTCAGTCTGAAACAGGGCATACTAATACCTGGCCTCTCACACCATAAAACATATAAATGCCTCCCCTCTTGCACACATACCAACATACACAATCACTACTATAATCTATGTACATGTACACATGAAAATATAATTAAATCGATGTACATAATTACTAGAAATCAAGGAGGAGAAGAATACACTCACCGTGGGGAATCTGCACGTTACCGGGCGAGTCGCCGTTACGGTCGCCGTGACGCCGTTCTTCGCTGTCGGACTGTATAGGACGGTAGCCAGGGTCCTGGGGAAGACCTGGCTACAATCTAGAGGTCTCGCGCTCGCAGGAAGGGCCTGGAATCGCCGCTCGCTCGCTGCCTGTGCTGCTGGTCTGGTTCTGGATCTGCTGTGCGCGTCGCCGGGCGAGTCGCTGTCGTGGTCGCTGTGGTGTCGTTCCTCGCCAACGGACTGCATGGGGGGGTGACCAAGACACTGGAGAAGGTCACCGTGCTGGTCTCCGGCGACGGCCTGGCGTGGATCGGGAGAACGACCTGCTCGCTCGCCGCCTATGCGCTGAATCTGGGTCTGTTGGCGCGCTGCTCTTCTTCCTGGGCCGTGTACTGATCTGCTGCCCGTCTCCTCGCTGTTGTGGCTACTGCAGATGTTGCTGTGGAGTCCGGGAACGAGGGGACAGGGCTCCGGGCTGCCGCCGCGCTGCCAAGGGACTGTCGGAGGCCGGCTGAACTGCTGCCACCTGCTGTTGCTACTGCTGGTTGGCCTGGGGGCTGGTCTGCTGCGCCATCAGGAAAGGAGGGGGCTGTGCGGCAAGGAAGAGGTCCAGGGCTGCTGTCCAGATCTGCAGGAGGGAGAACAGGGCCTGGTGTGCTGAATGTCGCCGACGGCCATGTAGAGGAAGGGCTGCAATGGGATCCGCAGGAAAAGTGCTGGACATGGCTGAAGGAGAAGCTCAGGCTGCTGGGGTTCTGGTGCTGTTGTGAAGCCAGCCAAGGGAAGATCCGGGTGCTCCGGGGTGGTTTGCAGGCCATGGGGGACTGCCGCAAGGGAGAGGAGGTCCACCAGGTGGGGGTTTTTGCCGGAGAAGAGGGGAGTTGAAGCCAGGTGATGAGGGGCGGCTGTAGATGATAGGATTAGTTTTAGATTAGGTTTAGGTCATTAGGTTAGGATTATATATAGTAGGGTGTTATTGGGTATTGGGTTAACTAATAACGGGTTGGGATCTAATTGGGTTTGAGTCCAATAAATGATTGGGCATGCTAATGGGTAGGATCACCAAGTAATAGGGTAATGGCAATAGAATCCAATAGGTGATTGGGTATAGATATCGGGTATTGGGTCAAGGCTAACAAGAAGAGCACCACCAAGATTAGCATTAACACTAATACGAATATCAAACTAAATAAACAATTAATAGTAACACAAATAATATTATTAAAAATAATTAGCAACGAAATGATAATAGAATATCCACTATCCGAAAATAATTTGCATACTCAACAATAATAATCAAGAGAGAAATAGATTAACTTGATTAGTTAAAAATATTCGATAAATCAAAATAAATATTTTGGAAAAATGTGAATACTGTATTACTAGGTAGGGATCTTACAGTTTAGGTCATAATAGTTTACACTTCCGCATTATTTGGCATTAAGTGACCATTAGATTAGCCATCACCTATTCACCCCCCCTCTAGGTGATTTACAATTGGTATCAGAGCCAAGTTCTCTGATTTTAGGTCTCACAACCTGGAGTTAAAGATCCTCTTTTTTAGGCTAATCACTATATTTTGTACACACACCATGGACTTCATGTCACCACCCACCTTTGACATTCTTAACATCCATATATGGAAGGTGAAGATGTCGTTGTACCTCAAAGCCTTAGGTATTCATGTTTATCTTGCCACAACTAATAATGCATATTGTTTAAATGGTAAGAATATTGAGGCTAATGCAAAAGCCCTTCATGCTTTAAGATCTACCCTAAATGATGATTATTTATCTAGGGTTGCTAATCTTGATTTGGCTTTTGTAGTTTGGACCACCCTCCTCTCCCTTGGCGAAAATGATCAATACTATGCGGGGTGTGACTCGGATGTTGGAAGTGACGTCTCCAACAAGTGCTATATGGTCCAAGGGGATAACCCCCTTGAGGTAACTACCGAATCCGAGTTAGATGATGAGGACATGTCATATGATGAGCTTACCACTTTTTGTCAACTCCTCCTTGAAAAATATGACATGATTAAGAAAGATAATAAAAATTTGAAAAAGAAACTTGATTGCATGCATATAGAAAATGATACTTTTAAAAATAATATTGCATGTTTAGAAAAAGAAAAGGAAGATTTGAAAAATGAGAATGTTTCCTTATTTTCAAAATTGAATGATTTGTGTGAAGGAAACAATACTTTGAAAAATAAAATTGATTTGGTGGAAAACAAAAGGAAGTTTTTCAAGAAAATAAGTCTTTAAAAAGAAAATTTGTTGAAAAAGAAAAAGATTTTGGTTCAAAAAAGAAAAAGAAAAATGATTCTTTATCTCATCATGCTTTACATGCCACCACTAATGAGATTAAAGATTTGAAAAATAAAATGGATTGTTTGAGTTTAACTTTGAACTCTTGTGCATTTAACCATAATAGGTTGGAGTCAATGTTTTCAAAGAAACAAACTCCACACATTCATGCACAACATCATCATGCATATGCTTATGTTGCACGTCATGATCACACTCCTACACATAAGCATCCTAAGGTGTACACATGTACACATTGTGGCCGCAAAGGCCATTTAGCAAAATTTTGTTTTGACAAGTTGCATTATTTAAATTTTGCTAAAAATAAAAATGTTTTAAAGTTTATCAAGGAACTCAAACATTTTGCAAATAATAATGTTCCTTACCAGACTAACCCCAAAGGACCCAAGAAAATATGGGTACCAAAATCCCCACCTTGTATATTTGATGTAGGTGAGGGCTCTCACAAAACGTGAGAGATTTGGTGCCTTGATGTGGGTGCACTTGAACTAAAAGGTCACATATTTGGAGCACCGCTATCAAGGAAGTGTTGGTGGGAAAAATCACCATGCTTGGAGTTTTGGAGTTGGTAACAATCTCTAAACTCCTACTCTTTATGTACATGCTTTTTACATATATCATATTCATAGCATGTTCATGTTTTATTTGTTTTATGTGCTTCATGTGGTAAAAACATGCTTAGATGTAGTTTTTATCAAAACTTGTATTATACATGTACAAATAGTGAGCTACATTTGTTTTATATATGGTTGCACTTCATGCTCATTTGTACCCACTATTTGCATATATATAGACTAGTTTTGATGATTCTCCCATTTATACATGCTTTGCCAAATTTTATGATTTTACTTCATGTATATGTATTTTTAATTCAAATCTAATAAATATACATGTATACCCGTGAGTCTCTTGCCTTCATGTAAATATCATTAATTGACTCTTTTATGTTTGGGATATGTATGTGTATTGTTAGGATTGGATAAATCATACATATGCCTAGAAGTTTATTGTTTTAATGAAAAATGATTTTTCATGTTTTGCTTTGTTAAAAATGTGACTTATGATCTTTTTTGAGCTTAAATGACTATTTTCATGAAAATACTATTTACATGATTTTTGAACACTCACACTTTATTTATTTTGTCATGACTTAGTTTCATGGACATATTTTAAGCCTTATAGACTATGAGTGTAAAATCTTTTGTATGTTTTATGAAAAACATATGATTTGATGTATTTGAAGGATCTTTAACTAGTTTTTCAAAAATCAATTTAACTAGTTATTTATTCTTCAATGTTTATGAGATATACACATAATTCTTTTATTGTTTCAATTGGTATCATTGGATATTTTCAATTGGTATCAATATGAACTTCTTTTGTATATACTCATATTTTGTTTTCCCATATATGTATGTATCAATTTCATTTGGTATACTCATTTTTCATACATATATATGAGTTATTTGTGCTTGAGTTAAATTTTTTACATGTTTAAAGCACAAAGTTGTTTATGTTAAGAAAATAAAAATTTTAAGAAAAATTCTCAAGATTTGTTTTATTGAGAAAATTCAAATTTTTGTTTTATAAGAAAAACTCAAAATTTTTGATTTGTATTGTCTATATGCAAGGAGAGCTTAACATTTCTTCTACATATAGATTCATGATGAGTGTATTGTATATTGAGGAGCTTGACAACTTTTCTTTATGCGGTACACGTGTGTAGGGGGAGCTTCACATCTCCTCTTATACATTACATATTATACATTATGTGAATTAGGCCTTGTCATCCCTCTTTCATGTAATGTATATGTGTAGGAAAGTTACTTTATCGTCTTCCTCTTCATGAGTGTATATCGCATATACCTTTTTTATTGACTTATTTGTTTACATCCCTTATTGGTTTCTTTATTTATGACAAAAAGGGGGAGAAAGATTTAATGATTTTTGTTTTTACTTTGACCCCTTTGTTGATGATTGACAAAAAGGGGGAGAAGTATTTGAGATATATGCATGTTTTCCTTACTTAAGGGGGAGAAAGATTTTGAGTTTATATGCATACTTGTGTTTTTGCTCATGCATACCAAATAAACAAAAGAAAAAGATTTATGTTTATGCATATATGTTTATATGTTTGTTTTGTTTTATGTAAATAGGAGAAAAAGAATTTGATTTAGTTTTATCTCCATCACTTGCATACTTATTCATGTGCTTCATTGTCATATCTTATTATGTTTTGTTTATGCATGAGTTAAGGGGAGCTTCTTTGGAGCTTTACTTTAATCCATGCATATTCATGAGTTTTGTCATCATCAAAAAGGGGGAGATTGTTGGCCCAAAGGCCCATCACTCTAGTTTTGATGATGATCAACTCATGTAGTTATGTGTACTAATGATCTCGTGTTTAATTAGTGACAGATTTATGATCAAGATCTTAGTAGGTGCATAGCTTCAACAAAGGATTTAAAGTCAAGTTTTGGAGCTAGCACGGTTTGATCCAAGAGCCATTGGATCGTGTTTGGACCAAGTCAAGAAGATGAGAAGGCTTCAAGTGAAGACTTCAAGAAGATGAAGACTTGTGTCTAGGTATAAGATTTTTATTTTTAGATAAAATGTAAAGGATAGAATAGTTGGTGGATTGCTCAAGTACTTATACACACACACTCTTGATAGTTTTGTTTTTACAAAAGAATTTTTATTTTAGAAAAAATAGTTTTGGTTTTTGGTACTTCTTATATACATGTTTTTAACCAAAACCTTATTTAGAGCTTAATGTCAAAAATATAGATATCTTATTTGTGTAGTGGATCATATCCATACACACTATGCTTTAATGAATTCAAAATATCTTGTTTTTGTATCATGAAGAAGTTTATGGAAAACAAGTTTTAAAAAAATACAAGTTTTCTATTGAGCCAATATTTTCATATTACAAAAATAGTCCAAATCATTTGTAACGTGCCTTGATTTTGTGCAAGCATGTTTGTTTATCAAAGTATATTGGTAAAACTATTTTTTTAGATTTTTTAGTATTTTATGGGATTTTATTTCAATCAAAAAGACAAAGTTTTTATCCCTTTAGTTTTTCTGTTCCAGGCTTCAGCTAGTCGACTAGTCGACCGACCAAGTCGACTAGGGATGAAGTCGGTCGACCGACGTGCACAGACGTGCACGCCTGTTCTGCAGGATGGCCGGCCGACCGATCCGGTCGACCGTCCAGAGAGCTCTGCTCTCTGGAAAGGCCCCGGCCGACCGTGCAGTCGACCGGACAGAGAGATTGCTCTCTGTATCCTGGCTTGATCGACCGCCCGGTCGACCGATGGCTCAAACGGTCTGAAATATGACCGTTGGCCGGCCGACCGGACGATCGACCGTTAGGCCTGACAGAACCCAACGGCTAGTTTTTCTTAGCCTATAAATTTGGGGGTTTGGGCATTGTTTTTCACCAAGATTTTTAGTGGACTTTGAGCCAGTTTTTCCCACTTCTTTAAAAGAGTTTTCTCCACTAAATTGAGAGCTAATACTTCCAATCAAAAGGGGAGTTTTTATCAAGAGTGTTAAAAGAGGATTTCTTGAGTTTTCCTCCACCATTCTCATCTTTGTTTTCTCACACTACACTTGAGCTATCCATTGATTATTCATTCTATTAGAGTGTTGTAGTGAGAGTGCTTTTAGGTGATCAAAGTGTTGTGATCACCAAAGATCTTTTCTTTGTACTTTGAGGAGGCGGACGTATGTGTCCGCGGTGTTTCGAGTTCGGGTGCGAACTTGTTGTTTGAGGTGCAGCCTCGGCGAGCCGGTGGGCTTGCGTGTGTACGGGCTAGAGAGTCCGAGAGCTTGTAGGTGTTGCGGCACCGGGTGATCCATTGGGATCGATTATAGTGGAAATCCTTCGTGTGTCGAAGGCGGGGATGTAGAGCAAGTGTGCTCGAACCTCGAAACAAATCCCTTGTGTTTGCGATTGCTCTCTCTCTCTCTCTCTTTATCTCTTGTTTATATCTTGCATGCTTTGATTGTGCTTATCCTTACATGCTTGATATACATTTGTGCTTAATTGATATAATTGCTTGGGTTTGTTTGCTAACACTTGTATTCAACTAAGAGAGCCAACGCGGCACCTCAACCCATTCAAGGGGAATCTAGAGGAGTTTGTCCAAAGCCCTTCACGGGGAATTCGGCAACACCCTCGTGTTATACGTGGTGTTTAGTGTA
This sequence comes from Agave tequilana, assembly GCA_038442645.1. Lineage (NCBI taxonomy): Eukaryota > Viridiplantae > Streptophyta > Magnoliopsida > Asparagales > Asparagaceae > Agave > Agave tequilana. Next base: position 39,325 of record JAVJIF010001318.1, on the reverse strand, counting down.
AGAGTTTAGTTTAGGTCATAATAGTTTACACTTCCGCATTATTTGGCATTAAGTGACCATTAGATTAGCAATCACCTATTCACCCCCCCTCTAGGTGATTTACAAAATTGGTATCAAAGCATATATTATTCCGCTAACACCTCTCTTCTTCTCTCTTGATTTTGTGCCCTAAGTTCCCAAATTCAAATCAGTTTTCCCCAAATTAGAAGATCGGCTCTACTAAGGCGACGAGGGCAATTGTTGTTCAATCATGTCTACGAAAGGGAAGAGAGATTTTGAAGATCGGAGGTTGGTTGATTCGTACGTTAAGAAAGGTGAAGAATTTCTTTTTTGTGTGGAATTTGAAATTTGATTGAATTTTCATGCAATAACCCTGATTTTTTGGGTTATTCTGATACATTTTCTTTAGGTATAGTCAACTATGGTAAATGACAGGGAAAGATTTGGTTTTGTGTGAGAATTTTTGCTGTGGTGGATTGCATAGGTACCAAAGTTTCCTCTTTTTTGAGCAAAAAGTTGATTTTTAATTGTATTAGTAATTTAATTATGTTTCTAATAGTTTTTAGTTATAGTCAACGATAGGGGAAAGATTTGGTTTGTGTGAGAATCTTGTGAGGGAAGAGTTGTGTAATAAAGATTGATTGAATAATTTATCCTAATGATTTGCCCTGATAATAGTTGCTTAATGATGTTGCTTAGTGTAGGTTAATGGGTGAGATCATTTTTGGCATAGAAATACATCATGATGGTGTGTTAAGTATGACCCCAGAATGAGGTACACAAGTGGCACATGAATGTTCTATCTAATGTGGACTCTAATTTTTTGGGTGCTTTAATTTGGAGGATGTTCTCATGAAGCCAGGGTATGTGGGGGGATTCAAGATTTTTGATAGGGTTTCTGGGATGAAATTGGAGAATGGGTTGATTTGAATACATGATGACAATATTATCAAATTGATTATTGATAGCTGTAGTAAAAGAGAAGAGGCACATGTTTACATAGAGCATTCAGTAGATGAACTGGTGGTTGATAGAAGGGCAAGTTCAAACAAAGAGATGGTCCAGTTGAGCCTGAATGGGGCCCAATTGTAGAAAAAATAGATCAGAATGCGTGTGATGTAGGCCCAAGTGAAAAAAGATGCCAATGAAATTGAAGATGCTGAGAACGACACTTTTGAAGCAGTTGGGCAGCCAACTGAAGAGGTAGTAAAGAATAGCGGTGAAGAAACAGTAAAAAGTGAAGTTTTGAAATAGCAATGGCTAAGCTTGTTACATAAGCTACTAAGTGTGATTCTAGTAGTGATTATGAACCAAAAGAAGAAGATAGTTGTTGTTGCACCCTGCTTTCCAGTAAAGCGAGATAAGCATGTGATTTGAGCCGGCGACACACACAAAAGAGTATGGTAAGACTCTAATCTGTAAATTTGTGATTTTTCTATCTGCTGCATATATTTCGAGTCCAATAGAATACACATACATGAAAACAAAACTAATCAAAAGAATTTTCAACTAATGAGCCACAAAAAATAAATAACTGGGTACAAATCTCAATACTAAGAAATGAATCTAAACTCTCTTATTCATACATCTATGAAAGCAAATAATTAAAAGCAGTCTCCAAGTCTTCTACTGAGTTTTAATTTGCTCCTTGTAGTACTCCTCGTGCCCAACTGGTGTCTCCACTTATTCTCCAATGTCTAGGGTAGATAAGCCCCAACGGATTCAGAAAACTCCCGACAAGTAGAAAAAAAAGAAGGAAGTATGCAGTACGTGCAGAGCACGCAAATGTGTATGAATAAGAAAATGACACGCAATATGCAGTTATATGATATTTATTTTCATGAACACCATGTATTTGGAGTATGAGTTTATTACTGAAACCAGTATAATATACAAGTCATAATATAACATGCATTCATAGAAAGTAAAATTGCATTTAAAGCATGAAATAAATCAAATATAATAAGCATCACATAAACAACCAAGCATTAGCAATCATAATATGAACTTGCATCTACAAAGTTAATTATGAAGATGCCTTAGGGGTTACTAATTCGGTAAGACTACGCCAACTGTCACGTGCAGTAGAACATATCTTATCCTATGCCTATTACGCATGTCAACTGGGACCTAAGCACGCGAAAATGACTGTGTCCCATATCACAGCCTATTCCTGCATATAAATCAATGATTATCATTGTTGGAAAACTGTTAGTGGGAAAAGCGTTCGTATACGCTAACGGGAAACCATACCAGGAGTAATATACTATAGTAATATATGAATGAGTTCATCAATAACTCATGTCCTAAAGTGACATGCACCATATAAAAGAAATACCACCATACCTTGTACATAGGTAGGAGTACTCAAGCTACACTTCCTAAGTTTTCACCATCAATTTTCCCCTTATTAGCCCCGTGTCTTGTCATTTTCTTTTGCAACCATATTTTATTATGAAACATGAATATCCTTACATTAATTAAGTACCAAGAACAACCATGCTATCATGTCCTTGTCAAGCCTTGTCAAGCCCATATAATTACCATTTACTACTTTCTCAAGTAATTTCAAGTATATGTTTCACGCAAGCGTTTATCCATGTATTTTAAATTTTCGCGTTCATATTCATATTCATGTTCATGTATTCATGTCCAAGATATTCATTTTGTAATTCTTATATCATGGTGTCTTTCTACGTGAACAAGGTCAATAATATCGATTATTTGTTATCATGTAGCAATTTGCTCAAGTATAGCTAAATGAGTAATTAACTTGAGGTAATATCAATAACATGTAAGAAGATCCTGTAACAAACAATAACATGTCTCAATTTATTCATAACCAAGTTTATAATTAAACTTAGAAACTAGAAATCTATTTTGGCTAAGATTTTGGTTTGGGTGATTCAAGCATCAATTTTTGATTAGTCTTAATCTTTAAAATTAGTTCTAGGCTAATGTTTGCTAAAATCTCTTTAAAACAACTCAACACAGAACAACTTAAATGGTCGTAAATGATTAAACTAATTTTTAAATAATTAAAACTATTTTAGCGCAAAAATTAGTTATGAAAAACATTTTCTAATATCAAAACAACTTATAAAAAATAATTTTCTAAATAAATAATGTTGTATAATTAATTTTTTTAATTAAGTATGAATACAAAAAATTAGGGGCTTTTTTGCAAAACTGCAAGTAAGAGAAAATGAAAACTATATATTTATAATAGCAAACTGGACTGAAATAATTTCAAAAAACTTGTAGGGACTAAAAAGTAATATTTCAGGGTTGTAAATAGATTTCAGAAACTACATGGACTAAACATAATTTCCAAAACTGACCTATTTTCAGAAAATTGTAAAAATATAATCTTATTATAATTAGAAAATTACATAGACTAAACTGCAAATATTCAGAAAAAAATATTTCTCATATAATAATTTATTGCAATAACAAAAGTTTTCAGGGTTTATTACACAGAAATCGGTATACAAAACTATTATGTAAACAAGTCCATTAGAGATAAAAGAACTAAGACATAAACCTTTTAATCAACAACGATTATAACTTAAACATTTTAACCAATAAGGACTATAACGTAATATTATAAAGTCACATATCCCAGAGCAAGCATGTACCATTTCTTTTGATTTAAGAATAAGCTTCAATCATATCACTACACAGATAAAACCCAATTTTTTTATTTCAAAATGCAAGTTCCGATTCTTCTCAAATCAAAAGGAATAAATGAATAGAAAAAAAAAGACAAGGTTCTGAAAATTGTGCCAGCATGCGGGATAATTTTTTTTCAGGGTACACTAATCAACCATGTGTTTTGAGTTGGACTGAGTTCACATTGGGCCAATCAGATTGCTTCCTCTAATTTACTAACTTTGTCCTCACGTTGATACTAAGGCTATAATGCAATTTATATTAATTTAGCAATTAGTATTAAATAGACTTATTATTATAATTTTAAAATAGGGTTCCATAAGATTCTAACTTTATGTACAAAAGTATTCGAGTGACAAGCTATTTTATTAAATTCACTATAATTAGGTAAAGCCCATTACACAAATACTTATTCAATGAGGAACATTTGTGTCAAATACTAAGATATATAGACATTTGAATGAATACACAATAAATATGTAAAAAAGATGTTGTGCGCGCAATCCAATCACAACAACCAAACAATAGAGAATCCCAAGACCTCCAGCACAAGAACAAACCCAAAACAATCACACGAAGAAACACACAAATCACAAAGACGAGATTTAACGAGGTTCGGCCTGAATGCCTACGTCCTCGGGGCAATCAACGGAGAGATTTCTATTAGGAAGATGATTACAATGGCTCTAAGTCTCTTTGAATGCAAGAGAACTTAGGGCTAATACTTTTTCGCAGAGATCCTAAACCCTAGAATCAATTTAGGCTTAAATATCCCACATCAGCGATCAGCAGATTTCACCCAAAACCCGACTGTCGGTCGACCGGGACGGTCGACCGACCCTTCTTCCGGTCGATCCGGCGGTCGACCCAGAAAACCCGAGAGTTGGGTTGATTACAGTCAGTCTGTTCCGGTCGACCGACCGGTCGACCCAGAAAACCCGAGAGTTGGTCCTGCAGTCAGAGCACTTCGGTCGACCGGGCCGGTCGACCGCTCCAACCTCTGTGCATGTTGTGCACGTCGGTCGACCGGGCCGTCGACCGACCCTCCTGTCTTCTGCTGCTGCTGCTATTTCCTGCCGCTGTCCCTTTGCCTCTCATCGTAGACTTCCTTGGCGATCTTCGACGGCACTTGGCACTCTTCTACAGCTGCTTGGCATGGCATCTCCTTTAATATCATCTCTCCTCCAACAATTCTCCACCTCGGTGAAGATTTTCAAATCTGAGCCGAATTCTGACTCGATAGCGGCTGCACCCACTTGGTTGCCTACATACCCCTGCCCAAGGGATCAAGCCGTCCGTAGTTCATCCAAATGAGCTTCAGCAAGCTCACTTCACTGAAGGACATGGAGCAAGTCTTTGCAGTGTGCAAACTTCACCCCCGACTCCACCTTTGTTAGCATATCGGCCGGATTCTCCGAAGTGTGAATCTTCAACAAGTCAATGTCACCTTCCTCTAGAATCTCCCATACAAAGTGATACCTGACATCAATATGCTTCGTCCTTGCATGATAGACCTGGTTCCTTGCCAAGTAGATGGCACTCATGCTGTCACAGTTTATCTTCAATATATCCTGTTCCACGCCCAGATCATCAAGCAACCCCTGAAGCCAGATTGCCTCCTTCATGGCTTTTGTCATAGCCATATATTCAGCCTCTGTGGTCGACAACGCGACGGTAGACTGAAGTGTGGAGCGCCAACTCACCGGTGCCTGTGAGAATGTGAAGACATATCCCGTCGTCGACCTGCGTTTGTCAAGGTCACCTGCATAGTCTGAGTCCACATAACCTGTGCACTCCTGCTTTCCGATGTTATCCTTCTCGAATACTAGGCCTACATCAACTGTTCCCTTGATGTACCTCAGAATCCATCTCACAGCTTCCAATGACCCTGTCCAGGATCATGCATGTATCGACTCACCATGGAGACTGCCTGTGAAATATCTGGCTGCGTAACACCATCGCATACATCAAGCTACCCACAGCATTGGCATATGGAACATGAGACATATACTCACGCTCCTGAACACTCCTTGGAGACATCTTCGCTGACAATTTGAAATGCGACGCCATAGGTGTACTAACAGACTTGGTATCCTTGCTGATATTAAACTTATGCAGTACCTTCTCCAAATAGCCCTTCTGTGTCAAATTTATCCTGCCAGCTTTCCTATCTCTAGTGATCTCCATGCCCAATACTTTCCGTGCTTCCCCAGGTCCTTCATCTCAAACTCTGACGACAGCATCTTCTTCAGAGAATCAATAGCAGATCTTGACCTAGAAGCAATCGACATATCATCTACATAAACAAGTAGATAGATATATTCACCTGATGGTAACTTGTTGTAGTACACGCATGGGTCGAAATGGCTCCGTGTGTACTTATTCTTCCTGATGAAGCTATCAAATCGCTTATACCACTGTCTAGGAGACTGCTTCAAACCGTACAGCGATTTCTGTAGCTTGCATACTAACTCTTCCTTCCCTACAGCTTTGTAACCTGTGGGCTGTGTCATATAGATCTCCTCCTCAAGATCGCCGTGGAGAAAGGCAGTCTTCACATCAAGTTGGTCAAGTTCCAACTCATTCTGCGCCACCAAAGCCAATAGAATCCGAATAGACGAGTGTTTAACTACCGGGGAGAACACCTCATTGTAGTCGATTCCTTCTCTCTGAGCGTAGCCTTTAGCCACCAGTCTTGCCTTGTAGCGCACTGCATCTTCTTGAAGAGATCCTTGCTTCTTAGCAAATACCCACTTGCACCCTATGGCCTTCTTCCCCTTGGGCAACTTAGTAAGTTCCCATGTGTTGTTCTTATAAAGAGATTGCATCTCTTCATTCATGGCTTCTTTCCACATCTCTGCTTCCGAACTGATCTCAGCTTCCCTGAAGGTAGATGGAATAGCCTCTTCAACAACTGGAAGTGCATACGCGACGACCATATCAGTGGTGAGCCAACCCGGTCTCCTAGTATTCCTCCGTGGTCTTCCAACTGCAGTAGAATCTGGAACAGTACCCATGACCTGCTCCTCATCCTCTTCAACATTTTCAGCATTTTCTTCAGCTACTTGATCACCACCCTGTGTCACCTCAGGAATGATCCGAACTGATACTGAATCCTCTAGAGATGGTGGATCTGCATCACTCTCCACCTGCTGCAATAGCTCCTTGGTCTTGCTAGTCTCCACCTGCTTAGAGACCGTAGGCTTCATCAGAGAAGCCTTATCGAATGTGACATCCCTGCTGATTATGAACTTGTTGTCCTTTTGGTCCCAAATCTTGAACCCCTTAGTTCCTCGCTTGAAGCCAACGAACACCCTTTTCTTTGCTCTTGGGTCCAACTTGTCTTCTTTGACATGGTAGTAGGCTGGACATCCGAAAACCCTTAGCATATCATAGTCCTCAGCAGTTCTTCCTGACCAAGCTTCAAGAGGAGTCTTCCCCCCTATTGCAGACGACGGCAACCTGTTCACAAGATGGCATGCATACCCCAAAGCTTCAGCCAAAAAACTTCTTTGGCAGTCCTGCATTGGATAACATACACCGAACCTTCTCTAGCAAAGTCCGGTTCATCCTTTCAGCCACCCCATTTTGTTGCGGAGTCTCCCGTACTGTGAAGTGCCTCTCTATGCCCTCATCAAGGCATAACTGTAGGAAAGGATTCGATTTGTACTCTCCTCCATTGTCAGAATGGGGGACCTTGACCTTCCTTCCCGTGCTTCTCTCCAGATTAGCCTTCCACTTCACAAACAGCTCTAGGACTTCATCTTTGTGTCGCATAGTGTACACCCAACAGCGCCTAGAATAGTCATCGATGAACGACACAAAATAGTGGTTACCTCCAATCGATGCAGTCTTGGTAGGTCCCCATACATCCGTGTGAACATAGTCAAGAATACCCTCCGTGCAGTGTGAAGCTGTGCCAAACTTCACCTTGGTCTTCTTGCCGATGATGCAATGTTCACATAGATCCAACTTGCAGGTCTCAGCACCCTTCAGCAACCCTTTCTTCACAAGAGTTTGCATTGATTTCTCCCTGCATGTCCCAGCCTCATGTGCCACAGCCGGGTTGAATCTTCCTTCTGACTGTAGAAGAAAGCTGCCACCTGCCCTGTCACTGTACTACCTTTCAAGTAATACAAGTTGTTCCGGCGATCGGCCTTCAACACCACCATCGAGCCCTTTGTCATTTTAAGAACTCCCTCCTTAATAGACACTCCAAGACCCAATGATTCCAAAGCTCCTACAGAGATCAAGTTCCTCTTCAGCTGAGGTACATATCTCACCTCTTTCAGCTCCCTCACCATCCCATCAAACATCCTGATTGGAATAGTGCCAACACCCTCCATGATGCATGGATGATCATCGCCATGACGACCGAACACCCTTCCAACTTCTCGAAACTGGTAAACCAGTCTCGATGAGGACATACATGATATGTTGCACCTGTGTCCAAGATCCACTCGTTCTTCCCCGAGTAGCCTATGACGGGAGTGGTAACTGAAAACGAGAACACTGAAGAATCCGAATCTGATCCATCTGCCTGTGATTTGCTGCTTGCAGTTTTTATCACTTTTGCTAGATTTGCTTCAGATTTTGATTCTTTCTTCTTTCCTTGAACTTTGGACAGTCTACTTTCCAGTGCCCAATCTCTTTGCAGAATGCGCACTGATTTCTCTTGAGATCCCTGAAGCCCGGCCTGGACTTTGATCTTCCTCTAATCTCCTTTCCCTTCCTTGATGAACCTCTACCTCTTACTTCCAAGCCTCTGCCGATGAACTTGTCTGAGAAGGATGTCTTTCATTCTTCCTTGTTTCATAACTCATCAATGAAGACGACACCTCATCATAATCCAAGCTCTGCCTTCCATTAATGAAGGTCAGTGTGAATGTCTCGTACTCCTCTACAGGAAGTGAATTCAGAAAGATGACCGCCTTATCTTCCTCTTCTAGCTTGACATCCAAATTCAGCAGATCTGTAAGAAGCTTCGTATATCGGTTGTGAAAAGTCACCTAGAGGGGGGGGGGTGAATAGGTGACAACGCTAATCTATGAACTAAATGCGGAATTTAAAAACTTAATGCAAATTACACTCAAGTGCTATCAACAAGTGAAGCACACAACCAAGCCAAGCAAATATGAATGAGCAATGTAAATAAATGCAAAGCACAAAGTAAAGAGAGAGTAGAGAGAGCCAATGGATCAAGCGCAAACACAAAGATATGTTATCAAGGTTCGAGCACCCAGCTCTACATCCCCGCCTTCGACATACGAAGGATTTCCACTAGCTCGTCCACTTAGGACCCTTTACAAGGAGTACCCAACTCCTCTCTTTACAACCTCCTCCCTGAGGCACAAATCCAAGCAAACAACACAACCTCCTCCTTGAGGCAAACTCCAACAATCACAACCTCCTCCTTGAGGCAAATTCCAAACAATACAACAAACTCCCAATCACCAACCAATATAAGGATCACCTCTCAACTAGAGGGATACAACCCAAAGCACAAAGCTAAGAAAAGATTGGGTTACAACTTGGTGGTCACAACAACAACCACAAAAACTTCTTCTTCCACACAAATAACCTATAGATATAGATAGTAGATTTTTGCTCAAGTGTGGAGAAAACCAAAGGAATGGAAATCAGAAATCACAAAGAAAATCCTTGGGAAAAATCAAGAAATCAAAATAGAATAGTTCAATCAAAATTCTTTCCCAAAAACCCTTTCTTTGATTTTCCAAACCCTAATGAAAACACCAAATGGATTGTTCAATTCAAGCTCAAAAACTTCTTTTGATTGCTTTGAAAACACCAGAGAATCAGCAAAAATTCGCACAAAAATCTTAGAGAAAACCTCTCTCAAATGGGGTATTTATAAGCAATTACAGAAAATAGCCGTTTACAGAACTTTTGCCAGAAATAGCCTTCCGGTCGACCGGGACGGTCGACGCCCAACGGTTAAATTTAGAACCGTTGTGGCTACCGGTCGACCGCCTCGGTCGCCGAAAATTCCTGAGAGCAAACAGCTCTCTGTCGGTCGACCGCTTCGGTCGACCGGATACAGTGTCAGCCTGCGTGCACGTATCCGTGCACGTCAGTCGATCGGAACGGTCGACTGGCTTCTTTGGTGCGGTCGACCGTACCAGTCGACCGGCCAAGCCTGGCAGACAAAAATCAGGTCTGAAATCTGGGGAAAAATATTATAATAAATCCCAAAAAATCTCTAAAATTCCACAAAAATAGTTTTATCATTTTATATTGAAATACAAACTTGTGTTAAAAATCCTAACACAAATTTCAAACATATTTGACTATTTTTGTGTCATAGAAATTTTGCCAAAAACCAAAAACCGTATTTTCTAAAACCTTGTATTTTGAATAGAAAATACACATTGTCTAAAACTTATCCATGATACAAAAATATGATATTTAAACACTTTGAAGCATATTGTATATGAATAGAAATTCAATATACAAGAAACATATATATATCATGATTTTTGTCATTAAGTCCAAAAATATGTTTTGTTGTAAATACCAAAACATAAAACACATGGAATAGATTATCAAACAAAGTTTGTCTAAACAATTGAAGCATGAATGTATATAGAACAAATCTAATATACATAAACCATGTAAACTTGTTTTGATAAAAAATCTATTCATGAAAACCAAGATCGGTTAAACCTAAAACCGAAAATCAAAACATGAAAGGTGTGTGTTGTGAACTTGAGCTTATCATACTATTCTAATCTTTACAATTAGGATCAAACCCAAACTAAAACTATGGATACTTAAGTCTTCTTATAGAGCGCAATCTCCAAGCTAGAGTGCAATCTCCAAGTCGGCTCGATCCAAAAACTCTTGATTCACCGAGCAAGTGCAATGTATGATCTTTGATGCGCGGGCTCTTGAATCAACATGTGCAAGCTTCCAATTCATCTTGTTGAAGCTAAACACCAACTAATATCTTGATTAATAATCTGAAACTAAAATCACAAGATTATTAGTACACATAACTACATGAGTTAATCATCATCAAAACTAGAGTGGAAGGCTTTGGGCCAACAATCTCCCCTTTTTTGATGATGACAAAACTCATGGAGTTATATATGCATGGATTAAAGTAAAGCTTCAAAGAAGCTCCCCCTTAATCATGCATAGGAATAAACAAACAATAAGATGCATATAAACAAGGTTCTTGACATAAAATGAATATGCATATGAAACATGCTATTGATTCCAATTAAAACAAAACAACTAAATTACCAAAACATGCTCTTGATACCAATGGATACTATAAAAAAAACAAAATCATAATGCTCTTGATACCAATACCAATGGAGATGAAATGAACATAAAACTGAAAACTCATGCATATCAACTCCAAATTCTTCTCCCCCTTTTTGTCAATCATCAACAAAGGGGTAAAAACAAAATAGATATGAATTCTTCTCCCCTAAATATATGAAACAAAGAATAAACAAACTACTTCAAGGGGTGAAACCAAAATGATACCAATTAAAAAAAATGTGTCAAAGAAGTGCATTATGATATCAATAGAAAGTGATCATAAAAACATTTAAGAAATGCCTACCAATTACCAATTGAAAGTAAGAGGGGCATTGAAAACAAATATGATCCCAATTGAAATTAAAACATATTGAAAATAAAACACATGATACCAATTGAAAAACACAACGATACCATTTGAGTGAACAAATGCATCTTGATACCAATTGAAGATATATATCTTTATAAGCATAAGATACCAATAAAAAAACAATAATCATTCTTAAATCATTTTTTTTTCCATAAAGTTAGGGAGTGGGAAACAAAACCAATGGTAAACTAAATACCAATTGAAAAATTGAAATGTGAGTTTTCTCCCCTTTATGAAGTACCAACTAAACATATGCTTAAGCTAGAAATAATATACCAATTGAAGACTAAGTCAATTGAAATAATGTTAAAGCTCAAGCTTAGCATAAGCAAGATAATGATAATGCTTGTATAAAGATACCAATTGAAAATTGAATCAATTGAAAATGATGGTCATTAAAAAAATCAAGCTTATCATAAGCAAAATTTGTGCATAAATCTTGAAGCACAAATAAATTATCTATATATGTATGTAAGAAATAGATACCAATGTAAATTGATACTATATGAAGTGTATGCATACATATATATAAAACAAAACATGTATGAGTATACAAAAGGATGTCAAGATGATACCAATTGAAAGAATTCAATGATACCAATTGAAACAACAATAAGATCAAGTGTATATCTCATATCAACTACCACCCAATCATGTGCAAGTTTAAAAAAAAATGATTTTCATTATAAAGCATACATGAAATGATCTCCCATCCAACCACCCTTTGAAGGTAGGGGTTTTCAAAAAAAATAGATTTGAAAGTGTAGTTTGTTTGAAAATCTCTACCAAGAGTGAAGAACACAAACTAGTTTTGGAAAATCTAGAAAAACTAGAACGAGATCCTTCAAATAGGGAAATGAAAACAAAATAGTTTTTCATGAAATACATGTAAATCACATGGCACTAAACACTCAAAGTTCATAAAGCCCATATCATAGTCTCATGAAAACAAATCATGAGTAAATAATAAAGTGAGTGAACAAGTGTATGTGACACATATCAATCATGAAATATTCAATTAAGCTCATGTGAAATTCCTTAAAACATGAAACCATGAAAAATCAAAATTTTCATAAAAACACAATTTATACTTCAAGGCATATGTATGTCATATACAAACCAACGCATACATACATATCCTAAACATGATGAGTCCACAAAGTATAAGCATGAATGCACGTGGCTCAAGGATGTACATGTATACTTAATAGTTTGGACAAGATAGACATATACATGAAGTTAAAACAAAACATGTAAAATGATGAATACAAGTCAAATGCAAGAATCATCAAAACTAGATTACTAGTACATCAAGTGAATACAAATGAGCGTTTAAGCACAAACATATATAAAGGTCTATTTGTAGCTCACTAGTTGTACAAGTATAAATCCTAGTCTTAATGAAAACTATCATTCAAGCAGGTAGTCAAAACATGAAGCATAAAAACATGAATTATTAAAACAAAAGAATCATAGTCAACCATATGATTTGCATGACAAAGACATGTGCATTAGAACAATGATCAACATGATAGCTAAACATAAAGAGAACACAAAATATGGGTCCATACTAAACATGGGTGTCTCAACCACTAATCATGTAAAGCATAAGTCTAATAAACATGGCAAATATCATACTAAAACATGAGTCATCAAAACAAATCATCATAAACATCCAAATGGTCATAATGCAAATGTATATGCATTAGATCTAGGGCATACATGTTAGTTCTAAATAAGGTGAGAACACTAAATATAGATCCATATGAAAAATGGGTGCTCAAGTAACTAAACATGTATAACACTAATCTAACTAACATAGCATAAGCATAATGAACAATGAAACAAAACATGCTATGAATAGATGAACATGTAAAGCATGCAAATAAAAATGGGAGTTAGAGAATGATACAAAACCGATGAAGGTACATCTCTAGTTCTCCAAACCAATGGTGGTCCTCCCACCAAATCTCCTTGAGAGTGAAGCATCCAAATGGTTCTCCTTTTAGCTTAGAATGCATCCACCTCAAGGCACACAACACTCTCACGTTATGCGAGAGCCTCCACCTACATCAAACATCAAAGAGGTGGATCTTGGTACCCATTTTCTTGTGGGTCCACGGGGGTTAGTATCTTTTCTAACCCAAACAAGATTAGTTGCTAAATTTTCAATATGTATCTATCATAGCAAAATCTAGCAAGGTGGCCTTTTCGACCACAATGTGTACATGTGTACACGTGAGCATACATATGATGGTGGTGATCATGAAAAGCATGTGTATGCCTAGATGGGTGTGCATGCAAGGTTGGAACTTATTTCTTGCGAACCAAGGTTTTCCAATCGTGTGTGATTCATGGCACAATGGCTCAAAGTGGAGCCCAAACAATCAACACTTTTCTTCAAAATGTTTATATCATTTTCTATGCTAGAAGACAAAGTGGAACATGCTATAGGAGTGCAAGAAGTAGAAGCTACACTAGCATGACAAACATGAATATCAATCTCATTTTGTAAAGATTTATTTTTAATCAAAACCAAATCCAATTCTTTTGTAATTGAATCAATTTATTTTTCAAAGTAAGTTTTTCTTTGAAAACAAGATCCAATCTAGAAGACAAAACCTCATTGTGTTCTACAACATCATCAAAACCATTTTTGTTTTTCAAAAATTCATTTTCCTTTAAAGCAAGTTCAAGTTGAGATTTAAGTGAGTCACATTCACTTGCAATCTTCCTCTCTTGTCAAAACCAATTAAACAAAATTAGAGCATAAATCCTTTAATTCATTTTTCAAAACAAGATTATTCTCTTTCAAAAGTTTGTGTTTTTCTAAGAATTTTTCAAGCTTTTGAGTAAGTTCCATATTTAAAGTTTGAACCTCAAAACAACCATGGCAATAAGAATTAGAGCTATCATCAAGAGGGGAATCCGAGTGTACCTCAAGGGAGTCTTTCCCTTGGACCATGAAGCATTTATCTTTGGACATGTCTCTCTTGGATCTCCTCAAATTGTTGATGATCCTTGGAAGCTCGGGAGACGTTAAGATGCTCCAAACTGCAAAAGCCGAATCATAGCGATCAAAAATAGGTAAAAGATGTTCATTTAGAGATGCTAGAAGTGTCCTAAGGGCTAATGCATTGGCCTTCTTATGCTTGCTACTATTAGGGAGGGATTCTATAGTGATGGCTTGATAAGCTAGATGTCCTAGGTCTTTTAAATGTTTAGTCATGTTGGACTTCCAAGCATCAAGTCTAAAATGGTCAAACATGGGAGGGCTAGCCATTAGTGCAACTATATGTGTGCAAATGAAAATGCAAATGAAGATTAGCAATCCAAGATCACTCCTAGGTGGTTAAACCTAAATATCAGGAGCACTAGCTCTGATACCAATTGAAAAGTCACCTAGAGGGAGGGTGAATAGGTGACAATGCTAATCTATGAACTAAATGCGGAATTTAAAAATTAATGCAAATTACACTCAAGTGCTATCAACAAGTGAAGCACACACAACCAAGCCAAGCAAATATGAATGAGCAATGTAAATAAATGCAAAGCACAAAGTAAAGAGAGAGTAGAGAGAGAGCCAATGGATCAAGCGCAAACACAAAGATATGTTATCGAGGTTCGAGCACCCAGCTCTACATCCCCACCTTCGACACACGAAGGATTTCCACTAGCTCGTCCACTTAGGACCCTTTACAAGGAGTACCCAACTCCTCTCTTTACAACCTCCTCCCTGAGGCACAAATCCAAGCCAACCAACACAACCTCCTCCTTGAGGCAAACTCCAACAATCACAACCTCCTCCTTGAGGAATTTCAAACCAATACAACAAACTCCCAATCACCAACAATACAAGGATCACCTCTCAACTAGAGGGATACAACCCAAAGCACAAAGCTAAGAAAAGATTGGGTTACAACTTGGTGGTCACACAAACAACCACAAACAACTTCTTCTCCATACAAATAACCTATAGATATAGATAGTAGATTTTTGCTCAAGTGTGGAGAAAACCAAAGGAATGGAAATCAGAAATCACAAAGAAAATCCTTGGGAAAAATCAAGAAATCAAAATAGAATAGTTCAATCAAAATTCTTTCCCAAAAACCCTTTCTTTGATTTTCCAAACCTAATGAAAACACCAAATGGATTGTTCAATTCAAGCTCAAAAACTTCTTTTGATTGCTTTGAAAACACCAGAGAATCAGCAAAAAATTGCACAAAAATCTTAGAGAAAACCTCTCTCAAATGGGGTATTTATAGGCAATTATAGAAAATAGCCGTTTACAGAACTTTTGCCAGAAATAGCCTCCGGTCGACCGGGACGGTCGACCGCCCAACGGTCAAATTAGAACCGTTGTGGCTACGGTCGACCGCTCGGTCGACCGAAAATTCCTGAGAGCAAACAGCTCTCTGTCGGTCGACCGCTTCGGTCGACCGGATACAGTGTCAGCCTGCGTGCACGTATCCGTGCACGTCAGTCGACCGGAACGGTCGACTGGCTTCTTGTGGTGCGTCGACCGTACCAGTCGACCGGCCAAGCCTGGCAGACAAAAATCAGGTCTGAAATGGGGGAAAAAATATTATAATAAATCCCACAAAATCTCTAAAATTCCACAAAAATAGTTTTATCATTTTATATTGAAATACAAACTTGTGTTAAAAATCCTAACACAAATTTCAAACATATTTGACTATTTTTGTGTCATAGAAATTTTGCCAAAAACCAAAAACCGTATTTTCTAAAACCTTGTATTTTGAATAGAAAATACACATTGTCTAAAACTTATCCATGATACAAAAATATGATATTTAAACACTTTGAAGCATATTGTATATGAATAGAAATTCAATATACAAGAAACATATATATATCATGATTTTTGTCATTAAGTCCAAAAATATGTTTTGTTGTAAATACCAAAACATAAAACACATGGAATAGATTATCAAACAAAGTTTGTCTAAACAATTGAAGCATGCATGTATATAGAACAAATCTAATATACATAAACCATGTAAACTTGTTTTGATAAAAAATCTATTCATGAAAATCAAGATCGGTTAAACCTAAAACCGAAAATCAAAACATGAAAGGTGTGTGTTGTGAACTTGAGCTTATCATACTATTCTAATCTTTACAATTAGGATCTAAACCCAAACTAAAACTATGGATACCTAAGTCTTCTTGTAGAGCGCAATCTCCAAGCTAGAGTGCAATCTCCAAGTCGGCTCGATCCAAACACTCTTGATTCACCGAGCAAGTGCAATGTATGATCTTTGATGCGCGGGCTCTTGAATCAACATGTGCAAGCTTCCAATTCATCTTGTTGAAGCTAAACACCAACTAATATCTTGATTAATAATCTGAAACTAAAATCACAAGATTATTAGTACACATAACTACATGAGTTAATCATCATCAAAACTAGAGTGGAAGGCCTTTGGCCAACAGGTTGATGTGCTCATTGACTGTGCTCCCCTTCTTCATCCTAAACTGATACAGCTTACTCTTAAGCTGCAACCTGGACTCTACACTCTTCTTCAGGTAATTCTTTTCAAGGGTTTCCCACAGTTTCTTCGCTGACGTCTCATGTTGCACAAGGTATTTTATGTCTTGTGACAAACATGAACGTATCAAGCCATATGCCGATCTGTTCATCTTCGCCCACTCTTCATCAGTGGTAGTGTTCTTCTTCCTCTCCAATAGGAGAGTGTCTTCGAGTTTGATGCATTCAACGCATCCATAACCTCACATCTCCACATGCCGAAATTGTTAGTCCCATTAAACTTAACAACTTCAATCCTTGGGTGAGAGTTCATTGTCTTAGCTGAAACTATTTCTTCTGCCATTGAGATTTTTCCCTGATTCTCTATCTATGCGGAAGTAATCACCAACTTGAAATAGATCCCAGCACAAATAAAAATCAAATTTTTACCTGTCCCTTGAAACCATAGATCGAGTTTCTCCCGGATCTACTTCACCACCGATTCAACGAGCCCTCCTTGAGTCCTTCTGAGATCGACACACAATCTCCACGAACCCCGTTACCTCTGATCTGAGATCGACACACGATCTCCACCGAATCAGATCTCGAGCCCTTCGAATCCTCAGAAATCCCAAGTGCAACCCGGAAGCTCTGATACCACTTGTTGTGCGTGCAATCCAATCACAACAACCAAACAATAGAGAATTCCAAGACCTCCAGCACAAGAACAAACCCAAAACAATCACACGAAGAACACACAAATCACAAAGACGAGATTTAACGAGGTTCGGCCTGAATGCCTACGTCCTCGGGGCAATCAACGGAGAGATTTCTATTAGAAGATAATTACAATGGCTCTAAGTCTCTTTGAATGCAAGAGAACTTAGGGCTAATACTTTTTCGCAGAGATCCTAAACCCTAGAATCACTTTAGGCTTAAATACCCCACATCAGCGGATCAGCAGATTTCACCCAAAACCCGACTGTCGGTCGACCGGGACGGTCGACCGACCCTTCTTCCGGTCGACCCGGCGGTCGACCTAGAAAACCCGAGAGTTGGGTTGATTACAGTCAGTCTGTTCCGGTCGACCGACCGGTCGACCCAGAAAACCCGAGAGTTTGGTCCTGCAGTCAGAGCACTTCGGTCGACCGGGCCGGTCGACCGCTCCAACCTCTGTGCATGTTGTGCACGCCGGTCGACCAGGCCGGTCAACCGACCCTCCTGTCTTCTGCTGCTGCTGCTATTTCCTGCCGCTGTCCCTTTGCCTCTCATCGTCGACTTCCTTGGCGATCTTCGACGGCACTTGGCACTCTTCTACAGCTGCTTGGCATGGCATCTCCTTTAATATCATCTCTCCTCCAACAAAGATGCATTTGAGACTATGAATCATTTTCATAAGTCATGTTTTTATTTTGAAAGGGAGCATACAAATTTACAAGTAATGAGTAATCCATAATGCATGATTATGTAAAGATTGTGTCGTATCATGGTTAGAACAAGTTAAGACTAACGGGAAAGATCCTAGGCATGATATCTATTAGATTAAAATCAAGGAAAAAGTAAGGACTCTAGAACTTGCCTATTTGCTGATTAAGATCCAATGCTCAATTTGATGACGACCTCCTTCTCCTCTTAGTGTAGATTGATTTTAGAGTTTTGTGAATTAATCTTGATTATATTTATAGAGTAAGTTTTTGTCATACTTTCCTAGTGTTTAAGTTAGTTTGAATTGTTTTGAGTTTGATTTTAGTTGTACACAAAAATTTGAATGTTTATCTATAAATTTAAAATTGAATTGAATGTGTTTTAGGATAGAAAAGAATTTTGGATGAATTTAAAAATAATTTATTTTATTTTTATCCTTGGGTATTCATGGATTTAAAGGGATAAGAGTAAAGAAGAAGAATTATATTTGGGTTGGATTTCTTATTAGGTTTGGGCACGACAGCCTAAACCTTGTTGGATAATAACTTAAGTTTTGAGCTGACTTGGACTCAGAATAAAGAAAAATGAGAAAGGAATGAAGAAATTGTGTATGAGCGTGGGCTTTAGTCTCATTAAAGAAAATAGAAGGAAAAAAGAAGTGGGATGTGTTGAGGAAAAAGAAAATGAAAAAGAAAGAGAGAAAAGAAAAAATTATATTAATCTAAATACCTAATAATAATAATAATTACATAGTAATAATAATCTTAATAATTAATAATGATAATAGTAATCAATAACAATTTAAAATAATGACTCACACCAGATAATAATTAATCTTTTAATACAAATTATATATACATATTAAGAGACTATTATTTATTATTAAATCATATATTATAAAATAGGGATATTACATTCTACCTACCTAACGAGAAATTTTGTCCTCAAATTTTGAGTAAGGCGGGGAATGATAAAGAGGATAAAGAATAAATATGAATTTAGAATAGGCATAATATGATGGGATTCAAAGGGAAGATTATTGATTCTTTAGTGGTCTCAATTATTAATATCATTGAGTGAATAATATATATATATATATATATATATGTATATCTTTAATATATGTGACTTCCAATTTGTTTAATACTAAAAACTAAGAATTAACATATCAATAAGATAATAAGCACATTAAAGTAAAGTGATTTAAAGAAAAATAAAGAGAAATGCTTTCACTAATAATAAAATAAGAAGTTAATAATTAATATAAAAGAAATAGAGAACAATTGTAAATAGTGTTATCTGACATAAAATAATCAATAAAGATTCATAAATAGGGGTTAATTTAAAAAAAAAGTTAAGTAGATAATTATTAAATGTTTAGTAGATAAGAATATAAGTGAATATGATGATGCACATACCTAGTTAATGATCATTAGCTAACTTATCTAAATAACTACTTATATAAAATAGTAAATAAGACTAATAATTACAATGTAACAGACACTGGTATACTTAAATAGATGTCAAGCTTTAGACTTCAATAATAAAAAAAAGATATGAAGAACTACAAGTAAATTAGTGTACACAGAAATAGATGCATTATTAGTGTGACAAACAAAGACAGCACCATAATAATAAAGATTCACAATTTTTGATTAGTAATAAAGAGGAAAGTAGCAAGATAGTATAACTAACTAAAATATTTAAAAGAATAAATAAATAAGGTTAAAGGTATTCAAGTAAATAAGAGAGAACTAATGTATATAATTTTGTCGTTTGCAAAGAGGTGAGTTTAAATAGACAGTCAATGCTAATAAAAGATATATATTATAGCAAAAGATTATAAAAATATATGAAAGAATGTAAAAAAGTTGTGGAGGGTAAAAAATGGCTAACCGTGAATCGACCCACCACAAGCAAAGTTTGATGCGCTCCCCGGGGGTATTACATGTGAGAGCACACAAAAGAAAAGACACCTTTCAGGTTAGGAGCACCGATGTGGTGCCGACCTAAGACCCTCGGGTGTGAGAATCAGTAGGTGAATGATAGGAAGGACAAGCAAAGAAAAACTGTGAATATAGTAGGAGGAATAAGCCGTGTAGAGGAAAACTGCATGTCTATTTATGGTAGAGGATTAGCAGAGAGAAACTGCTAGTGTGTCTATGTGAGTATATGTATGCTTTGAGAATCAGGAAAACGATCGACCTCGTTCTCCTTATAGAAGAAGGATCTTATATACCTGACAAGATGCTGACATGGAGGTAAAACTAACAGATAGTTGTAACTACACATGTAGAAGGTATGCCGTCATGGAGGCGAAACTGACAGATGATTGTAACTACACGATCTATATATGTTGGATTTGTTTTTAACGACCGTGATCACTGGGTTGATTAGTTGGGAGTACATGCTAGAGAATTTGCCCCCATGTATAACCGCTCGCTTTAATGTAGGGGCATTACACATCTTCAACATGGAGAGGATGGTGCTGCATAACGACATGAAACGTTTTGGTGGGCTATTATTGAGAGCCTCAGACTCAGAGTTGGAAACTTCGGATGTTGAGGGTTCTAAAGCGATAAAGTCTTTAAAGTGGCGGAAATGATTCCAGATTTAGGCGTCTTAGAAACTGAGGATGACTTGGGGAAGGTTCGGGTGGGATGTGGCGGAGACTGGATGGAGTAGAGACTATCTTCGGGAAGCTGGGTGTGATGGAGGCTCCGAGTTAGACTCAGGAAGTTATGGACTTCTTATAAAAAGTTCTTGGTGGCAGGGGCACATGTCATCATCCTGATGAGGGTCAAATTTTGACCACTACAAATAGTATAAACGATAAACGATGAACAAAATAAAGATAAAAAAGAATGCAAGAGAAGTAATTGCTACAAAATAGTATAATGTAATTATCTAAAGCTTATCCAGAACTATATAAAGAAGATTTAAGTATAAGTAATATAGTGTTGAATTGATATCAAAAAGAATAAACTATAAAAATAAGTGACTAATCATAAAATAATGAAAAAAGATTAACAAAGATAAACGAAAGTAAGGTATCGTGTTATCGGGTAGATAATTGGAACAGATTGAACAACTAATAACTAATAGTTAAAGGAAATATTATAAAAATATATTGATAAAAAAATAATAAATTGAGTACTAAGTAATAATAGTAGGAATAATGAAAATTCTTTCAAAATCAAATGGGGTAAAATGCACTAGTGTAAAAACAAAAAATTGTATTAAAAAGAAAAAAGCTAAATAGAAGTCGATACAATCTTATAATTTATGAACTCATTATAAATTAATGTGGACTTTTAATAGCAAAAAAAATAAGTAATGAAGAGCCACTACACAAAAATAACAATGGATTGACTAGAAAGATGCATATTAGAATATTTACATAAATGTAATATTAAAAGAATATAAATATAATAATAAAGAAAAACATATGGTACTAGTCATACAAGACACTAAATAAAACTTAAGTATAAAGGATTAACATATATACATATACTACAATTAATAATAGCAATCAGTGCAAAACTACATTATTCATTCTAATAATACAAGTTATAATCCACTAAGATGAATTAAATATCTAGTATTGATTAAATACAACAAGTATACAAAAATAAATACAATTTAATCTAATATAAAAATAATTGAGACGAGAAACAAGAAGCAAAGTCACTTCTGAAGTTAGATCAATCTATTTTATTAGATAATCATAAATATCTATTATAAATCGATCAGATAGTATTACTAGTCGGCTAACTACTACCAACTAAAATCTTAAAAAAGCTAAATAATTATTAATTAGATTACAAAGTAATAGCAAGCGTACATATTATTCTAGTACTATATAAAAAAAAGCATTATCAGAAAGAAACAATAATCAAATAGTTTATACAGTAATTCTTGCTAAGATAGCAGTTTGGGCCACAATAATGTACTGAAGAACAAAAGAGTCTCCAAAATTTCAGCACAGGAATTGGTATTGGTGTTTGAAGAACGACGAGGAGATATCTCTCTGAAAATAGAAAATAAACAAACAAAAGATACAAAAAAAAAATCAAAGAAAGGGAATCCTAAGCATGAAAAAGTGGGTTTGCTTGTATATGAGAATCAATATGCAGCAGGTAGGAACCTAGTTTACTATATTTGTTGTACTATAATTAGTGGGTGTCATCTAAACCTATGCTCTGATTCGAAAAAAGATCCCTGTCATACTTCACTTCCTACTAAAGAAAGATAAGCACGTGACTTAGGCCGACGATACATTAAAAAGAGCATGCTAAGGCTCTAATCTGTAATTTTGTCATATGTTTTCTATCTACTACATATATTTCGAGTCCAATAGAGTAACATACATGGAAGTAAAACTAATCAAAAGATTCATTCAACTAATGAAGTCTACAAAGACCAAATAATTGGGTACAAATCTCAATACTCAGAAATGAGTCTATATTCTCTTATTCATACATCTATGAAAGCAAATAACTAAAAGCAGTCTCCAAGTCTTCTACTGAGCTTCAACTGGCTCCTCGTAGTACTTCTTGTGCCTAGCCAGTGTCTTCACGTATTCTCCACTTCTAAGTTAAAATAAGCCTCAGGGTAGTCAAAGAGCTCTTGACAAGTACAAACAAAGGAAGGAAGTATACAGTATGTGTAGAGCACGCAGATGTGTATGAATAAGAAAATGACATGCAATATGCACTTACATGATACTTATTTTTATGAACAATATCATGTATTTGTAGCATGAGTTTATTGCTAAAACTAGTACAATATTCAAGTCATGATGTTAAATACGTATTCACATAAAGCATAAGTGCACTTAAAGGATGAAATTAATCAAATATAACAAGCATGGCATAAATAAGCAAATAGTAGCAATCTTCACAAGGACACACATCTATAAGGTTAATAATGAAGATGTTCTTAGGGGTTACTAATTAGGTCAGACTAGCACAACTATCACATGTAGTAGAACGTACCCTATCTTATGCCTACTACGCATGTTAATTGGGACCTAAGCTGGCAAAAATGCTAGTCTCACATCACAACCTATTCCTGCATATCAACCAGTGATTATCATTGTTTGAAAAATATTAGTGGAAAAAGCGTCAGTGTATCCCAGCGGGAAATCATGTAAAGAGTAATATAGTATATTAGTATATAATTAGAATGAGCTCATCAATAATCTACGTCACAAAGTGACATGCACCATGTAAAATAGACACCACCATACCTTTTATATAGGTAGGAGTACTCAAGGTATGCTTCCTCAGTTTGCACTATCAATTTTCCCCTTATTAGCCCCGTGTCTTGTTATTTTTTCCAACCAAATTTATTATAGAACATGAATATCCTTGCATGAATCAAGTAGCAAGAACAACTATGCCACCATGTCCTTGTTAAGCACATATAATCACCATGTACAACTTTTTCAAGTAATTTCAAGTACATATTTCAATCAAGCGTTTATTATGTCATTTAAACTTTATGTTCATGTTCATATTCATGTTCATGTGTAAATGTCCAAGGTGTTCATATTGTAATTCTTATATTATAGTATCTTTCTACATGAACAAAGTTAATCATGTCAGTTATTTGTCATCATGTAGTAATTTGTTCAAGCATAGTTTATACGAGTAATTAACTCGAGAAAATATCAATAACATGCATGAAGGTCTAATATTAAAAATAACACATCTCAATTCATCTATAATCAAGTTTATAATTTAACTTAGAAACTAGAAATCAACTTTAGTTAAGAATTTGGTTTGGGTAATCTAAACACCAATTTTTTGATTAGTATTAATCTTTAAAATTAGTTCTAGGCTAAAGTTTTGTAAATTTTAAAACAATTCAAGGCGGAGCAACTTAAATGATCATAAATGATTAAACTAATTTTTAAATAATTTAAAACTATTTTAGCACTAAAATTAGTCATGAAAAACATTTTCTAATATCAAAACAACTTATAGAAAACAATTTTCTATAAATAAATAATGTTGTCTAATTAATTTTTACATAAGATATTAATATAGAAAAATTAGAGGCTTTTATGCTAAACTACAGGTAAGAGAAAATGAAAACTACATTTTTAAAATAATAAATTAGACTGAAATAATTTTTAAAAAACTTGCAGGGACTAAACAGTAATATCTCAGAGCTATAAATAGATTTCAGAAACTACAGGGACTAAACGTTAATTTTCCAAAATTGAACTATTTCCAGAAATTGTAAACAAATAGTATTATTATAATCAAAACATTACATAGACTAAACTGCAAATGATCAGTAAACAAATATTCCTCATATAATATTGTATTATAATATCAAATTTTTTTAGGATTTATTATGTAGAAATAGGTATACAGAACTATTATGTAAACAAGTCCATTAGAGGTAAAAGGATTTAAACTTAAACCTTTTAACCAACAGTAAAAGGATTTAAACTTAAACCTTTTAACCAACAAGGACTATAACTTAAACTTTTTAACCAACAAGGACTATAACATATATATTATAAAGTCACATTCTTGAGTACGCTACAATTATATCAGTACATAAATAAAACTTTTTTTTTTCAAAATACAAGTTTTGGTTCTTCTCAAATCAAAAGGAATAAAAGAATTAAAGAAAAAATGGACAAGGCTTTGAAATTTGTGCCAACATGCAGGACAAGGTATTTTTCAATGGGTCCAATAATCACCATGAGTTTTGATTTAGACTGAGTTCACATGGGGCCAATCAAATTACTCCCTCTAATTTAGTAACTTTGTCATCAGTGTTGAGACAAGGCTATAATGTATTAATTGATCTATTAATACTAAATAAACTTATTATTATTATTTAAAATAGGGTTCCATAAAATTCTGATTTTATGTACAAAAGCATTCAATCGACAAGATATTTTATTCACTATAATTAGGTAAAGCCCACTCTAATTTAGCAGCTTGAGCAAGGTATGCCTCAGATTCTCGAGTAAATCTAGGTCTTAACAATCTGAGCGAGGCTATGCCTCAGCTTCTTGAGAGAAGCTAGGCCTTAGAAGCTTAAAAGCTTCTGCTTGGAGAGGCTATGCCTCTAATTTTTTCATGTTTAGTTTTAACATTATTAACACATTTGTTTCTTCTTGTTTTGCAGTGCACTATCTGACCGGGCTTCTAAACAGTCTTTTTTGGTCAGTGTAGGAAATGGACGGGCATGTCCTTTTCTAATTCCAAGAGCAGTCTTCACTTTTTATTGATGGGAGCATGCTAGAGCGAAATGCGTTGATCCCTACTAGGGATCAGCGTACTCTCAGGAGCATACTCTCTACTGCTGCACTCCATTCAGGTTCGGGATGCAGCTTTGGATACAGACCAACAATTGGTTGCCATAGAAGGCCAATGGATCTTCAAGATCGGGGAGGACAAGTATTATCTTCCCACCAGCAGATGCCACTTTTTGCTCTCTTTCTTCTGGTCGGTGATAGTAGCACGAAGGATGGAGTAGCCCGTGACCAGGAGCATGGACTCGATGCACATTGGCATTCTGACCCCACATGATTATAACCGATCAAGGCATCCTTGACCTGTGATTGGCCTGTATCTCGGTCTTTTCAGTAGGGATGTACTGATAGGGGGAGAATCCGGTGATGGCGAGGACCTTCCTCAACGAGTTCATCAAGGCCGATGGCAACTATCCGGTGATAGATTTTCAGACTTCGGGCTGGGTACATTCCACCAAGAAGCAGTGGTGGAGTCATATGACAAGATACATACTGGAGCAGTTCAGTAGTGAATTGGAGAAGCTGGGGCTTTATGAGGCGATTTGGGCCACCTGCCATGGGATTAAAGTTAGCATCCCCAACTCCTATGCCCTATTCGAGCTCTACTATCCATTCAGTGGGACTTCTTAACTTCGGTTGGGGAGTTTGAGCTGGCCCTACACGAGATGTGAGAGGTGTCTAAGCTTCTCATAGGCTTTCTCCCTTAGGAAGAGTACTTTTCATACACTGAGGAGCTCGATCAGCTGGTATTTAGGATAAACCTTTATACGAGACAATCAAGAGTTGATGTGCCACTTTCACATTTGTCTTGCATCCATGGCATCCGCGAGCATGTGCATGGATTGAAAAGCATACCAGAAGAGATCTACACTCCAATGGCTGACACAGATATTGAAGATATGATTACGGTCATCAAGCACGTGGATGTCGTCTTAGAGGAGGATAACAGGATATACAAGAAGGATGACTCGTTCAAGAGCTTCCACCACCAAGCTCGTCAGTCCATATCTCACCTAGCTCTACTAGCGGGCTTCACTTCTGTTTGGCTGAAGATGTGCATTTCTGTCTCTTTCGCATGATGGGATCCTACCAAGCATACTTTTCCCTGCTGTCTAGTAGTTTACGGATGTGCCCTTGGACAGCTACCAGCGATGATCTACAGTATTCAACAAAGGCTCTGAACATTGGCAGAGGCATTTTGCAGGGGAGGACATCAAAGAAGGCAGGAAAATAGATCATCCTCCCTCGAGAGAGATCGTGCCCCAAGGTGGAGCTACCATATGCCTATCTTATGGCTTAGTTCGTAATGCATTGTCCATCACTACTTAAACCGAGAGAAAAGACAGCAAATGATGTGCTCAAGAAACTCTTCTTCATTGTTTTGAGGACGCGCGCTAGAGTATAAACTATATGGCGGGCATTCAAAAGATGATACGCTGTCATGACAACTACAATCTCTTTCGGTGCTTTTCTCACATTTTTGGCTCCGAATACGATGAAGATTCCACAATGAAAGGGCCAGCCAGTCTACACTCGAACATGGTACCTTCAAATGGTTGGTCAGCATCAGGCTATCTCATTTGTTGTACTGCTACGGGATGTCATCTTTGATTGTACATTTTTATTGCAAATCTACTCTTACATTTATCTTGTAATAAATCCTGCTAATTTCTTGTCTTAATGTCTTATTTTGTAGATTTGTCTTAATGAAGGGAAAAATGATAACACCAAAAAAAATCCAGTTAAATTTTGATTTAATTGGATTTATTTGGTTAACTGAAAATAATACCAAATAAAAATTAGTTAAATTAGATTTATATGAATTTATTTGGTTTCTTGAAGATAAAGGGGATACTACCAAATCTAGTGGCAAATTCTATCAAAAAACATGGGATAACAGAGAGAGAATATTTCCACATCTATCCCAAGTAAATCAGATTTATTTGGATTTATTATCCTTACTTGAGAAATCAATAAAGATAATCCCAAATGTAGAAGTTCAGAGATGAATTTATCAGCATACAAAGGGATAACATGGATAAGAATATGGTTGTTGGACTAATGATTTGAGCTCATCTCTTCATCACCCTTTGGCACGCCTTTTATCATATAAATACTGCAATTTCTGAAGGCAAAAGGGCAACACTCTGCAGAGAGAGTTCTAGGCTTGTTTCTACCTTAGTTTAGTTGTTCTTTCTTTTATAATATAATTTTCAGTTTATATATAGCTTAGGTTAGAGAGAGTTACATGAGAGAAGGAGACAAAGAGTTATATATAGAGTGACATTGGATGTAATTCTTCTTCAAGAGAGAGTTGTATTGAAGTGACAACCATATATTTTTAACCTTTTCTTCATTCGCTTAATCTAGCCAAGCAATGCTTCATGTTATTCTTTTCTACTGCTTTACTCTGTTTCAAGGTAAACTTCACACAAATTCAAGGAATGTTAATCTACACAAAGGTAAATACTTTTTCTTTAATTCTTCTCATCTTTTCATTTCTTTTCATTAACTTCATCTTCTCTTTTCTTTTTATCAACAAAATCATCTTCTTCTTTCTCTTGGATTTTCCTTTAACTTAACTTAGCTTTAACTATTTTATTTTCTTTCAAAATTGAGAAAAGAAAGATTAACTTGTTTTTGTAAATTAAATGAAGAAACTTACACAAACGCTTCTATCGCAGTTCCTTCTTATGGATCGTGACCCGTTAGCCCTAGGGTACACGGAAGCATTGAGGACCTAGCACTGTTCCTAAATTCTATATTTTTCTGTGCACAGGTGAGCTCGATCAATCTTCCTGGAGCCATACTTGCCTCACAGGTTCACCTGATATATTGGTTACGACCAACTGTATGTTGGCAACCCGAACCCTCGCCTGGGGTACATGGGCCATGTAATAGATGGTGCTGGTGTGCGGAGGCACTTCATTGTCAGGTGTACAAGAGACAAATTTTGTATACCATATCAGAATCTCAACCTCTTACTGAGTTTGAGATTCTGTTAATGGGAGCACACCTCCAACCTGTACTTGCCAGAATTCAAAATTAATGCTCCCAGACTCAAGTTAATTTCAGCCTGCATGAAGCAGAAGAAAGGTGAACGCAAGCAAGGTAGACGGGTTCGAGTAACAGGTCTCTCAGAGTTTGATGCAGAGGCCAAGAATGAGGCTTCAACTATAGAAAGCCTTCTCGCCAGGGAGGTTATTGGTCAGGTCACCCAGGGGGGCGTCGGCAAGCTCAACAAAGGTGAAAAAGAAGGAGGAAGAAGAAGTCCTCCACTTCAGAAGGAAGCGGAGGAAGTATTCTTCTCGAGGGCCTCTGCGGGAAAAACTAATGGTGAGGTAACCTGCTTGATGTAACCGAGAAATCTTCTCCACTATAGAGAAGGGGTCAACTGCTTAAGTCCCTCCTTCTAATCCTCTGGTTGCCCGGTCACCCGTTCAAGCTGAGACTCATGGGGAAACTGCACAAACTCCCGGTAAGTTATCTTTCCCTATCTCAACATGATTTCTTTTCCTTTCATTTTCGTGACTAACTTTCATCCTTAATCTCGGATGCAGGTAGGGAAGTAGAGGCTTTTAATCCTCTGGTCTTTTATATGGAAAGAGAAGAGGAGGATTACTTTAATCTAGAAGATTCTGAAGATCAGTTATACAACTTTGGATCTTTTGGTAAAGGTGATGTCCCTCTTCAAGGGGACAAGAAGGAGGACGTGGAAATCCCCGATATCTTTGAAGGTAAAGAGGCAGTCTCTAGGCCAGGGACAGATGTGGCTACTGCCATTCCTGCCGAAGCTGTCATTGCTGAAGCTATCAATACTAGGGTTGCTCTTGCTGAGATTGCCCGGGTGAGGTAGCCAGCACTGAGATGGTCTCTACTAAAGCTGTTGCTGCTGAGGCTCCTCCAGCTAGAACTGCTACCGCTAAAGTTGTTAAAGCTAGTCAAGCTGGAATTACTGCGTTTGAGTTGCCACCACTGGGGGTAATCCTGCTGAATTATTGATTGAGATTTAAGAATTTGTAAATAATAAGAATGAGTTGTAGAGTTCTTAGTCTCAATGCTATCCGCTGTAGCAAGGGCCAAAGCGGGTCGTGATCCTCAGGGAAGGATGCGATGCAAGCTTTTCGGCCGATTCCTCTGTATGCTTTGAATAAAACAGAGAAAGGATTAGCTTTGAAGTGTATATGATAAAGAAGTATGGTTTATAACTGATCTACTACCACAACCCATCATGCAAGTCTTGGATGTTGAATTTCATCTTGAGATATTGTGATTCATCATAGGTTATTAAGAATGATTCAAGTAAGAAAAGACGATACAAGATTCTAACTAAGTTACATTATTAAAAACTAAACAATGTTTCATCCTAACATCTAATTATAGCTTAAGAAAAGATAATCTTAAATTTAGGCTGTCCTAGTTCTTAAGTATGAAGTCATGAGAAGTCTTTTAATGTGCACCTCGATTAAGAAATCTAATTATCAGTTTAATCTTCAAGAACAATAATCATTAAACTAGGGTTTCTAAAGAATGGCCATCAATCGATTCAAATCCTAACTTGCCCTAGGGTTGCTTAAGTGATCAGCAAACCACACAAAGAATTAGTTAGACATCATTTTTTTAATTATTTTTTTTATTTGTGTTTTTTATTAGATGAAAAGAAGAAGAAAGAAAACAAGAGATCGCAGATGAAAACCGAAGCAAATAACACAGAGAAAAGAAATAAAAAATTGACAAGAATTAAATATGCAACAAAAAGTAACCTTTATTCGAAAGTACGTCTCCAAATACAAGCTCCTTCTTCTCCACAAAGCCTTAAAAACGAAATTACAACGTGCAGAATTTTAAGAAAAAGCTAAAAGAAAAAAACCCTAATCTTCTCTGAATGCCTCTCTCTGCTGCGCCAACAGGGGTATTTATATAGGTGCAGAAGGCGATAGAGTCCCGGATAAACTCCTCCACGAAAACTGGTAGATGGATAAGGCAGGATTGCGCGAAAACGCGGCTTGGGCCGCGTTTCCGCGGCAACAGTCGATCTTTGGCCGCGCGCTTTCGCGCGTGGCCTCCTCTGGTCTGTCCATCTGGGCATATGCTTTCTGGAAGCTGGATCCTGGCTCTTCATTTTGGATTTTCGAGATAACTTAGAAATCAAGTTACCCTAAATCCAAATCCCTTCAAAAATGAATCTCATCCTTGCACTCTTATTTATCCTCATCACCAAGCATTTAGGGTAGAATAAAACTCTATCCTTTCCCTCTTTGTAGTATTTGCAATTTTTACACTTTGTATTTGCACTTTTGACTTCTTGTAATTGCACTTTTACACCTGGGCTTGGACTTGGGCTTGGATATGGGCTTTTGGGCTTCATTAAGATTTAATTCTTTATTTAATTCAATACTCAAGGCCTGCACACATTAAATAACAAAATATTAGTAAATGTGCATTATTATATGAAAATGTGATGGTAAATATGATAACAATTATGCATTTTTCACTACCAATCACACCCCCACACTTATCTTTTTGCTCGTCCTCGAGTAAAAATCAAAAGAAAAAGAAAAACTAATCTAGCTAACTCACTTTCGTAGGAATCACGGTTGCACTTAGCACGTGCAACAAGCCGTTAAACCCCTAGGTTACCCTAGAGGACGAGTGTTGTCTCGTGAGGGTTTTCAGCGGATTACACCCACAAAATCCATAAAAAGGAGAATATTCGAATTATATTTGAAGAGACTAAGTAGTCTATAAGTTTTACGATTATCATTTTTATTCATTCTTAAACTTAGTCTTAATAAAGTGAATTATTATTTATTTTAGGTAAGGATCAAAATTGAATTTGTATAGTCTTTTTCGTTACCAAAAATCATATGCATCTTTATGAATTTTTACTAGGAATTCCTTAACTTGACTCTCATGCCTCTTTATATATTTTATAACTTCATCTAATTTTCTTTCGTATAAGTATCAAGGCTTCTTGAGGGCCCTCATACCCTAACTAATTGACTAATAGATGTGTTAATATAATTTTTTTTTTGGCATGTATAACTCATCTAATTTTCTTTCGTGTAAGTATCAAGGCTTCTTGAGTCCCTCATACCTAACTAATTGACTAATAGATGTGTTAATACATGTATAATATTTCTCAGTTTTCTTAGGCTTTCTAATCCCCCATGTAGCGAACTTAAAGTCGTTGGCTCCCAAACCGGTCGGCTTTAGGGCACCAGGTGAGAAAACACCCCGCGGACTCAAATTCGAATGAACTAGGCCACAAACTAAGGACTTTATTTTATTTAGAACTCACCTTTAGGCGTGAATACTTATGCTTCTTGAGCACATGTATCCAGCTTAATTAGTGATATTTTTTTTATATTATTTATGAGGCACAAAGTCTTTGTCTTAGAATCCTAGATATGCACTAGGAATGCACATTTCATTAAGGTAAAAATCAAGACTAATTATTTATTCAATTTCTCCTCCTATACCTAAAAATTAAACAATTCATTTATTTGACCAAGTTTTTTTCGAAATCCTAATCATGACTTTCCTAATTCTTAATACTAACTTAGATTTCTTTAAGAAATAAGTCAAAGTATTATCCTTTTTATAATAATTTTTTTTACAATAAATAAAGAGAAAAAGAAAAATATTTCTATTTTTTATTTTTTATTTTTTTTATTTTTTTATATATATTACATATATTACATACCCTTCCCCCACACTTGTTTCATGCATTGTCCCTAATGTATGAATGAAATGCATGGATGCATGAACTGGCAGAAAGATATAGTTACCGATACAGTGGGTCAAAAAGACCCATGGCTGCATTTACTTCCAGTACTGACTCCAAAAAGATTTAAGACGTTGACCATTTACCTTGAATGCATTGCCATTTTTGGGGTCGTAGATCTCTATGGCTCCGTGTGGAAACACAGTCTTAACAATGAAGGGCCCTGTCCATCTTGGATTCAACTTGCCAGGAAAGAGATAAGTCTAGAGTTATAGAGTAAAACTTTTATCCTTGGACAAACGTTTTTTCTCGTGATGAACTTGTCATGAAAAACCTTAACTCTATCCTTCGCAATCTTCGCATTGTCGTATGCTTCATTCCTTAATTCCTCTAGTTCAGAAATTTGCAATTTCCGAAGCTCACCGGCCTTATCTAAATCGAAATTTAGCTGCTTAATTGCCCATAGGGCCTGGTGCTCTAGCTTAACAGGAAGGTGGCAAGCCTTTCCAAAGACTAGTCTGTAGGGAGACATTCCTAGAATCGTCTAAAGGCAGTCCTATATGCCCATAGGGCATCCACCAGTTTGTGGACCAGTCCTTCCTATTCTGATTCACAGTTTTCTCCAAGATGAGCTTGACTTGCCTATTGAAAACTTTTACCTGTCCGCTAGTTTGAGGATGGTAGGGCGCGTAGACAACTTGTGAGTTATGGCGTATTTTCGCATAAGAGCCACAAAAGTTTTATTGCAAAAATGCGTACCATTGTCACTATAATGGCACGGGGGTTCCAAAGCGCGAGATGATATTTTCTTTCAAGAATTTGACAACAAGTTTGTTGTCATTTGTCTTGCAAGGAACGGCTTCAACCCATTTTGATACGTAGTCTACGGCCAACAAGATGTATTGGTGCCCAAACGAATTAGGGAAGGGTCCCATAAAATCAATGCCCCAGACATCGAAAAGTTCTACTTCTAGAATTGAATTTAGGGCATCATATTTCGTTTGGAAATTCTTCCTATCATTTGACATCTTGTGCAAGTTTTGCAATACTCGAATGCGTCTTTGAACACATTTGGCCAATAAAAGCCACTTTGCAGAATCTTTTCGGCAGTTTTGCGGGGACAAAAGTGTCCACCGCAAGCGAACTCATGACAAAAGGTTAGAATGCTTCTAGTCTCCTCATCAGGGACACATCTCCTAATAATTTGTCGCTACAATATTTGAAAAGGTATGGATCTTCCCATATGTAATACTGGACTTGAGACAAGAACCGGTATCTATCCTGTTTTGACCAATTAGGTGGTGTTTGGTTTGTGACTAAGTAATTTACTATGTCAGCAAACCATGGTTCCTTAGAGATGGCTAGAAGTTGTTCATCGGGAAAATTGTCATTGATGGGCAGTTCGTCAGAGAGTGCATTGGCACCCGAGAGAGATGGTCTACGATAACATTTCAACACCTTTTTTATCTCGAATTTCGAGATCAAATTCTTGAAGGAGGAGGATCCAACGAATGAGTCGGGCCTTCGCATCCTTTTTTAGCATAAGGTATCGAAGTGCAGAATGGTCGGTGAAAATAGTGGTCTTGGTCCCAAGTAGGTATGGGCGGAATTTCTCCAAAGCGAACACTACTGCCAAGAATTCCTTCTCGGTTGTAGTATAGTTCATTTGGGCGTCATTGAGCGTCCTACTCGAATAATAGATCACGTGCTGCTTGCTATCCTTACGCTGTCCTAAGACAGCACCTATCGCAAAATCTGAGGCATCGCACATGATCTCAAAGGGCTTGGACCAGTCCGAGATGAGATGATAGGTGCAGAAATAAGTTCCACTTTCAACTTTTCCCATGCACTATTGCACCTATCGTCAAATATGAAGGGCACGGCTTTAGCTAGAAGGTTTGTAAGGGGTCTAGCAATTTTGCTAAATCCTTAATGAACCTACGATAAAACCCAGCGTGTCCTAAGAAAGACCGAATGTCCTTCACACATCGTGGAATTGGAAATTTGGCTATGATATCCACCTTAGCCTTGTCCACTTTTATCCCTTCCCTAGATATCTCATGACCTAGGACATTCCCATGCTGCACCATGAAGTGGCACTTTTCCCATTGAGGGTCAAGTTCTTTTCAGTGCATCTACTCAGTACTAGCTCCAAGTGATGGAGACAATGGTCAAATGAATTTCCATAGACGGAGAAGTCGTCCATAAATCTCTAAAAAAAACGCTCGACCATATCAGAAAACAGCTTAACATACAACGTTGGAATATGCGGGGGCATTACATAGGCCGAAAGGTATTCACGGCGTAGGCAAATGTCCCAAATGGGCACGTGAACGTTGTCTTTTCTTGGTCCTCTGGGGCTAAGGGATTTGGTGACCCTGAATAACCGTCTAAGAAACAGTAATACTCATGACCGGCTAATCTTTCCAGCATTGGTCGATAAATTGCAGGGGAAAATGATCTTTCCTAGTGGCGCGTTCAACTTGCGGTAGTCTATGCATACTCTAACCTTGGTAGGCAATCGTGTTTGCACTAACTCATGCTTGTCATTCTCTACCACAGTAAAGCTAGACTTCTTAGGGACCACATGCATTGGGCTAACCCATTCGCTATCAGAAATGGGATAATGATCCCATTATCTAACAGTTTCACTATTCGGCGTGTATAGCCTCCTATATGAGTGGGTTTAGCCTTCACTGTGGATCCCTCTTCGGTCTAACCCTTTCCTCTAGATGGATACGATGCTGGACTATCGTAGGGCTCAGTCCCTTGATATCTGCCATAGTCCAACCAATGGCTTCCTATGTCCCCTAAGGGTTGCCAGTAGGTCTTCCTCTGCCTATTAGTCAAATTAGATGCAACTATGACCGGTAACGTCTCTTGTTCACCTAGGTAGGCATACTTAAGATGTTAGGCAAGGTTTTTAACTCCAAAGAAGGAGTGGCTCGATGGGTGGAGGAGTTAAGCTAGAATCTCCCATCTCTATAGAACTCAGATTTGATTCCCATTCGATCTCATCAAGGCTGAGATCACTTGCTTCTAAGTCTTCCTCTTCCTCTGATTCTAGTGTGATCTCCTCATTATGCTCACTCGTCATGTTCTCAATGAAGTTAACCTCAAGGGTGGTCGGTCACATCGTAGGGATGTTTACCTAGGTTGAAAACATTGACTTCCTTGGTCATATCCCCAATAGTCAGTCTCATGGATCCGTTTCTAAAATTTATGTTGCATTTGCGGTTGTAGGAACGGTCTTCCTAAGATGACGGGAGTTTGGGACCTAGGATTAGACACAGGTTGTGTCTCTAAAATAATGAAATCGACTGGGTAAATAAATTCTCCCACCCTATGAGAACGTCATTGATTTCTTCCTTAGGAACTTTGATTGAGCGGTCAGCCAACTGAATAGTAACTTGGGTCAGGTTGAGTTCACCTAATCCAAGTTGTTGATATACGGAGAAAGGGAGCAAATTAATGCTAGCTCCTAATCGAGGAGTGCTCGATTGATTTCGGCTCGACCTATGGTGCAAGAGATGGTGGAGCAACCAGGGTCCTTATACTTAATAGGGATCTTGTTGGACAATAGCTCACTAATGTTAGTGGCTAGAAAAACCTTCTTAGGCACATTAGTTCTTTCTTTTCTTAGTGCACATGTCCTTAAGGAATTTGGCATAACTAGGGGCCTGTTGGATTGCATCAAAGTGGGATGTTGAGCCTAACTTTGATTGAACACCTCTAATAATTTCTCCATATGTGCTTTGTTGTTGCTTCAAGCCTATTTGGAAATGGAGCTATAGGCTGGTGCCTGTTCCTGCTGACTTTCAACTTCAGTTTCATTGAAGCTGGGTGGAGAAGGAGTGGAGCTAGATGGAATGGATGACTGAGATGGATCCTATGGCATGGATACTTGATTATCAACTTGTTTCCCCGATCTGAGTGTATGAACCATGTGACACTGGTTTGGGTCTTGAGCCTCATTGGCTGGCCTAGCATTCCTAGGATTTGGCAATGGTTGACTCGGTAGGGTACTCCTCTGTCTCTCTTGTTGGTTCAATTGGATCTCTATCCTAGTTAAGACTTGAGCCAGCGTGTCGTGGCTTTTAACTAGAGTGTCCATCTTTCTTTCCAAATTTGAAAGTCTTGTCTCCATTTGTGAATTTTGGAAAGAAGGTGGAGGATTTTGACTAGGGAAATTTTGTTAATAGGGCGGATTTTGGAAATTGTTGGAGAATTTGGGCCTAGTTTGATCATTGTTGCTGGGCCCCACGAAAAATTGGGATGATTTCTCCAACCAGGATTGTAGGTGGGTGAATAAGGATTGTTGGCGGGCCTTGTGAAGGCCGCACTCATATGTTCGGGCAAGCTTTGATGCGCGATGAAGACAGGACATTCCTCAACACATGGTTCATATCTTGACAATAAGTACAGCCCGCCGAAGATGTTGGGCTGACTTGGTTCACAGAGACTGTGGCTCTTTAGTTTCAACAGCCTCTAGTCTTCGCATAACGCAGCTAACTTAGCATCGGTTGCTACGTTGGCCTCAATGGAATGAATACCTCCTTAGAAGAAGTAGGGTCATAGTCCTAAATTTTTCCGGAGTAGGTTCCCATTGGATGGTATTATCAGCTAATTCTTCGTATAATAACCATCCTTCATCTTCATTCTTTTGCAGAAATCCTCCTTGGCACATGGATTCTAACAGTGTTTTAGTAGGATAATCTAATCCATCATATAGAACTTGGCAAAGTCGCCATTTCTCTATCCCATGGTGAGGGCATTGGGCAAGGATGCCCTTAAAACGTTCGAAGTATTTCAAAAAGGTCATTGGCTGTTTGCTTAAACTGTAGGATGTTCTTCCTAATCAGTGCAGTCTTGTGAATGGGATAAAATTTCTTTAAGAAGGCCTTAATGAAATTATCCCGAAGATATTGAACCGGCCTCTAGACTGTAGAGCCATTTCTTTGCTAAATCCTTCAAAGCAAAGGGGACAAACCTAAGTTTTATGGCATCTTTTCCTACTTAGGTATATTCATCATGAGACATACTTCTTCAAATTCCCTTATGAAGAAGCATGCATCCTCGGATTCAAGTCCATGAAATTTGGGAAGGGTGTTGATGTATTGTGGCTTGAGTTCAAATGGGTCACACCTTCAATAGTAAGCTTGATGCAAGAAGGAAGAGAGGTTTCTAATAGGATAGAACCTATCTTGGAGTGACTGTGGTTGTGCCATGTGTGAGTCGGGCTTTTGCTCGGGTGGTGAACTAGTTCTAGTTAACCTGGATGTAAGTGGGTCTCTTGACCAAGCGGGCATGCACAATTAGCAAACAAGTTCACCCAATCACCAAAAAAAAAGAAAAACAAACAAAAAAAATCCTATTCTAGGGTTATCCTTGACCTAGACGACTCCTAACTTTAGACTGTCCTTAGGAGGTCTATTGTCGACGTTAACCACAAGCTAATCGGCCAGGTAGGTGGCAAGACCGGTGGGAGGTTTTCCGTCAAGATGTTCCTTAATTAAATAACCACCGTTCTTCGGGCTTTCGGCCCTCAATCCCCTGCCTAGACACCGATTTGACAAGAGTTAATTTCGAACTATTTTTCTCCTTCAGTCAATCTCCTATTGAGTCCGAGTTAACCTATGGCCATCGTCTAGTTAAATTTACTTAAGGTTAGGGTTGTAAGTGTGACGAATATGATTTGTGGGCCAAGGGAGGGTGATGAAATCCCCACCTTATCTTGTTTATGGGTTATACCCTTAAGATATTTTTGTGTACGTGTAAGCTTAGAAAAAGTAATCACTCAAGAAAGCAGTAAATCAGTCAAGAGTGTTTCCTAATCTATATGCTATGCAAACGTACCTTATCGCCAACACTCTTCAACAGAAATAAAAAAAAGATTAATAGACACGTGCCTAAGATGCAATAGTCTAAATTTTTTTTATTATCAACAAATGAGTTACTGTTAATATGCAGGGTGATCACAGAGAATATTTAATAAGCAGAAAATCAGATTTTGCAGATTGCAGCCTCCTGCAAAAAATGAATTAGTAGTGAACTACTCTTACCGCGTTTCTGCGGCTTTTGCCGGTTTGCGCGGCACAGAAGTAGGCTCTGTTGCTCTGCCTTTGAGGGCAGAGGCACAGAGTTGCTATATGTGTGATGAGGCGTTCTTTGTCTCATCGTTTTAAAATTACCGCAAGCGCACGGTCGTTCGATGTACACTTGAGGGTCGGTCCACAGGGACAGGTGGTTCTTTGGTTATGACACTTCTACACGAATGGATCAAAAGATTTTGTGATAGTTTGTTTCTAAACTAAATTGTCAATCTAAGAAAAGTTAAAGCGCCCAGGGTCGAATCTCCTAAACTAGCATCAAGTGTCAATCTCGGTCTCCATACTAGTATGTTGTTACTTACCAAAATCTCTATTCCTAATAGGTAAAGTAAGTCTGAACACTAGATCTAAGCACATGGTATTATCTTCATCACATGGTCCTCAAAGGTAAATAAAAATGACTAATAAATTTAAAGCAGTAAAATCCTAAGCATGGACCATTGACTACTAATACATACTTGTCAAATACCAGTGACTCTAGAAATAATCTCCTAAAAGTTCTAGGTCAATTGGTGAGTGCAACAATCATAGTTATAAAACTACAGGTTTTACCCAAAATAATCTAGCCTAGATTCATCTTCCCTGGGCACTAGAAAATTAGTTACTCATGACTAAAATTAACAATCAACTAAACTAACTAAATCAGTTTGAAGTTATCTAAAATTTAATTAAGTCATTAATTGCAAGCAATGTATAATTAAACTAAACTAATTAAATTAAATTAATTAAAAAAAATAATAATAAAACACTTACTTGCAGGGGCGCCTGGGGCCGCCCCTGCCTCTTCACAATGTGGCACCAAGTGGCGCCCCTTTCTTTTCAAATGGAGGGCGCAGGTCTCTGCGCCTCTGTTTTTTGTTCTGCAGAGGCGCCACTAGGCGCCTCTGTACAT
Source organism: Agave tequilana (assembly GCA_038442645.1). Lineage (NCBI taxonomy): Eukaryota > Viridiplantae > Streptophyta > Magnoliopsida > Asparagales > Asparagaceae > Agave > Agave tequilana. Next base: position 65 of record JAVJIF010001318.1, on the reverse strand, counting down.
CCCTTTTTTTTTTGTTTATAATTTTTTTTTTTACTACAGGATTAAAATAAAACTAACAAAGTGAG